>JAKSZU010000009.1:101220125-101561077 GCA_026018925.1 Tupaia tana
TTGGGCCATCCAGGGTAGTGGCAACAGTTAATGGTAATTGTGAGCAACAGGTAGGCCAACCATAAGGGAAATCATCAATTTTCTAAGCCTGTACAACTTTTAACAATCAGTTAGGAAGAAACATATAGATTACCTGATGACTAGGAACAATCGCAGAGGCTCAAGAAATATGAGCAACCAAGAAAAGGCCTCTGCCCCAAGGGAAATCATCAAGCCTACGTCACCCACAGTCAATACAATAGACGTCGTGGACATATCTGACAAGGAATTCAGATTATTTGTAGTGACCAAACTAACTGAGATGGAAGAGAAAAGAGACAAGGAGCTCCAGGAGATGAGGAAGTCCTTCAATGACTTGAAAGAAGAAATGGATACCTTAAACAAGAACCAGCTGGAACTTTTAGGATTGAAGAATGTGATACAGGAAATCAAAACCTCCCTTGAAAGTATTAAAAGTAGGTTAGATCAGGCAGAAGATCGAATCTCTAAAGTAGAAGACAAAATATCTGACCTAGAAAAAAGTATCAAGAAGATTGAGAAAACAACCATGAAAAATGAGGACAATATACGAGGAATACTGGATACTATCAAGCGCCCCAACATCAGGATAATTGGTATTCCAAAAGAGGAAGAAAATAATAAGGATCTAGATAATTTATTCCACGAGATCCTGGAGGAAAACTTTCCAAATCTAGAAAGGCATTTAAGTATCCAGACAAAGGAAATACATAGGACCCCGGGTAGAATCAACCCAAGAAGATCTTCTCCAAGGCACATCATAGGCAGACTGGCAAAAACAACAGACAAAGACAAGATACTAAAGTTGGCAAGAGGGAAAGGCCAGGCTACTTACAAAGGTCACCCCATTAGGCTAACATCGGATCTCTTGGCTGAAACAATGCAGGCAAGGAAAGAATGGGGAAGCATAGTCAAAGTGTTGAGTGAAAAACAATTTCAACCAAGAATACTATTCCTGGCAAAATTATCTTTCATATGGGAAAAAAAGATAAAAAACATTCTCGAATAAACAAAATTTGAAGGAATTTACCAACTCCAGACCAGCTCTTCAAGAGGTTCTGAAGGGAGTATTATACCAGGAAAACTAAAAAATCAGAGACAGTTATACGAGAACAAAAAGCAACCAGGAAAATGGCTCACTTAATGATAGGATCAGGTACGGAAATATAGATAATTACATTGAATGTCAATGGGTTAAATTCTCCAGTTAAGAGACAAAGACTGGCTGAATGGATAAGAAAACAGAAACCCTCTCTCTGTTGCCTACAAGAAACTCACCTTATGGATAAAGACATACATAGACTAAAAGTCAAGGGCTGGAAATAGATAATCCAGGCAAATGGAAATCAAAAAAAGGCTGGAGTAGCGATATTGATCTCAGACAAAATAGATATCAAGACAAAGACTGTAAGAAGAGACAAAGAAGGGCATTATATAATAGTAAATGGGGTAATACAGCAAGAAGACATAACCCTTAAAAATATCTATGCACCCAACTCAGGTGCACCTAAATATGTGAAGGAATGACTGCTGGAGCTGAAAGGAGAGATAGGGAGAAATACTATAATTGTTGGAGATCTCAACACCCCATTATCTCCTTTAGAAGATCTTCTAGACAGAAAATAAATAGAGAGATACAGGACTTAAATGATACTATAAATCAAATGGGCTTGACAGATATCTATAGAACTTTCCACCCTACATCCACAACATATACATTTTTCTCACCCCGACATGGAACCTTTTCAAAGATAGATCATATATTAGGACACAAATCAAGCCTTTATAGATTCAAAGGCATAGAAACTGTACCCAACATCTCTGACCATGATGGAATTAAACTCAAGATTAATTTCAAGACACAACCCCGAAAATACACGAACACATGGAGACTGAACAACCTACTTCTGAATGACTTCTTCACTACTGAAGAAATTAAGGCTGAAATAAAAAAAAATATGGAAACTAATGATAATGAGTACACAAGTGTCCAGAATCTATGGGACACAGCAAAAGCAGTCATAAGAGGGAAATTCATAGCAATTAGTGTGCATAAGAAAAGGATAGAAAGATGGCAAGTAGATAACTTATCATTATGCCTCAGAGAATTGGAAAAACAACAACAAACAAACCCCCAAAATGCCAGGCGAAAAGAAATAATAAAGGTTCGAGCAGAAATAAATGAAATAGAAAATAAACGAACCATACAGAAAATAAATGAAAGCAAAAGCTGGTTCCTTGAAAAGATTAACAAGATCGACACACCATTGGCTAGACTGATCAAGAAGAAGAAAGAAAGAAACCAGATTAATCAAATATGTGATGAAACAGGCAATTTTACCACAGACATAGCAGAAATACAAAATATCATTAGAGGAAACTATGAGCAACTTTACGCCAACAAACAAGATAACCTGGAGGAGATGGACACATTCCTGGATGCATATAATCTACCAAGATTGGATCAGGAAGACATAGAGAACCTGAATAGACCTATAACAAACCAGGAGATTGAATCAGTAATAAATAACCTCCCAACAAAGGAAAGCCCAGGCCCAGATGGCTTCCCTTGTGAATTCTCCAAAACTTTTAAGGAAGAGTTAACCCCTATCCTACTAAAATTATTTCTAAAGATTCAAAAGGAAGAAAACCTTTCAAATTCATTTTATGAAGCCTCCATCATCCTCATCCCCAAAACAGATAAAGATATGACAAAACAGGAAAACTACAGACCAATATCATTGATGAATATAGACACGAAAATTCTCAACAAGATACTCGCGAATCATATCCAACAACATATAACAAAGATCATTCATCACAATCAGGTAGGCTTTATACCAGGGATGCAAGGGTGGTTCAGTATACGCAAGACCATAAATGTAATACACCACATTAACAGAAAGAAAGATAAAAACCGTATGATCATCTCAATTGATGCGGAGAAAGCATTTGAATACATAAAATACAACATCCTTTTATGATTAAGACTCTCAGTAAGATTGGTATTGAAGGGTCCTTTCTGAACACAATAAAAGCAATCTATGAAAATCCTACAGCTAACATTATACTGAATGGGGAAAAGCTGAAAGCTTTTCCTCTGAAAACAGGTACTAGGCAAGGCTGCCCACTTTCTCCACTTCTCTTTAATATAGTACTGGAAGTCTTAGTTATTGCAATCAGAGAAGAGAACAATATTAAAGGCATTCGAATAGGCAAAGAAGAATTGAAAATATCTTTATTTGCAGATGACATGATGGTATACTTAAAAGACCCAAAGGTATCCATGAAAAAACTGCTTGAAGTAATAAGTGAATACAATAAGGTGGCAGGATACAAAATCAATATCCAAAAATCTATAGCATTTCTATTTAAGAACAACAAGTTGAACGAAGCAGAGCTGAAGAAAAAAATCCCTTTCACCGTAGCCACAAGGTATATAAGATACCTAGGGATAAACCTAACTAAGAAAGTCAAAGACCTTTATAAAGAAAACTACAAAAATCTTAAAAGAGACATTGAAAGTGACATAAAAATGTGGAAGGACATCCCATGCTCCTGGATTGGAAGAATTAACATAATCAAAATGGCAATTCTACCCAAATTAATCTACATGTGTAATGCAATTCCAATCAAAATACCAGAGATATTCTTCAGAGATCTAGAAAACGCAATCATAGAATTTGTCTGGAACCATAAAAGACCTCGTATTGCAAAAGCAATCTTGTGCAAGAAGAATGGAGTAGGAGGCATATCACTCCTTGATCCCAAGATATACTATAAAGCTGTGGTCATCAAAACAGCATGGTATTGGCATAAAAACAGACATGTAGACCAATGGAAGATAATAGAGACCCCAGAAATAACCCCCAAAGCTTACAGCCAACTGATCTTTGACAAAGGATATCAGTCAATCCATTGGGAAAAGGAAAACATCTTTAGTAAATGGTGCTGGAAAAACTGGGTATCCACCTGCAGAAAGATGAAACTGAACCCCCATCTTTCACCACTAACAACAGTCAACTCAAAATGGATCAAAGATCTTAACCTAAGACCTCATACAATACAACTACTGGTGGAAAATGCTGGGGAAACTCTGGCAGACATTGGAGTAGGCAAAGACTTCTTAAATAAGACTCCCAAAGCACAGGCAATAATCCCTAAAATAGACAAGTGGGACTATATTAGACTAAGAAGTTTCTGCACAGCAAAGGACACAGTAACAAGTGTGAACCGACAACCCTCAGAATGGGAAAATATTTTTGTTAAATATACCTCAGACAAGAGACTGATAACCAGAATACATAGGGAACTCAAGTCCCTTATGCAAAAAAAAAAAAAAAAATGATTAACCCAATTAAAAGATGGGAAAATGAGCTGAACAAAAGTCTCTCTAAGGAAGACATACAAACATCCAAAAAGCATATGAGGAAATACTCAACATCCCTCATCATAAGGGAGATGCAGATAAAAACTACAATGAGATACCACTTAACCCCTGTCAGAATGGCAAAGATTAAGAATATAAAAAGTGATAAGTGTTGGCAGGGATGTGGTGAAACGGGAACCCTCCTACACTGTTGGTGGGAATGTAAACTAATTCAACCACTGTGGAGAACAATATGGAAGTTCCTCAAAGATCTACAAATAGAACTACCATTTGATCCAGCAATCCCACTTCTGGGTATTTACCCAAAAGACAGGAGAACGCTCAGTCAGAAAAGTGCTTGCACATCAATGTTTATTGCAGCATTATTCACAATTGCCAAGCCATGGAACCAACCTAAATGTCCACAAACTGATGAATGGATTGGAAAAGTGTGGTATATATATTCTATGGAATACTACTCAGCCATAAAAAATAACAAGACCCTGGAATTTGATAGAAAGTGGTCAGATACGGAGGATATATTGCTGAGTGAAGTAAGCCAGGCTATGAAAGAAAGATATTGTATGTATCCACTCAATATATACCGACTATCAGCACTCTATGATAGAGAGCAAAAAATTGGAGGACATAAAAGCAGTGAAGGTACTTAATGAGAATAGGACAGTGTGGAATGGGGGAAGTGAAGAGAAGAGGATAGAGAAAGATAACAAGTGAACAATAGGAGAGGCAGGATGTTAGTGAGAAACAGATATGGCTTATTAACTGTTGATGTTGACATGTATAGTATTCTCAACTGGATTTGTCTGAGAAGTATTTCATGATGGGCAAAGTATTTGTACAAGCAAAATGAGAAATAGCAATTGACTGTTTTAAAAAATAATTAGAATAATAATAATAATGATTGGGGGAAACATAGAAAAGATATTGAATGTTGAAGCGGGGAGATTAATGTCTCTGTACTGACTGGCATGCATGGCATTCCCTTTTGAAAAAGCAATGTAATACACTGTAAAGTTATATGTAATTCAATGTAATATAAAGAAGAATATGATGATAATAAAGAATTTAAAAAAAAGTCATTTATCCACACAATAAAAGCTATCTAGGTTTTTCCACAGACTCTCCTTTTCTGCCAGCAGGCACAAGGTCCACCTAAAGGCCTCTGGCCAGGAAGGGATATTGAAGGAGGGTCACCTCTAACCCCCACCCCACTTCCAGACTTCCCAGCCCAAGACTCCACCTCCTATACTCTTCTTTCCTGCCAGCAGGCACAAGGTCCACCTACAGGCCTCTGGTTAGCAAGGGATATTGAGGGAGGGTCACCTCTGACCCCCACCCCACTTCCAGACTCCCTAGCCCAAGACTCCACCTCCTAGGTAAATAGATATAATTTTCTTGCACCAGCTTTTTTTCTTGAAGCCCCTCTATTCTCTTGTTAATTCCTAGCTCTGTCTCTTTCCTCAGACACCCTTTCCTGCCAGCAAGTGTGAGGTCCACCTACAGGCTTCTGGGCAGCAAGGGATATTGAGGGAGGGTCACCTCTCACCCCTACTCCACTTCCAGACTCCCCAGCCCAAGACTCAACCTCCTAGGTAGGTAGATAGAATTTTCTTGCACCAGCTTTTTTCCTTGAAACCCCTCTATTCTCTTGTTAATTCCTAGCTCTGTCTCTTTCCACAGAATCTCCTTTCCTGCCAGCAGGCAAAAGGTCCACCTACAGGCCTCTGGCTATTCTCTTTCATTTCGTTCTCTGTTCTCTTTCATTTTGTTTTATATTTTCCTCTCCTCCTCATTATTTTACCCTGCTAGAGGGACTAGACAGGTCTAGAATCAGATATCTGAAATTCCCTAGTAAGGTAAGTGTCTCTGGGATCCTCCCTTGTACTGATCCACCTGTGAGAACAGAGATACTGCTTTTTAGACACCTCAGTAGAGTTCCCCTCTTGAGAGCACATTGGTAAAAACAACAGAAGGGAGACTTCAGCAAACCTCTATTCCCAGCCAAAAGGAAACACTCTTACTCCTAGTGGGAGAAATGTTCCCCCAAGAGGTTTTCAAAAGGGAATAAATCATCCAATTTCTAGAAGTAGAAAAAGAGCCTCAGGTCTGAATAAACAAGGGAATATGGCTCCAACAAAGGAAAATGCCCCTCCATGTCTCGTAAATATGGAAGACATCACCAAAATGACAGACACAGAATTTTGAACATTCATGGTGACCAAATTCTGTGAATTGGAACAGAAAAGAGACAACGAACTGCAACAAATTAAGAAGTCCTTCCAGGATATGAAAGAAGAAATGGATACCCTCAGAAAGAATCAGGTGGAACTATTAGAGATAAAGTCTATAATATAGGAAATCAAAAACTCTCTGGAAAGTATTAAGAGCTGATTAGACCATGCTGAAGATCGAATCTCTGATGTAGAAGATAAAACCTCTGATCTAGGAAAAAAAAAAAAAAAAAACACCATAAAGATCGAGAAAATAACTAAAAACCACGAGGATAATATACGAGAAATACTAGACTCTATTAGATGCCCAAACATCAGAATAATTGGCATCCCAGAAGGTGAAGAAACCAATAGCGGAATGGAAAATCTATTCCATGAAATCCTGGAAGAAAATTTTCCCCAAGTCTAGAGAGGCACTCAACCATCCAGATCCAAGAAATACAAAGGACCCCAAATAGAATCAACCCCAGAAGATCTTCCCTAAGGCACACCTTAGCCAGGCTGTCTAAGACCACATATAAAGGCATGATACTAAAACTGGCAAGAGAGAAACAAGAAGTAACTTACAAAGGCCATCCCATAAGGCTAACACTGGACCTCTCATCAGAAACAATGCAAGCAAGGAAAGAATGGGAAGACATATTGAAAGTATTAAGAGAGAAACAATTTCAGCCGAGATTATTATATCCTGCAAGATTATCCTTCATATGGGAAAAAAAGATTAAAATCTTCTCAAATAAAACCTGAAAGAATTCGCCAACACCAGACCAGCTCTTCAAGAAACCCTGAAGAAAGTACTGTTCCAGGAAAACTAAAGAATCAACAGCCAGAAACAAAGAAATAACAGGCAACTAACACAATGGCCAACTTAAATGTCAGAACAGATCCTGTAACATAGATAATAACATTGAATGTTAATGGTTTAAATTCTCCAATCAAGAAACACAGACTGGCTGAATGGACAAAAAAACAGAAACCCTCTAGCTGTTGCCTACAGGAAACCCACCTCATGGAGAAAGACATACATAGACTGAAAGTGAAGGGTTGGAAAAAGATTTTCCATGCAATTGGGAACAAAAAAAGAGCTGGAGTTGTGAAACTTATTTCTGACAAAATAGGATTTTAAAAAAAAAACCGTTAGAAGAGATAAAGAAGGGCACTATATCGTAGTAAAAGGCTCTATAGATCAAGAAGATATAACGCTTATTAATATCTATGCACCTAACACAGGAGCACCCAAACATGTGAAGGAAAGACTGTTATATCTGAAAGGGGAGATAGACTGCAACACACTAATTGCTGGAGATCTCAACACTGCATTATCCCCTCTGGACAGATCATGTATCTAGGCAAAAAAATAGGTACAAAAATAAAGGATCTAAATGATACCATAAATCAATTGGACTTAACAGACATCTATAGAACTTTCCATCCAAAAACCACAAGATATAGTTTTTTCTCACCCCGACATGGAACCTTCTTGAAGATTGACCACATCATAGGGCACAAAGCAAGCATCTATAGATTCAGAGGCTTAGAAACTATATCCAGCATCTTCTCTGACCATGATGGAATTAAACTTGAGTTTAATTTCAAGAGAAATCCTCAAAAATATCTAAAAACATGGAAACTAAATAACCTACTCATGAATGACTCCACTATTACCAAAGAAATAAAGACTGAAATCAAAAGATTCATGGAAGCCAATGACAATGAAGAAACGAATTTCCATAATCTTTAGGACACTGCTAAAGCAGTCATAAGAGGGAAGTTCATAGCAATTAGTGCACATAAGAGGAAGATGGAAAGAAGGCTAATGGATCACCTAACATCAAGCCTCAGAGAATTGGAAAAGCAACAGCAAAAAAATTCCAAAAAATTCCAGGAGAAAGGAAATAATGAAGATCCGAGCAGAAATAGATGAAATAGAAAATAAACATACTATACAGAAAATAAATGAAAGTAAAACCTGGTTCTTTGAAAGGATAAACAAAATTGATACACCACTAGTGAGACTTATTAAGAAGAAGAGAGAAAGGAACCAAGTGAATCAAATCTGCAATGAGGCTGATAACATAACAACAGACATAGTAGAAATTCAAAACATCATTAGAGGATACTTTGAACATCTATATGCTAAGAAACAAGACAATCTGGATGAGATGGACAAATTTATGGACAAATATAATCTACCAAGAATGAGTCAGGAGGATATAGAAAGTTGGAATAGGCCCATAACAAGCCAGGAGATTGAATGAGTAATAAATAACCTCCCAACAAAGAAAAGCCCTGGGCCTGGTGGATTCACCTCTGAATTCTGCAAAACTTTCAAAGAAAAGTTAACCCTCTTTCTGCTCAAGTTACTTCTAAAGATCCAAAAGGGTGAATCTCTCCCTAATTCATTCTATGAAGCCTCTATCACCCTCATCCTTAAAACAGATAAGGACAGGAAAAGGAAGGAAAATTATAGACCAATATCTCTGATGAACATAGACGCAAAGATTCTCAACAAGATACTAGAAAATCGTATGCAACAACTTATAAAAAAGATCATACACCATGATCAGGTAGGCTTTATTCCAGGAATGCAAGGTTGGTTCAACATACACAAAACCATAAATGTAATACATCATTTTAACAGGAATAAGGATAAAAACCATATGGTCGTATCGATTGATGCAGAAAAAGCATTTGATAAGAGACAACTTCCCTTCATGATCAAGACTCTCAGCAAAATCTGCATAGAAGGGCCATTTCTCAATACAATAAAAGCCATCTATGAGAAACCCATAGAGAACATCATCCTGAATGGCGAAATGCTGAAAACTTTCCCACTAAACACAGGAACAAGACAAGGATGCCCACTGTCTCCACTTCTTTTTAATATAGTACTGGAAGTCCTTGCCAATGCAATCAGAAAAGAGGAAAAAATAAAGGACTTTTGAATAGGAAAAGAAGCGGTGAAACTCTCTCTATTTGCAGACGACATGACTGTATACATAGAAGACCCAATGGTCTCCATGGAAAAAATTACTGGAAGTACTACATGATTACAGTAAAGTTGCTGGATGTAAAATCAATATACAGAAATCGATAGCATTTCTATATACAAATAACAGGCAGACTGTGATAGAACTGAAAAAAGTTATTCCATTTACCATAGCTACAAAAAGTATTCAATATTTAGGAATAAATCTAACCAAAGAAGTTAAAGACCTCTGCAAGAAAAACTATGAGAAGCTAAAAAAAGAAATTGAAAATGACACACACAAAAAAAATGGAAGAACATCCCATGTTCATGGATTGGAAGAATTAATATAATAAAAATTGCAATTCTACCCAAATTAATCTACCTATTTAATGCAATGCCAATCAAAGTACCAGACACATTCTGCACAGACCTAGAAAAGACAATCATAAAATTCATCTGGAATCATAAAAGACCAGGTATTGCCAAAGCAATTCTACACAAGAAGAGTGGAGTGGGCGGCATCTCACTCCCTGATCCTAAAATATACTACAAAGCTGTAGTAATCAAAACAGCATGATAGGGACCAGCAGTTAGCGTAATGGCTATGTCGCTGGACTCTCACGTAGTCGACCGCGGTTCGAGTCCCGGACCCAGTGGCTTAAACTCATGCCGGGCGCGTGTGCATGCGTGCCCAAGATCCCGAGAGGACAATGGAGAAGGGATTGCACGCGCCCTATAGCAAAAACCTCTCAAAAAAAACCAACCAACCAACAAACAAACAAACAAAACAGCATGATACTGGCACAGAAACAGACACGTGGTCCAATGGAACAGAATAGAGTCCTCAGAAATAAATGCCCAAACATAAAGTCAACTGATCTTTGACAAGGGGTACCAGTCAATCCAGTGGGAAAAGGAAAGCCTCTTCAGCAAGTGGTGCTGGAAATACTGGATTTCCACTTGCAGAAAGATGAATCTGAACCCCTACCTCTCACCTTTGACAAAAATCAAGTCAAGGTGGATCGAGGATCTAAATCTAAGACCTCAAACTATAAAGCTGCTCCTGGAAAACACTGGGGAAACTCTGGGAGACATTGGTGTAGGGAAAGACTTCTTAAATAAGACCCTCAAAGCACAGTTGATCATCCCCAAAATAGACAAGTGGGATTACATCAGACTAAGAAGTTTCTGCATGGCAAAAGACAGAGTAATTAATGTGAATCGACAGCCCTCTGAATGGTAATTTTTTTTTAAATTTTGCATCAGATAAGGAACTGATAACCAGAATACACAAGGAACTAAAGAAGCTGTTTGGAAATTAGATGATCAACCCTATTAAAAAATGGGAGAAGGAGTTGAAAAAAACACTCTCTAAAGATGACATACGAATAGCCAAAAGGCATATGAAAAAATGTTCAACATCCCTCATTGTAAGGGAAATGCAGATCAAAACAACAATGAGGTACCACCTAACCCCAGTCAAAATGTCTAAGATTATAAAAAACAAAAAATGATTAAGTGTTGGTGGGGATGTGGTGAAAGGGGAACTCTTTTACTCTGCTGGTGGAAAAGTAAATTGGTCCAGCCACTGTGGAGAATAATTTGGTGATTCCTCAAAAATCTACAAATAAATCTATCATATAATCCAGCAATCCCACTCCTCAGTATCTACCCAAAGGACAGAAGAATTCTTCATTGGAAAAGTGCTTGCACATTGATGTTTATTGCGGCACTTTTCATGATTGCTAAGTCATGGAACCAACGCAAATGCCCCCATATGGAGGAATGGATTGAAAAACTGTGGCACATATACTCTATGGAATACTACTCAGCCATAACAACCAACAAAATCCTGGCTTTTGACAGAAAGTGGAGAAATATGGAAGATTTACTGCTGAGTGAGGCAAGCCAGGCTATGAAGGAGAGACATTGTATGTCCCCACTTAACATATACCGAATGTCTGCACTCTATGACTGAAACTGATTGACTAACGGTTGTACAAACACAAGAGATGGGTGTGAATGTCAGTTGAGATGTATGTAGAGGAGTGGGGCCTAACGAAGGACATTTGGAGAAGGGATACGGAGGTAGAGCATTGACGGGATGGGGAAGTGTGGTATTATCGGTTGAAGCTATTTTGATCAACAGGACTGGGGAGAAATGTTCACATATTGAAAAGTTCACATTTTAAGCTAAACAATGCAATTGAATGTATATACAAAAAGAAATAAATTTAATAAAAAAGGTAAAAAAATCATCAAAACATATAAAATCAAACTATTCTACATAAGCTAGATACCTAATAAATTAAAATAAAAAAACTGCTATTGGATTGTAATTTCAAAGCTATCTATGAAAAAAACATAGTGAACATTATCCTGAATGCAGAAAAGCTGAAAGCTTTCCCACTAAAAACTGGTACAAGACAAGGATGTCCACTTTCCTCACTCCTTTTCAATATAGTACTGGAAGTCCCAGCCAATGCAATTGGAAAAGAGAATAAAATAAAAGGCATTCAAATATCAAAAGAAGAGGTTAAATTTTCTCTATTTGCAGATGACATGGTTGTATACATAGAAGACCAAATTATATCCATGTAAAATTTCTGGAAGTATTACATGAATACAGTGAAGTTGCAGGATACAAAATCAATATACAGAAACCTATAGCATTTCTATATATGAACAGCAGGCAGACTGAGATAGAATTTAAAAAAGAAATTCCATTTTCCATAGCCACAAAAAGTATAAGATTCCAAGGAATAAATCTAATCAAAGAAGTTAAAGACCTCCACAAGGAAAAATATGAGAAGCTAAAAAAATAAATGGAGAATGACACCAAAAAGTGGAAGTAAATCCCATATTCCTGGATTGGAGGAACTAATATAATCAAAAATGACAATTCTATGCAAATTAATCTACATATTTAATGTAATCCCAATTAAAGTACCAGACACATTTTTCACTGATCTAGAAAACATAATCATAAATTTTTTCTGCAATCATATAATACCTCATATTGCCAAAGCAATCCTGTACAAGAAGAGTGAAGTGGGTGGCATCTCACTCCCCAACCCAAAAATATACTATAAAGCTGTGATGATCAAAACAGCATGGTATGAGCACAAAAGCAGACAGGTTGACTAATGAAATAGAATAAAGACACAGAAATAAACCCCAAATCTTACACCCAACTGATTTTTTTTTGAAGAGGTTTTTGCTATAGGGTGTGTGTGCTTGCCAGACAGACAGAGACAGAGAGATAGAAAGCGAGAAATTACCTCCCAGAGGGGATGGCCATGCTGCAATCCCTTCTCCTCCATTCTCCTCTCGGAATCCTGGGCACGCACGCATATGTGCCCGGCGTGAGTTTAAGCCACCGGGTCCGGGACTCGAACCACCGTCGACTACATGGGAGTCCAGTGACATAGCCATTACGCTAACTGCTGGTCCCACACCCAACTTATTTTTGACAAAAGGTACTAGTCAAGGGTCCAGCAGTTAGTGTAATGGCTATTTTGCTGGATTCCCATGTAGTCAACTGCAGTTCAAGTCCCAAACCCAGTAGCTTAAACTCACACCGGGCGCGTGTGCATGTGTGCCCAAGATCCCGAGAGGAGAATAGAGGAGAAGGGATTGCAGTGTGGCCATCCTCCCTGGGGGGTGATTTCTAGCTTTCTGTCTCTCTGTCTTTCTAGGGAGCACATGCGCCCTATAGCAAAAACCTCTAAAAAAAAAAAAAAAAAAAAAAAAAAAAAAAAAAAAAAAAAAAAAAAAAAAAAAGATACTAGTCAATCCAGTAGGGAAAGGAAAACTTCTTTAGGAAATGGTACTGGAAAACTGGGTATCCTCCTGCTGAAAGATTAAACTGAATCTCCATTTTTTTTTTTTTTTTTGGAGAGGTTTTTGCTGTAGGGCGCGAGCGCTCACCAGACAGACAGAGAAAGACAGAGAGATAGAAAGCGAGAAATCACCCCCCAGGGGAGATGGCCACACCGCAATCCCTTCTCCTCCATTCTCCTTTCGGGATCTTGGGCACGCACGCACACGCGCCCGGCGTGAGTTTAAGCCGCCGGGTCCAGGACTCGAACCGCAGTCGACTACGTGGGAGTCCAGCGACATAGCCATTACGCTAACTGCTGGTCCCTCCATTTTTGACTATTAACAAAAATCAACTCAGAATGGATCTTAGATCTGAACCTAAGACCTCAAACTATAAAATTACTGGTGGAAAACACTGGGAAATCTCTGAGAGACATTGGGGTAGACAAAGACTTATATAAGACTCCCAAAGTATGGGCAATAATTCCTAAAAGAGACAAATGAAACTATATTATATTAAGAAGTCTGTATGACAAAGGACACAGTAAATAGTGTCAAACAACAACCTTTGGAATAGGAGAATATTTTTGTAAACTATGCCTCAGATAAGGTACTGGTAACCAGATTACACAGCAGCTTGCCCCCCCAAAAATGATTAACCCAATTAAAATAAGGAAAAATGAGCTGAACAAAAGTCTCTCTAAGGAAAACATACGAACAGCTTAAAAGCATATGAGGAAATGCTCCACATGCCTCATCATAAGAGAGATACAGATTAAAACCACAATGAGATATCACCTAATCCTTGTCAGATTGATGAAGATTAAAAATACAAAAAGTATAAGTGTTGTCAGGGTCAGAGTGAAAGAGGAACTCTCCTACACTGTTGCTGGGAATGTAAATTTATCCACAATATGGAGGTTCCTCAAAGATCTACAAATAGAACTACCATTGGATCCAGCAACCTCACTTCTGGGTATCTGCCCAAAGGACAAGAGAATTCTTTGTTGGAAAAGCACTTGTGCATCAATGTTTATCATGGCATTATTCACAATTGCTAAGACATGGAACCAGGCCAAATATCCACAAATGGAGGAGTTAACTGAAAAAGTGTGACACATATACTCTATGGAATATGATTCAGTCATAAAAACCAACAAGATCCTGGCATTTGATAGAAAGTGGTCAAATACACAAGATTCATTACTGAATGAAGGAAGCCAGGCTGTGAAAGAAAGATATTGTATATATGTATCCACTTAATATATACCAACGATCAGCACACTATGGGAGAGACTGAAATATTGGAGGACATACAAGCAGTGAAAATGGTTATGGGTGTTGAAGACAGTGTGAAATGGGGGAGGGAGCAGTAAAGAGTATAGAGAATGAAATCAGTAGAAAAAAATAGAGAGGCATAACATTTGTGGGACACAGAAATGGTTTATTAACTGTCAATAATAACATGTATAGTTGACAGAACAACATTGAAAGATCCCCAAATGTTTTGTAAAATGAAAGAAATCAGGCTTAAAAAGTATAAATTGTATAATTCTATTTATATGTATTTCTAGGACAAAAAATAAATTATAGTAACATAAATCAACCATAGCTCAACCTTGGAAGGGGCTGGCTGTGAAAAGATAACTGTAAGTGGAACTGTCTAGAGGGAACTTTTGGGGTGCTGAAGGTATTCTGAAACTTGATTAGTGCTGTAATAAAAAGGGATAAATACATTTGACAAAAAAATAATAACATGTATAGTATTCTCAAATTGACTAGTCTGAGAATTATTTCATGTTGGGTAAATTCTTTTTACAAGCCAAATGATGAATAGCAATAAAATGTTTTAAAAAATTATTTAAAAATCTGAAAAAAAATGAAATGCTATTTGCTGCTGATGATTTGTATAGTAATGTCTTTGTCTTGACTGATTTGCATGGTACTTGTGCTGGAAAAAGAAATGTCATACGCTATAAAGATATATGTAGTTAAATATAATATAAAAATATAACACAAAATAAATTTTTAAAAAGGAAGAATGTGTAAAAATTAAAGGTAGACAAATGCTAGAATGAAGAGATGGATGAGAGAAAGAGGAAATCTAGTATTCAAGCATTATTAATGTTAGAGAATATTAAAATCACACATAATAGAATTCAAGTGAAAATAATTTAAATTTAACAAAGAGGAGAATCTTGTATTTTAGGATGAATAATATGCCAGGAAACTGTAGTAGACATGATTCTCTATTAACCTAATGATATAGTTTTGAAATCTGTAAATAAAGCTATTAGAAATGCAAGGAATAATAAGCTTGATCCAGACATTGGAAAGATTATGACTACAGTATGATGAAATGAGAAATTAATATTAAATGAACACACACACACATACACACACACACACGTCCATATAATTAAATAAATATTTACTTTGCAATTATTTTCTCAGCTTCCTAAGTTAAAATCTAAGTTAATTTATTGTGTACCTTTTCTTTTTTTAAAATGTATTTAAGACTAATATTTCCTCACCATTGCTTTGTCTACATCACACACGTGTTGACCTGTAATGCTTTCATTGTCATTTCTGATAGATTGAAGAGCTAAAAAGAAAAAAAAATACTGAAAACAAGTGCCAAAATGTTAATAGTGGTTATTCTCAGAAATTATAGAATTATTTCTCTGTGTAGTTTTTTTTTTTCTTCTATTTCCTGAAAAGAGCTAGTCTTATCATCTTTTAAAGTAACAGATCAGGAATTTTAGCAAAACTGTACCGTATGTTGCTGTCTTTAACTAATAGAAAGGTCAATATGCAGGAAAAGTATTTTTCTTATATTTACCCTTCTATTTTTCCGTATTTTCTATAGCATATATGTTTTTACAAGTAGTCGGCAATATAGCAAACTTTAATAAAAGAAGTTGAAATAATATAAAATTCATAGCTACTCTTCTTTTAAGGTTCATTTATTTTGTTCAGGATAGAAAGTATATGCATACCCATTTATGTGTGAAAGAGAGAAGCACCCTCAACAGGATTTCACCACTATCCGCTTTTCCCAATCCCTTAATTTCTCAGGATTCTAAGCATGTGCACATGTGCTCAGAGTGTTTTCAAGCTAATGGGGTTATAGGGTGGGGCGAGAGGGTGTTGGAATGTAAACCAGAGTCAGATTCAGTCTCATGGCCTCCAGTACTGCAGATCAATTTGCTACTGACTGTACCACAGGGCTGGGGCTCATAGTTACTGCTTATACATCAGCAGTTAATTCTTAGAAATAAATAGTGTATTGTGGATAAATCTTACAAAAACATTGGTAAGGAGGGAAATGTAACTCACAACAGAGTACATGTTATATGTTTCTCTTTATAGAAATTTCAAAAATAAGTACAATTGATCTACATCGAAGGTCAGCAGATATCCTGTTAAAGGTCATATAATAAACATTTTAAGTTTCACAGGTCATACAATCTGTTGCAACTACTCAACCCTACTGTTATAATACATAAGCAACTGTTGACAATGCATAAATAAATAGATATGACTGTGCTCCAATAAAACTCTATTTACAGCTCTCACTCATCTCACAGAGAGGCCTTTGCCCTCCAGGAGTGCCCCAGTTCCATCTCTCAGTTCCTGGTCACCAAGTGAAACTGAGGCAGTGGCACCACAGCCCCCACCCCACTTCCAAGCTCCCAAGTCCAGGACCCCTCCCCCTAGAGATGTAGGAAGGGTTTTTACTTTTTTTCTCTGCTCTGCCTTTTTGTTTTGTTAATACCCTGTCTCCCTCCTCTTGCTTGTCCTACAGAGCAGCCTTTTCCCACCAGGAGTGCCCCAGTTCCATCTCTCGGTCCCTGGCGAAATCGCTTACCACACGTTAGCGTGGCATGAGACTTTTCCTTTAATCCCCTATATACTATTTTCTTTCCTCTAACATTATTCTCTTTTCCTCATTTTCCACCCTGCCAGAGGCATTAGATAGATCTAGAATCACAGTTCTGAAATTCCCTAGTTTTATAAGGTCCTCTGGGTTCCCCATCTGTACTGAACTACCTGTGAATACCGGGATACTACTACTCAGACACCTGAATAGAGTACACCTCTTGAGACCACATTGCTAAGCACAACGAAAGAGAGACTTCCATATACATTAATTCACAGCTAAAGGGAAGCACTCTTGCTCCTAAGAGGTATTCCAAATTGAATACATCTTCCAATGGCTAGAAGTAGAAGAAGAGCCTATGGTCTGAATAAACCAGGGAAGGAACCATCAGAGGAACAGAGTAACTCCCCTCCATCTCTCCTAAAATCTGAAGACATTACCAAAATGTCAGATAAAGAATTTAGAACGTTTATGGTGAACAAATTCTATGAGTTGGAACAGAAAAGAGACAACGAACTTAAGGAGATTAGGAAGTCCTTTCACGATATGAAAGAAGAAATGGACACCCTGAGAAAGAATTAGATGGAGCTATTAGAGGTCAAGTCTGTAATAGAGGAAATCAAAAACTGCCTTGGAAGTATTAAAAGTCAATTAGACTAGGCTGAAGATCAAATCTCTGATGTTGAAGATAGAACCTCTGACCTACAAAAAACGACCAAGAAAACAGAGAAAATAACAAAAAAATGGGATAATATATGAGAAATACAAGATTCCATAAAGCACCAAAACATCAGAATAATTGGCATCCCAGAAGATGAATAAACGAATAACAGCATGGAAAATCTATTCCATGAAATCCTGGAAGAAAATTTCCCAAGTCTAGAGAGGCACTCAAGCATCCAGACCCAAGAAATACAAAGGACCCCAAATAGACTCAACCCCAGAAGATCTTCCCCCAAAGCACATCTTATCCAGAGTGTTAAAGACCACAGATAAAGACATGATACTAAAACTGGCAAGAGAGAAATGAAAAGTGACATACAAAGGTCATCCCAGCAGATGACCGGACCTCTCAATGGAAACAATGCAAGCAAGGAAAGAATAGGAAGATGTGCTGAAAGTGTTAAGAGAGAAACAATTTCAACCAAGAGTATTATATAAGCAAGACTATCCTTTAAATGAAAAAAAAAAGATTAAAATCTTCTCAGACAAACAAAACTTGAAAGACTTTGCCAGCATGAGACCAGCTCTTCAAGAAACCCTGAAGAAAGTACTGTCCCAGGAAAACTAAAGAATTAACAGACAGATAAAAGGGAATAAAAAGGAGCTAAGACAATGGCCAACTTAAAGGTTGGGACAGATCTGGTAACATTGGTAATAACATTGAATGTGAATGGATTAAATTCTCCAATCAAGAGACACAGACTTGCTGAATGGATAAAAAAACAGAAACCTTCTATTCATTGTTGCCTACAGGAAACCCACTTCATGGATAAAGACATACATAGACTGAAAGTGAAGGAGTGAAAAAAAGTTTTCCATGCAAATCGGAATCAAAAAATAACTGGAGTTGCGATACTAATTTCTGATAAAATAGGCTTTGAAACAAAAACTATTTGAAGAGACAAAGAAGGGCACTATATTGTAGTAAAAGGATTAATAGATCAAGAATATGTAACACATATAAATATATATGCGCCTAACACAGGAGAACCCAAATATGTGAAGGAAAGACTGTTAGATCTGAAAGGGGAGATAGACTGCAGTACACTAATTGTTGGAGAAATCAACACTGCACTATCCCCTCGGGACAGATCATCTAGACAAAAAATAGATAAAGAGATAAAGGATCTAAACGATACCATCAATCAAATGGACTTAACAGACATCTAGAGAACTTTCCATCCAAAAACCATGAGATACAATTTTTTCTCATCCCCACATGGAAACTTTTCAAAGATTGACCACATTATAGGGCACAAAGCAAGCTTCTACAGATTCAAAGGCAGAGAAACTGCATCTTCTCTCACCATGATGGAATTAAACTTGAGTTTAATTTCAAGAGAAATCCTCAAAAATACTCAAATACATGGAAACTAAATAACCTACTCCTGAATGACTCCACAACTATTGATGAAATAAAGACTGAAATTGAAAGATTCATAGAAGCCAGTGACAATGAGGACACGAGTTTCCATAATCTTTGGGACACTGCTAAAGCAGTCATAAGAGGGAAGTTCATAGCAATTACTGCACATAAGAGGAAAAAGAAAAGAAGACAAATGGATCACCTAACATCATGGCTCAGAGAATTGGAAAAGCAACAGCAAAAATATCCAAGAAACTTCAGAAGAAAGGAAATAATAAAGATCCGAGCAGAAATAAATGAAATAGAAAATAAATGTACTATACAGAAAATAAATGAAAGTTAAAGCTGGTTCTTTGAAAGGATAAACAAAATCGATACAACACTAGTGAGACTTATTAAGAAGAGAGAAAGGAACCAGGTGATTCAAATCTGCAATGAAGCTGGTAGTACAACAACAGACATAGTAGAAATTCAAAACATCATTAGAGGATATTTTGAACATCTATATGCTAAGAAACAAGACAATCTGGATGAGATGGACAAATTCTTGAACAAATATAAACTACCTAGAATGAGTCAGGAGGATATAGAAAGTTTGAATAGACCCATAACAAGCCAGGAGATTGAATGAGTAATCAATAACCTCCCAACAAAGAAAAGCCCTGGGCCTGGTGGATTCACCTCTGAGTTCTACAAAACTTTCAAAGAAGAGTTAATCCCCATTTTGCCTAAGTTATTTCTAAAGATCCAAAAGGGTGAATCTCTCCCTAATTCATTCTATGAAGCCTCTATCACCCTTGTCCTTAAAACAGATAAGGACAGGAGAAGGAAGGAAAACTATAGACTAATATCTCGGATGAATATAGACACAAAGATTCTCCACAAGATACTAGCAAATTGTATCCAACTACTTATAAAAAAAGATCATACACTGTGATCAGGTAGGCTTTATTCCAGGAATGCAAGGTTGGTTCAACATATGCAAAACCATAAATGTAATACATCATCTAAACAGCAATAAAGGTAAAAAAACATATGGTCATATCAATTGATGCAGAAAAAGCGTTTGATAAGATACAACATCTCTTCGTGATCAAGATTCTCAGCAAAATCGACATAAAAGGGCCATTTCACAACAAAATAAAAGCCATCTGTGACAAACCTATAGTGAACATCATCCTGAATGGAGAAAATCTGAAAGCTTTCCCACTAAACAGGGGAACAAGACAAGGATGTCCACTTTCTCCACTCCTTTTTTTTTTTTTTTTTTTGGAGAGGTTTTTGCTATAGGGCACATGTGTTTGCCAGAAAGACAGAGAGACAGAAAGCGAGAAATCATCCCCCAGGGGGGATGGCCACGCTGCAATCTCTTCTCCATTCTCCTCTTGGAATCTTGGGCACGCACGCACACTTGCCTGGTGTGAGTTTAAGCCGCCGGGTCTGGGACTCGAACTGTGGTCGACTACATGGGAGTCCAGCGACATAGCCATTATGATAACTGCTGGTCCTCTCCACTCCTTTTTAATACAGTGCTGGAAGTCCTCACCAATGCAATCACAAAAGAGGGGAAAAAAAGGCATTAGAATAGTAAAAGAAGAGGTGAAACTCTCTCTATTCTCCAATGACATGATTGTATACAAAGAAGACCAAATGGTCTCCATGGAAAAATTACTGAAAGTAATACATGATTACAGTATTGTTTCACTATATAAAATCAATATAGAGAAGTTGACAGCATTTCTATATATGAATAACAGGCAGACTGAGATAGAACTAAAAAAAGTTATTGCATTTACCATAGTCACCAAAAGTATAAGATACTTAGGAATAAAACTAATCAAAGAAGTTAAAGACCTCCACAAGGAAAACTATGAGAAGATAAAAAAAGAAATTGAAAATGACACAAAAAAAGTGGAAGGGCATCCCATGTTCCTTGTGGGAGGCTGCACACCAGTGAGTCTGCTGAGGCCATATTCATGAGTCTCTTACTATTGCCATCTTAGGCTCAGAGAGCAAACAATTACACAATGCCAAAGGACACAGTTGGCTCCCCTTCAAAACCTTCCCTTCAAAACCTTGCTCTGATTGACCACTTCCCATAGCACTCACCGATTGGTGAGCTTAGAATCCCTCAGATTTGCATATCCGGTACCTCATGATTGGTCCACAAAAGCAACCAATCATAACCCACCTTTTAACAACCGATCACCGCCCACCAACATGTATATAACCACAACCCCTGGCCCGCAATAAACAGACGACCCTGAAGAGTTGTAACACTGCATCGTCTCTGGACGATCCTGAAGATCTGTAACACTGTGTCATCTCCGTGCTGTTCGTCCCGTCTCTCACTCCTTCCCTCAGGAAACCTGTTCAACTGTCCTGTGGGTCGGGACAGTTCCTGAATTGGAAGAATTAATATAATCAAAATGGGAATTCTACCCAAATTAATATACTTATTTAATGCAATGCCAATCAAACTACCAGACACATTCTTCACAGATCTAGAAAAGACAATCATAAAATTCGTCTGGAATTATAAAAGAACCCCTACCTCTCACCTCTGACAAAAATCAAGTCAAGGTGGATAAAAGATCTAAATCTAAGACCCAAAACTATAAAACTGCTCCTGGAAAACACTGGGGAAACTCTGGGAGACACTGGTGTAGGGAATTACTTCTTAAATAAGACCCCCCAATCATAGTCGATAATCCCAAAAATAGACAAGTGGTATTACCTCAGACTAAGAAGTTTCTGCGTGGTAAAAGAGAAAGTAATTAGTATGAATTGACAGCCCTCAGAATGGAAAAATATTTTTGTAAATTTTGCATCAGATAAGGGACTGATAACCAGAATACACAAGGACTCAAGCCACTGTTTGGAGAAAAGATGATCAAACCTATCAAAAGATGGGAGAAGGGGTTGAAAAAAAAACACTCTCTAAAGACAACATACGAATAGCCAAAAGGCATATAAAAAATTGCTCAACATCCCTCATCATAAAGGAAATGCAGATCAAAACAACCATGAGGTGCCACCTAACCCCAGTCAGAATGTCTACGATTAAAAAAAAAAAAAAAAGGATAAGTGTTGGTGGGACTTTGGTGAAAGGGGAACACTTTTACACTGCTGATGGGAATGTAAATTGGTCCAGCCACTGTGGAGAACAATTTGGATATTCCTCAAAAATCTACAAATAAAACTACCATATGATCCAGCAATCCCAGTCCTCGGTATCTACCCAAAGGACAGAAGAATTCTTCATTGGAAAAGTGCTTGCACATCGATGTTTATTGCTGAACTATTCACAACTGCTAAGACATGGAACCAACCCAAATGCCCCTGAACGGATGAATGGCTTGAAAAACTGTGGCACATATATTCTATTTAGCCATAAAAACCAACAAAACCCTAGCTTTGGACAGAAAGTGGAAGAATATGGAAGAGTTAACTGCTGAGTGAAACAAGCCAGGCTATGAAGGAGAGACATTGTATGTTCCCTCTTAATATATACCGAGTGTCTGCACTATGTGACTGACACTGATTGACTAAAGGTTGTACAAACACAAGAGATGGGTGTGAATGCCAGATGTGGTGTGTGTGGAGGAGTGGGGCCTGCGGAAAGACATTTGGAGGAGGAATATAAAGGCAGAGCATTGACGGAATGGGGAGGTGTGGTGTTAACTGTTGAAGATATTTTGATCAATTGGACTGGGGAGAAATGTTCACATATTGAAATGTTCACTTTGTAAGCTAAACAATGTGATTGAATGTATATAAAAATAAATAAATAATTAAATAAATAAAAACCTCTATTCACAAAGACAAATTACAGGTTGTATTTGGCCCATGAGCCAGTTTGTGAAAATAAACACACACACACACACACAAACAACAACCCTGGTCTGTATTATTTAGGGAGGCATACATGTGTAGCAATATAAAGAAAAACAAGGAAATTAGTACTGCAAAAGTCAGGCTACAATACACTAAGAGAGGCAATAGTTACAGCTGACCAGAGATACAAGGGGGAGAGTCTAGGTGACAGTAATATTTTATTTCTTGTCTTAAGTTGTTCTAAACTTTGCATGTATGTATTATGCCTCTTTCTGTCCACTGTATTTTACATTACAATTTTGATCAAACATTTATTAAAAATGGCTTGAAAAGAATATTACCTGGCTAAATAAAAATTAAAATAAAATTTCTCATATACTGTTTTTATATGCTTTAAAAATGTCATTCTTCACATAAGGCCAGAACAATATTCTCATTTAAAATTATGTAAGTAAAGAAAATAAATACACACTAAAAATTGGAAGGGAAAGGTCTGCCTTGAAGAAGTCTCTCTTTGGTTATCTGTCAGAGACAAGCTTTAAGGTCAGCCAATTCTCAGTTTAAATATGACCCTAGCCACTTGCTAACTTGGGCAATACTTATTCCCCTAGCAAGGGTATCTACCTAGTATCTAGTTAGTAATAGCAAAGGTACCTAACCTCATTTTGAGTCTTAGTTTTCATTTTATAAAATGATGCTAATAATAACTACCTTTCAGGATTTATCAATTGAAGCTAGCTAGCTATAGCTAAATACATACATATATACATTTATACATATATACATATCCTAGTACAGTGTTACCTTTTTCTGAATCACTGTAGTTGTGAGAACTATTTCTCCAGTCACCGAGTTATTTAATAGGACTATTAAATTTAATTCCATTAGCATTTACTGAACATATTCTATGTGCCTGCCAGGTGATGGGTTAGATGTGGTAAGACACTAAACACACAGCCTATTAAAGAAACCCAATATGTTTAAGATCCACTCTGGGAACCCTGAAGAAATACATTAACAGGTTTGGTCCCTAGAAAGCTGAGTTAGAAATTAGCATGCAAGAGGCATATTAGGAGAATTCTTTTTAAAGTTAATATTGCTTTTTAAGTTAATAAGGTAGAAAACCTTATTCATCTTTTTAAAACAAACTTTGTGTATACTTAGGTATACAGCATGATGTTATAAGATATATACATAAAATAAAATGCTTACTATGGCAAAACAAATGAACATGTCTATCATCTTACATAGCTATCCATTTCTCCCGTATGTGGAAAGAGCAGCTATAATCTTTTCATTTTTTAAAACTATTTCCATTTTTGTTATTTTTTTACATTTAATCACATATATCTTTACAGTGTACACCATTTCTTTTACTACCACAAATGCTGTGCATATCAGTCAAGACAAAGACATTACTATACATACACATCAGCAGTAGCAAATAGCTTTTCTTTTTTTGTCAATTAAACATACTTATTTTTCTTTTTCTTCCCTTGTTCTCCTCCGTTCCTCTATTACCCATCCCTTTATTACCCCTATTACTATTATCTCTACTATCTACTCTTGCTCTCCCTGAAACTTCCAAACTTTGATTTTCTGCCAGAGTGCAGAAAATCAGTATATATTGAGTGGAGATATAGAAAGTCTGTCTTTTATAGTTTGACTTGCTTTGCTAAACATTAAATCTTCTATATTCAGCCACTTTGTATCAAATGTCAGGTTTCATTTTTTTTTTCGTGTGTGTGTGTGGCTGAGTAGTATTTCATAGAGTACATATGCCACATTTTTTCATTACAATCATATATTTTTGGACATTTGGGTTTATTCCATGTCCTAGTTATTGTAAATAATGCTGCAATGAACATGGATGTGCGAGTGTTTTTTCCAACTGAGGGTTTTTCTATCCTTTGGGTAAATTCCTAAAAGTAGAAATACTGGGTCATAAGATAGTTCTATTTGTAAGTTCCTAAAGAATCTCCATATATTTCACCATAGTTGTACAAATTTATATTCCCACCAGCAGTGTAGGAGAGTTCACTTTTCACCACACCCTTGCCAGCACTTACATTATTTATTTTTTTGTATGTTTAGCCATTCTTACTGGGTTAAGTGGTATCTCATTGTCGTTTTGATTTGCATTCCCTTTATATTAAGAGATGCCAAGTATGTTTTCTTATATTTCTTGGCTGTTTGTATGTCTTCCTTGGAGAGCTGTCCAGCTCATTTTCCCATCTTTTAATTGAAGTGATTATATTTTGTGGGTAAGCTGTTTGAATTCCCTGTATGTTCTGGTTATCTCTTTCTTATTTGAGGTATAATTTGCAAATGTATTCTCCTACTATAAGGGTTGTCTTATCACCCTACTTATTGTTTCTTTGGCTGTACAAAAGCTTTGCAGACTAATAGAGCCCCATTTGTTTATTTTGGGGACTATCGCTTGTGCTATGGAGGTCTTCTTAAGAAATATTTGCCTACTCCAAGGTCTCCAAGAGATTTTCCTGTGTTTTCCACCAATATTTTTATAGTTTGAGATATTATTTTTAGATCCTCAATCCATTTTGAGTTAATTTTTGTTATTGGTAAGAAATAAGGATCTAATTTCATTCTGCTGCAGGTGGATATCCAGTCCTCCCAGCACTATTTTCTGAAGAGATTTTCTAATTACTACTGGACTGTCTTTTGTTCTTTGTCAAGGATTTGTAGGCTGTGTGTTTTGGGGTTTATTTGGGGATTCTCAATTCTGTTCCTTTGATCTACATGTCTGTTTTTGTATCAATACCATGGAGTTTTGATTATCACAGTTTTGTAATATGTTTTGAGGTTGGGAAGTGAGATGTCTCCTACTTTATTCCCCTTGAACAATATTGCTGTGGCAATATGGGCCCTTTAATGCGTCCAGACAAATTTTATATATTTTTTTCTATTTCTGTGAGAAATATCTCTGGTAACTTGTATGGCATTGCACTGAATTTGTACATTAATTTGAATAGGATTGACATCTTGATATATTGATTCTTTCAATCCAAGAAATGGGATGTTTTTCCTCTTTTTTGTATCATTTTAAATTTCTTTTTCCAGTATTTCATACTTTTCTTGGTAGAGATCTTTGAATTCTTTAATAAGGTTTATTCCTAGATATCATATTAGTTTTGTGGTTATTATAAATGGAATTTCTTTTTAAAATTCTGTCTCAGTTTGTCCATTGTTTGTGTAAAAAATGCTATAGATTTTTGTATATTGATTTTGTATTCGGCCACCTTATTCATTTACCCCTTTCACAAGGTTTTTTTTTTTTTTTTTTGAGGATTCTTTTGGACTTTCTATGTATAGCATCATATTATCTGCAAATAGAGATGATTCCATTTCTTTTCCTTTTTGTATGCCTTTTATTTGACTCTCTTTTCTAATTACATTGGCTAGAACTTCCAGTACTATGTTTTGTTTTTTACATTTTTTAAATTTCATTTTATCTTTTACATTCAATTACATTATTTAGCTTACATACTGAATATTTCAACATATGAACATTTCTCCCTAATCCAGTTGATAAAACTAAAAAAGTATCTTCAACAGATAATACCAGTCCGGACACTAGGTGGACTAAGGCTGCAGGTCCAACCCCTCCGAACCTCCGTGCATCCCGACCGTTCCTCTTCCTTGGACCCCAGGTTGGTTGTCTGGGACTTTAAGATGAACTCCCCCCCCCATCCCACCCGCAAACCTGACCAAGCCGGCCAGCAGTTCTGGACACCAGGCGGACTGAGGCTGCAGGCCCTACTAACTTAGTCCTGTTACTCAGACTCTGGCCCTTTCCCACTAGCCTTTGGACTTCTGAATATTGGTTATTTGAATAGCGCGTGGCGCGCGATTTCCCTTTTTTGTTATTCTTTGCTTTTGAGGTGTTGCTTATTAGGTCCATTGGAGACTCACCACTTCTTAGAAACAGGGAGGATCTTGGGCCATCCAGGACTAGTTTCAACAGTTAATGGTAGTTGTGAGCAACAGAGAGGCCAACCATAGGAGTAATCATCAAATTTCTACTCCTGTACAACTTTTAACACTCAGAGATAACTTAAATAAGTTAGAAATCAACATATAGAGTACCTGATGACCAGAAACAATCGCAGAGGCTCAAGAAATATGAGCAACCAACAAAAGGCCTCTCCCTCAAGAGAAATCATCAAGCCTACATCACCCACAGTCAATACAATGGATGTCATGGACATGTCTGATAAGGAATTCAGAATATTTATAGTGAACAAACTAACTGAGATGGAAGAGAAAAGAGACAAGGAGCTTCAGGAGATGAGGAAGTCCTTTAATGACTTGAAAGAAGAAATGGATACCTTAAACAAGAACCAGATGGAATTTCTAGGGTTAAAGAATGTGATACAGGAAATCAAAACCTCCCTTGAAAGTATTAAAAGTAGCTTAGACCAGGCAGAAGATCAAATCTCTAATGTAGAAGACAAAACATCTGACCTAGAAAAAAGTATCAAGAAGATTGAGAAAACAACCATGAAAAATGAAGACAATATACGAGGAATACTCGATGCCATCAAGTGCCCCAACATCCGGATAATTGTTATTCCAGAAGAGGAAGAAAATAATAAGGGCCTAGTTAATTTATTCCATGAAATCCTGGAAGAAAATTTTCCAAACCTAGAAAGGTATTCAAATATCCAGACGCAAGAAATACATAGGACCCCAGGTAGAATCAACCCAAGAAGATCCTCTCCAAGGCACATCATAGCCAGACTGGCAAAAACAACAGACAAAGACAAGCTACTAAAGTTGGCAAGAGGGAAACGTCAAGTTACTTACAAAGGTCACCCTATCAGGCTTACATCGGATCTCTCGGCGGAAACAATGCAGGCAAGGAAAGAATGGGGAAGCATAGTCAAAGTGTTGAATGAAAAACAATTTCAACCAAGAATATTATACCCGGCAAAATTATCTTTCATATGGGAAAAAAACATAAAAACATTCTCAGATAAACAAGATTTGAAGGAATTTACCAACTCCAGACCAGCTCTTCAAGAGGTTCTGAAGGGAGTACTATACCAGGAAAACTAAGAAATCAGACAGACAGTTATATGAGAACAAAAAGCAACCAAGAAAATGGCTCACTTAATGATAGGATCAGGTATGGAAATATCAATAATTACATTGAATGTCAATGGATTAAATTCTCCAGTTAAGAAACATAGACTGGCTGAATGGATAAGAAAACAGAAACCCTCTATCTGTTGCCTACAAGAAACTCACCTTACGGATAAAGATAGACATAGACTAAAAGGGCTGGAAAAAGATATTCCATGCAAATGGAAATCAAAAAAAGGCTGGAGTAGCGATATTGATCTCAGACAAAATAGATTTCAAGACAAAGACCGTAAGAAGAGACAAAGAAGGGCATTATATAATAGTAAATGGAGTAATCCAACAAGAAGATATAACCTTTATAAATATCTATGCACCCAACTCAGATGCACCTAAATATGTGAAGGAAAGACTGCTAGAGCTAAAAGGAGAGATAGGGAGAAATGCTATAATTGTTGGAGATCTCAACACCCCATTATCTCCTTTAGACAGATCTCCTAAACAGAAAATAAATAGAGAGATACAGGACTTAAATGATACTATAAGTCGAATGGGCTTGACAGATATCTATAGACCTTTCCACCCTACATCCACAACATATACATTTTTCTCACACCAGCATGGAACCTTTTCTAAGATTGATCATATGTTAGGACACAAATCAAGCCTTTACAGATTCAAAGGCATGGAAACTGTATCCACCATCTTCTCAGACCATGATGGAATTAAACTCAAGATTAATTTCAAGAAACAACCCTGAAAATACACGAACACATGGAAACTGAACAACCTACTTCTGAATGACTTCTTCACTACTGAAGAAATTAAAGCTGAAATAAAGCAATTCATGGAAACAAATGATAATGAGTACACAAGTGTCCAGAATTTATGGGACACAGCTAAAGCAGTCATAAAAGGGAAATTCATAGCAATTAGCGCACATAAGAAAAGGATGGAAAGATGTCAAATAGATAACTTATCATCATGCCTCAGAGAATTGGAAAAACAGCAACAAACAAACCCCCTAAATGCCAGGCAAAAAGAAATAATAAAGGTTCAAGCAGAAATAAATGAAATAAAAAATAAACGAACCATACAGAAAATAAATGAAAGCAAAAGCTGGTTCTTTGAAAAGATTAACAAAATCGACACACCATTGGCTAGACTGATCAAGAAGAAGAAAGAAAGAAGCCAGATTAATCAAATATGTGATGAAACAGGCAATATTACTACAGATATAGTAGAAATACAGAATATCATTAGAGGATACTATGAGCGACTATATGCCAACAAACAAGATAAATTGGAGGAGATAGACAAATTCCTGGATGCATATAGTATACCAAGATTGGATCAGGAGGACATAGAGAACCTGAATAGACCCATAACAAGCCAGGAGATTGAATCAGTAATAAATAACCTCCCAACGAAGAAAAGCCCAGGACCAGATGGCTTCACTTGTGAATTCTACAAAACTTTTAATGAAGAGTTAACCCCTATCCTACTAAAATTATTTCTAAAGATTCAAAAGGAAGGTAACCTTCCAAATTCATTTTATGAAGCCTCCATCATCCTCATCCCCAAAACAGATAAGGACATGACAATAAAGGAAAACTATAGACTAATATCATTGATGAATATAGATACAAAAATTCTCAACAAGATACTCACAAATCGTATCCAACAACATATAACAAAGATCATTCATCATGACCAGGTAGGCTTTATACAAGGGATGCAAGGGTGGTTCAATATACGCAAGACCATAAATGTAATACACCACATTAACAGAAAGAAAGATAAAAAGCATATGATCATCTCAATTGATGCGAAGAAAGCATTTGACAAAATACAACATCCTTTTATGATTAAGACTCTCAGTAAGATTGGTATTGAAGGGTCATTTCTGAACACAATAAAAGCAATCTATGAAAAACCTACAGCTAATATTATACTGAATGGAGAAAAGCTGAAAGCTTTTCCTCTGAAAACAGGTACTAGGCAAGGCTGCCCACTTTCTCCACTTCTCTTTAATATAGTACTGGAAGTCTTAGCTATTGCAATCAGAGCAAAGAACAATATTAAAGGCATTCGAATAGGCAAAGAAGAGTTGAAAATATCTCTATTTGCAGATGACATGATGGTATACTTAGAAGACCCAAAGGTATCCATGAAAAAGTTTCTTGAAGTAATAAGTGAATACAGTAAGGTGGCAGGATACAAAATCAATATCCAAAAATCTATTGCATTCCTATTTATGAACAACAACTTGAATGAAGCCAAGCTGAAGAAAGGAATCCCTTTCACCGTAGCCACAAGGTGTATAAGATACCTAGTGATAAACCTGACTAAGAAAGTGAAAGACCTTTATAAAGAAAACTATGAAAATCTTAAAAAAGATATTGAAAGTGACATTAAAAAGTGGAAGGACATCCCATGCTCCTGGATTGAAAGAATTAACATAATCAAAATGGCAATTCTACCCAAATTAATCTACACGTTTAATGCAATTCCAATCAAAATACCAGAAAATTTTCTCACAGCTCTAGAAAAGACAATCATAGAATTTGTCTGGAATCATAAAAGACCTCGTACGGCAAAAGCAATCCTGTGCAAGAAGAATGGAGTAGGAGGCATATCACTCCCTGATCCCAAGATATACTATTAAGCTGTGGTCATCAAAACAGCATGGCATTGGCATAAAAACAAACATGTAGACCAATGGAATAGAATAGAGACCCCAGAAATAACCCCCAAAGCTTAAAGCCAACTGATCTTTGACAAAGGATATCAGTCAATCCACTGGGAAAAGGAAAATCTCTTTAGTAAATGGTGCTGGAAAAACTGGGTATCCACCTGCAGAAAGATGAAACTGAACCCCCATCTTTCACCATTAACAACAATCAACTCAAAATGGATCAAAGATCTGAACCTAAGACCTCAAACAATAAAACTACTGGTGGAAAATGCTGGGGAAACTCTGGGAAACATTGGAGTAGGCAAAGACTTCTTAAATAAGACCCCCAAAGGACAGGCAATAATCCCTAAAATAGACAAGTGGGACTATATCAGACTAAGAAGTTTCTGCACAGCAAAAGACACAGTATCAAGTGTGAACTGACAACCCTCAGAATGGGAAAATATCTTTGTTAAATATGCCTCAGACAAGGGACTGATAACCAGAATACACAGGGAACTCTAGGGCCTTATGCGAAAAAAAATGATTAACCCAATTAAAAGATGGGAAAATGGGCTGGACAAAAATCTCTCTAAGGAAGACATATGAACAGCAAAAAAGTATATGAGGAAATGCTCAATATCCCTCATAATAAGGGAGATGCAGATAAAAACCACAATGAGATACCACCTAACCCCTGTCAGAATGGCGAAGATGAAGAATATAAAAAGTGATAAGTGTTGGCGGGGATGTGGTGAAAAGGGAACCCTCCTACACTGTTGGTGGGAATGTAAACTAGTTCAACCACTGTGGAGAACAATATGGCGGTTCCTCAAAGATCTACAAATAGAACTACCATTTGACCCAGCGATCCCGCTTCTGGGTATTTACCTGAAAGACAGGAGAACACTCAGTCAGAAAAGTGCTTGCACACCAATGTTTATTGCAGCATTATTCACAATTGCCAAGCCATGGAACCAACCTAAATGTCCACAAACTGATGAATTGATTGGAAAAGTGTGGTATATATACCCTATGGAATACTACTCAGCCATAAAAAATAACAAGAACCTGGAATTTGATAGAAAGTGGTCAGATATGGAGGATATATTGCTGAGTGAAGTAAGCCAGGCTATGAAAGAAAGATATTGTATGTATCCAGTCAATATATACTGACTACCCACACTCTATGGTAGAGAGCAAAAAATTGGAGGACATAAAAGCAGTGAAAGTACTTAACAAGAGTAGGACAGTGTGGAATGCGGGCGGTGAGGAGAAGAGGATAGAGAAAGATAGCAAGAGAACAATAGAGAGGCAGGACGTTAGTGAGAAACAGATATGGCTTATTACCTCTTGATGATGACATGTATACCATTCTCAACTGGATTGATCTGAGAAATATTTCATGATGGGTAAAGTATTTTTACAAGCAAAATGAGAAATAGTGATTGACTGTTTTAAGAAATAATTAGAATAATGATAATAATGATTTGGAAAAACATAGAAAAAATATTGATTGATGAAGTGGGGACATTAATGTTTCTGTATTGACTGACATGCATGGCATTCCCTTTTGAAAAAGCAATGTAATACACTGTAAAATTATATCTAATCCAATGTAATATAAAGAAGATTGTGATGATAATAAAAAAATAAAAATAAAAATATGGAAAACCTAAAAGAAAAAGAAAGGAAAAAGGTTTTAGGTTTGTTGATAACTAATACTATGCTTTCAAGTTCAGTCACCAATTTAACTGAATCTGTTTTTCATGTAGTACAATTGACTGGTTGTTAGAGCTGCTATGTTCTTCATTGTTATGATTTATTTTTCAAGGTCAATTTGGTTTTAGACACTGGTAATTCTAATCTAACTTTGCTCATTAAAATAAAAAAAAACGACAACAACAACAAAGAAACAGATAATACCACATTTCTTTGTCCCATTAATGCTTTACCTTTCTATTTTTCTTCTAAATGTCCTTCCTCAGAGTCTACTCTTTCACACACACTATATCTGGTATTTACATCCATTTATTGTGTTTCCATAACCTTTAGTCAATTTGTTTCAATCATAGAGTGCAGACACTAGGTATATATTAAGTGGGGACATACAATGTCTCTCCTTCATAACCTGACTTGCTTCATTCAGCAGTAAATCTTCCATATGTTTGAAGTCTATTTTATCTGCTATCAGTATAGCTATTCTTGTTTATTTTTTATTTATATATTTTATTCTGTTACTATCAATTAATGTATGTCTTTATATACATGGTGCGTTTCTCATAGGCAGCAAACAGTAGAGCCATATTTAGTTTGCTTGTTTTCCATTCTCTTTGTCTATATCTTTTGATTGGGGAGTTTAATCCATTTACATTATTTCAAGGTAATTATGGATAGGTACAGGCTTATTCCTGTCATTTTGTTTGTCTGATTATTGCTTTCTTTCTCTATAACTCTTTATCCTTGTGATTTGATAGTTTTCCATGATGGTAGCAATTCATACCTTTCATTTTCTCGTCTGTGTGATTTCTCTAGTAGTGAATTTTATATCTTTGCTTCATGGTAGTCTTTATCTTACTTTTACTTTCTTATTTTAGCTTGTAATTTATTAGTTACATTTGCTTATTGTACATCTTTATAATGTACAATATGGTTTTTGAAAGCGTGAATGCAGTTTATGTCAATCAGTTCAAAGATATTATCATATACATTATCCTCAACAGGTAACTTTTTATTCTTATTTCCATTAGATTTTTTCCTGAGCCTCTTCCACTCACTCCCTACTAAGCACCACCTTCCTATACAATTTCAGGTATCTACTATTGTCCTCCCTACTATTATGTATTCAAATTTTGTATTTCTTTTATCTATTTAAATTACATTTAATCACTGCACATCTTTACACTGTGCAAAATGGTTCTTTCCAGGATGAATGCAGTGCATATTAATCAAGTCAAAGACATTACTACATATATTATCATCAGCTGATAACTTCAATTTTGTGTCTGATCATTTTTTTCTCTCTTTTGCTCATTCACTTTCACTCTCTGTTACACAACCCTGCATATACTTTCTCTCTTATCTATAGTTGCCCTCTCTGCTGTTAAACCTTCCAATCTTTCAGTTTCTGCTGTAGAGTGCAGATAGTGATTATACGTTAAGCAGGGACAGGGACCAGCAGATGGCTTAATGGTTACATTGATGGACTCTCATGTTGTGGGACCATGGTTTGAGTCCCAGACCCAGTGGCTTAAAACTCATACTGGGCACATGTGCCAAAATCCCAAGAGGAGAATGGAGGATAATGGATTGTGACCATCTCTCCAGGGGATGAGTTCTGTCTCTCTGTTTCTCTCTGTCTCTCTGGCGAGTGCACATGCTCTACAGCAAAAATATATACATATAAAAGCAGGAGTATACAATGCCTATCTTTCATACTATGGATTGCTTCACTTAGGATTAAATCTTCCATTTAGTCCACTTTGTTCAAATGGTAGGGTCTCATTTTTCTGTTTTGTTTTTGTTTTTGTTTTTGTTTTTTTGTTTGGTTTTCTAGATCATGTTTATTTTCATAACAAAATAGAAAACTCTATGGTGGAATATGGTACCTTTTTATTCACACTTTTAAAATTCTTTAATCCCCATTAAAGAAACATTTTAGAGTATAAGTAGTGAGAAATCATGTAGACTCTGTAGAAGCAGAAAATAAATTAATTTATTTCAGGATTGGTGGAGATCTTTAGCTGAACACCATACTCCATTGCAAACAGAATTGGTCTTAAATGAAAACATCTTTGGCCTATTCACCCTTTCTCCTCCATGTATAACAGGAATTTTTTATATTTACTTTCTTTTCCAATACCAGTAAAAAGACAAAACGTAGTTTGTGTCAAGAAGCCTGACTCAGTCCTTTGAGAGTTGTGGTCACTCAGAAGAAGCCATTAGCTTGTTCTGTTTTTGTGTCAAGGTTGATATAAAAGCAGGGCAGAGTAGACAGTCCTGACATGGTGCTCATCATTTCCATTAACAGGTAAATGAACCCAGAGCCTATTGGGCTGGACACCAGTGACAGACAAAGTAAAATCTTTCTGCACACCTTTCTTGTCCAGCTGGTAAGAAAGAGAAAAGTGGGTCTGGAGGAGTCCGACCCGGCGAGGCCCCAGGATCTGTCTGAGCCCCCCAGACCTTTGAGCTCCCCTTCTGGTCAGATCAATATGCTGGCAAAACCACTGTTGTGCACCCCCTGACCTTGGAACAAAGCTTGGGTCAATTAGCATGTCAGCAAGGCTGCTTGCTATTTGCTCCAGAAAACTGGTAGCCTTGCTGGGAAGCGACCCCCCTCTGACTCCCCAATACATCCTGAGTATATGATAAAATTTTCCAGGAACTCCCCAGACTGCTCCCCTTTGCTATAATCACCTACTATTAATTACAATGCTTTATCTCCATGGTCACAGTAGAGGGTGGGCTGAAGTTCTATCTAGGCGGAAATGGTCTTTGGAAGGCCCTTCAAAATACATTTAAGGTAAACTTAATCCTTTCTTTATGTAAAATAGGATTAGGCCAAAACTGGCCCAGGACCACCCCCCTGCCTTCACCAAGCGAAATAGATAAATATTTTAGGACTCCTCAAATCAAGTTTTAGATCCCTATAAAACTATGTAAGTATCATTCTTAAGATCCATAGGAACTAATATCTATTCTTGAGATTTTCTTTTCTCAGAGCCATTCCTAGTAATCACAAGATGGCTGCTGTGCTGCTGCTTACTGGAACCACCTTCCTGAAACTGCATTCTATGGAGACCCACCTACAATTGCGGAAATGCCTGACACCCACCCTTAATCCAACCCTGAATAGAATCTATGTTCCCTTTTGTTAAAACCTTTATGAGCTGATAATTGAAAGCAGTAGCCCCTCTCCCATTTACTTGCATGTAGCACATTTTCAATAAAAAGGCACGATGATTCCTAGCAGTTGTCACTCCTCAGAGAGCGATCTTTGAGGGGTGTCCGGCATAGGACGTGCCTGAAAAGGCATCGAGGCCTGTGTCTTCTGTTCACCTGCGCCGCCTCCGTCGAGATAACCCACCCCCGCCGAGGCTGGTCCCCGGCATGGGTCTTCACCATGCAGATGGGCAAATTCCAAAGCTGACTTGAGTATAAGGATCTATTTTGGATTGTGCCTCAAAGAAAATTCAATATCTTTGGCTCCAAAGACAGCCTAGTTGATGATTCTTTTCAACAGTTAAAAATTGCACATCATACAGGAATTGGAAATGGCTTATTTTACTTGCAGCTTCTCTCATAGCCCAGACCAAGTCCACAGACCCTTTTCCACCAACCAACCAGTGACACCAATGAATGGCATCAAAGGGACCAGCCTGCTTCATGAGCTTGCACACCAAGTCAATCTCAGTAAGGGTGTCTGTGTTGAAACATTGAGTGCCACTATCACAGGAACCCCAAAGAGCTGAGTGATCTGAATTTGCTTCTGGAGGTTGCAGCAGTCATTGGCCACCAGCTGGATGTTCTCCTCTGAATACTCCTTCTTTAGAGGGACACCAAATGTTACACTCAGCCTGCCCCCATGCATTTTCAGGGGTCACACAGTCACCACCAGTCCCACAACGTTGGGCACTAAGCCCAAATACCAGCACTTGATGTTGAAGAATTTCTTCATTCTGATATCAGAACTAAAGCCAGATTCAGTCACTATAAATCCTTTATCAACCAGTTTCAAGGCAATTTTATTGGCTAACACTGAAGAGTTGTCATGACCAATGTTAGCAAATGAGCCAGCATGCACAAATACAGGCATCCCTTCTAGGATCTGCATCAGATTTTTTTTTTTTTTTCTGCATCTTTCATCAAAATGTCAAAACACCTTTAACCCCAAATCTTCCACTGTCATCCCCAAATCTTTCACTGTCACTGGTTGCCTATTTCTGTCACTGGCAACTACCATTCTTCTGAGCTGCTCCTTCACATCTATGAAGCTTTTAGTCAGGGCCAGCACTAGAATGAACTCACTGGCCACCATGATGTCAAACTACACCTGCTGGGAACATCTTTCTGTACTTGCTTGTCCAATGGCAAATTTTCAAAGGAACTGGTCATTTTTATCCAATGCTTTCTGCCACGCGATGGTGTAGGGCTTGATATTGGTATTAGCAAATGTACCCATTTCCTCTTCCATCAGTGTGTTTGAGTTGGTCTTATTTATTCCTAGCTTTTTCAGTCGAGCAAGCTGAATTTCTGAGTGAAGTCCAGAACTCAAACTGCTTTAGACTATATGGGAGTCCAGCAATGTAACCATTACACCATCTACTGGTCCCACCTCTTCCTATTTAATGGATAGCTTTTGTAGAGAAGAACTACTTACTTTTAATGTATCCTTTAATATTTCTTGGGTAACATGCTTTGACTTTGGTTCTCTTCTGTTTCGGTAGTGTATTCTCTGATAGTCTCTTTGGTTATATTAGCAGGGTATGTGAGTTCCTTTGTGACTGAGACTGTAACTGTAGATATAGAGATGTGGCTTCATTGGAATGAGGTATGTCTGGAATGTGAACCAGGATCCTCTGATGTTGTCTTGGGGCACATGCAGTATGCAGGATCACACCAGAAAGGTATTGCCAGAGGCAGTTGTAGAAGATGCTAATTGTGAGGGTGTAGGTGACCTTAGCCTCTGGGTAGGGTGTGTATGAATGGCCCATTGATTGACACTGTAAAGTCACAGGTAGTAGTGGCTGTGGCACCCAGGTTAATGTCCTCAGGTTCTGCATGAGGTGCATGCAGTGCATATGGGTTTCATTGATCCAGAAGGTAGAGCTACCAATTGTGTAAGCAGGAAAGCCCAGAGCAGTGTTAGAATTGCCCGTGGCAATGGCAATGGTAGTTATACTGGAAGGGAGACAGCTGGTATTCTCAGACCATAAGTAGGACACATGAAAGGTGTTTCAATTGAGGTAGATAGATGATATAGCTGCTGCAAAAAGGTGGTATATTTGGGCCCACATGATGCATGCTAAGAATATGTAGGCTTTGGGAGAGTGCAGAACTATGGAGGCCTCATGGAAGTGGGTCAGCTGTGTGCATGATTTTTCTTTCACAGTTTTTATTCTTTTCATAATTTTTAGCACAATTTGATAAAATGATCTTTCTCAAAAATTCTCTTAGCATTTTTGTCAGAAATTAATGTTTCATTGTTTTTTTGTATGCTTGCACTGTGCTGAGAAGCTGTGCTAGATTATAGGGCTGTAAGCTGGGGATCCTGTAAGTGTAGGTCTACTGGCTGTATAGGCCTCCATGCAGTGTGGGAAAGCTGGATTGGGAGAGGAGGCAGAACTGCTTTTTCTACTAACTCTGAGAGCCTGCAAGTCACTTGAAACAGCCTGGATATTGGGCAGGGACACTGGTAGTAACTGCATACTGGAAGGGGGAAGCCAAGAGCATTTAATCTCTTTGAGAGTACTTTATATTCTTCAGTCTCATATGAGGTGTTGTCTAAAGTCCTCTGTACCTGGATACTATGTGGGGTTTTCAGTTTCCCGGGAAGGAAGACATCTGGAAGCCTCTGTCTCTTGGGCTCTCACCTGGATGACTGGGGCTCTTACCTGGATGACTGATTTTCCAGGGGACACCTATATAAGTTTCTTAAATCTTGGTAACATAATCCCCACTGACTACACTTGTCCATGGATTTCAAGATGCTGAGAACTTAGGTGCTGGGGGTACTGATTTATTATGGCTCAGCTGCTGGACTGGATCTGTTCCCCTTTGTGGAAGTACATTGAGGCAAGTCTACTGACCTCCAGGGCAGGATATACTTTAGTTGTGGCTATGCCCTCAAAATGGTGCCATGTTATTGGAGCTTGGTTTTCAAGAAGAAAAAGAATCCAATATTCCTCCTTTCTGTGTTAGTACATCTTCAAGGACTCCAGGAAACTCACTACTCTACGTTTGAGATCTGTGATAACATTGTGGCTTTTCTGTAACCAGAACTACAGATATCTGAGGTGGGGTGCTGAAAGTATTTTACTGTCTGTTTCAGATAATGGGAAGCTCTTCTCAGCTGCAAATCATTCTCTACCCAGAATTTTATTTCCTTTCTTACACCTCCAACTCAGGTTTCTGTGCCTCAGATGTTTCTCTGTTCTTCTCTGCTGTATTGATCTTTTCCTTGCTACTTTGTTTAAAGAGCAACTATTTATAGTTTTTCTTGGCCTCTCTCCTTGGAGAGGAGTTGTGTTGGGTGTCTCTACTCAGTCACTTTTACTGTCTACATTTTGCCTAGTGTATTGTTATTATTGTTCATTACAAAGTGCATGATGTAAGAGTCAGAGAGGGAGAGAGTGACAAAGAGAGAGACAGAGAAGACTTATCCTCCAGAGGCCTTTATCTGACCACAAACCTCTTCCTTCAGTCCTCCAGTTCACCAGGATGCTTGGAACATGTGCTTACGCCCAACGTACTTTTGGACCAACCTAGACCAGGGACTTAAACTGTAGTTGGAGTATGGTTCCAGCTCCAAAGTCCACCATACTTCCAACTGTCCCACAGAGGCTGGACATCTGTTAAACTTTTTAATAAATCACCAAACTGTTTTCCAAAGTGTCTGTAGCATTTTTCATTTCTACGTGAGTTCTAGTTTTTCTTCACCCTTGCCAAGCATATTATCATCAGTCTTTATTATTTTAGCTATTCTAATAGTTAAGAAGTATTTTATTGTATTTTAAAATCATTTTTTTTCTTTTTTATATAACTTTTTAATTACAATTTATTTATTTGCATTCATTCACTGTACATCATTACAGCATACAAAATGAGATTTTTCCATCCAGAGTACACAGTATATTGTCTCAATCAAGCAGATCAACACACATGTTATTGTCAGCAAATAATCTTCCATTTCTTGTTTTCTGTATGTTTTGCTTTTCTTCCCCCCCATCCTTGATTCCCTATCTCTTACCCTCGGCCACCTCCCATTCTCCTTCCACACTGTCTCTGGTATCTATGTTTGCTTTCTATACTGTTTCCCCCCCACATTTTATTGAATAATTAAGACCTTAATTAATCTAAATATTTTCATAGCAAACACAGGTGATATATACATTTCCATGAACTCAAGTTTAACTTTACGCATCCTATAAAGTAGCACCTAGCTGGGGCTATATATCTTACTGCAGTCATTGAATAGATATATATTTTTTTTTCTTGGAACTTTTTTTTTTTTTGTAACTTAATTTACATTCTTTCCCTAAGCATCATCACCGCATACAAAATGTGATTTCCCATCCAGTATATACTGCATAGTGACTTAATAAAAATTTTTCCATTTCTAGTTCCTAGAATTATTTTTACCCCTCTTTCTGGCACTCTGTCCTTTCCCACCCTCTTCTCACACTATCTCTGGTGTCTACAATTGTCTTCCATTCCTTTCCCACCCACATTGTATTGATCACACAATTTCTTACATAATCTAACTACTTTCAATGGTGAGTTCACTCATTACTATTAAGAAAACCAATTTTAACTTAAATCAAAGAAACGCCAAAGAACTTTGCTTAAAGCCAGGAAACAGGATTCTGTTCAAATGGTAGGTGCATGAACCTATCAGTCTCATGTATTTTTATCTTATATTCTGGTTCAATTTTCCTGATTAAATTCTGGGATATAATATTCAACTCCAGACTTGTCCCTATGATTAAGTTGGCCACTTTCTTTGTTTTTGAGCTCTTATTTCCATGTGTCTGAATTTAATTTTCCTGACATAGCACACCCTTGAGAACTTCTTGGAGATCTGGTCTGGTACTGGTGAATTCTTTCAGGCTTTGCTTATCTGAGAATGTTCTTGTCTTTTCTTCCCACCTGAAAGAAAATCTTGCCAGGTACAGTATTCTTGGCTGGAATTGCTTCTTTCTTAACACTTTGAATATATTTTCCTATTCTCTCCTTGCTTGCATTATTTCCGATGAGAGATCTGCTGTTAGCCTGATGGGATATCCTTTGTAGGTAACTTGATGTTTTTCTCTTGCCAGTCTTAGTATCTTGTCTTTGTCTGCAGTTTTGGTCAACCTGGCTATAATGTGTCTTGGAGAAGATCTTCTTGGGTTGATTCTATTTGAGGTCCTTTGTATTTCTTGGGACTGTATCTTTGAATGCCTCTCTAGGTTTGGAAAGTTTTCTTGCAGGATTTCATGGAATAGATTATCAAGGCCCTTATGGGTCTCTTCACCTTCTGGAATGCCAATCATCCGGATATTTGGACGTTTGATGGCATCTAGTACTTCTCGTATATTATTCTCAAATTTTTGGGCCATTTTCTCAGTCTTCATGGTGGATTTTTCTGGGCCAGCCAATTTCTCTTCTACATCTGAGATTCTATCTTCTGAATGATCTAGTCTGCTTTTAATACTTTCAAGGGAGAATTTGACTTCCTGAACTATAGACTTCATCTCTAACAGCTCCATTTGAGTCTTTTGTAAAGTGTGTAATTCCTCTTTTAGATCTTGCAAGAATTTCCTCATCTCCTGGAACTCGTCAACTTCTTTCTCCTTTCTCTTTAGCAGTTCATTGTCTCTCTTCTCTTCCATCTCTGTTAGCTTTGACATTTTGAATGCTCTAAATTCCTTATCAGACATTTCCATGATTTTCAGCGAGCTGTTTGTGGATGAAGAAGAGTTACTCTTTTCCCTTGGAGGAGAGGTATTTTCTTGCTTTCCAATGTTTTTTGTGATCTGGCAGTGATTTCTTGTCATCTGATGGATGGTGTGTTTCTTTCAAATTCTTGAAGTTCAGTCTGAATGTTCAGGAGCAAGCAGACAGAGATGATCTAGAATCTCTTTGCCATTCTGTTGTGATCACTGGTGCAGCAGATTCAGTAGATATTGAGGAATATTCTAACCCTATTAGTATTTGGATGTTAAGCTACAGTGCTCTTAGATCTGTCTAGAAAAACATTAAATGGATATTGGAGGGTAGAGAGACAAGAAAAAGGAAAATAAAAAAGAGAGAGAGAAACAACAATGAAAAGAGAAAAAAGACAAAAAAAGAAAAAGAATTGTAATTACTGTTTTTCTTTTTTTTAAAAATATCGCAAAATAGAAAACTGCACGGCGCACTAGCAGGCCACAGGAAATACCTAGATCGTTGGAGCCATGTGGAACCTTCTTCTGAAGGCCTGACCTCTTCTGCCTGGGTGGGAGGACCAGAGCAATAATTAACAAGATAAAAGGTGGAGCTAAGAGCAGGAGAAAAACTTTGCCTTTTAAAAAAAATGTAAAAAGGAAAAATTACAAAAAATATGGGAAGACAGAAGCAGGGAGAGACAGAGACACAGAAACAGAGATAGAAGGCTGGGGGTACGGGGGGGGGGGGCTCCCTACCGCTAGCTCGTTTGCTGGAGGCTGAATTATCCATAGAAAATCTTCATACCCTAAAATTCCTAGTTCTCTGGAGCCATTTGGAACCTTCTTCTCTAAAATCAATTTTTTAAATAACTGGTGATGTAGAACATATGTTAATATGCTTACTTATAGTAGTCTTCCTTGATGAAGTGTTTGTTCAATTTTTTTTTTTCAGTTTTTATTTGGTTGTTTGACTTCCTTTAAGTTGTCAAAGTTCTTCTTATATTCTCAACTTGGGTTCTTTATTATGTATACTGTTTGCAGGTATTTTCCAATATTATCCACTTGCCTCTTCATGTACATATAATAATATTTCTTCTGAAGATCAAATATTTTAATTTTATGAATTCTACTTTATCCATCTTTTTTTTATAGTTTGTGCTTTCTGTATCTTATAAGAAATATCATTTCAAAATCGTTAACATTGTCTCCTATGTGTTCTTCTAAAAGTTTTTTAGTTTTAGCTCTCACATTTAGGCCTATGAATTATTTTGAGTTATATTTGTATGAGGATAAAATTTGATTTTTTTCATATTGTTATCCAATTTTTTTCAGCACAATTTGATAAATGACCTTTCCAAAAAAAATTCCCTTTGCATTTTTGTCAAAAATTAATTTTCTGTATCTTTGGACTGTTAATATATATTATTCTATCCAATTGCTCTAGAAATCTATCTTTATGCCAATAACACACCTTTCTGATTGCTATATCTTTATAATAGTCTTGAAGTCAGCTGTGCAATTTTTAAACTTTTTTCTAAATTTATTTGGCTAGTCTAGATCATTTGTATATCAATTTTAGAACAGCTTATTAATTTATGCAAGAATGCTAGCTGGAATTTTTTCTTGTAATTTTATATTTATATGTAACTCATACATAATAAAATTTACTATTTACATTTCAATGATTTTTTATTTCAAGTTCTTTTATACATTTAATCAAGTTATTTAGCTTGCAAAGTGAATATTCCAACATGTGTACATTTCTCCCCAGTCCAGTTGATAAGACTATAAAGTTATCTTCAACAGATAATACCCATTTCTTTGTCCCATTGATGCTAAGCCTCTCTATTTTTCTCCTTAATGTCCTTCCTCAGACTCTTCTCCTTCACCTACCCTCATCCCACACTGTATCTTGTATCCACAACCATTTACTGTGTTTCTATATCCTTTAGTCTCTCAGTTGTAGTCATAGTGTAGTGCATTCAAAAGTCATTCAACATAATTGTGCAGCACAATTATGTAATATCATCAAATTCCAAAAATGTTCATTACTACATAGGGAAACTATACTCATTACCAGTAACCTTCAATCTCCCCCCTCCTACTTCTCTCTCTGCAAAAACCTCTAAAAAAAAAGTAGAAAAAAAAAGTTTTATTCATGCTATAGTGTGTATCAATAGTACATATTTTTAGAGATTTTTTGCTATAGGGCGCGTGCACTCTCCAGAAAGACAGAGACAGAAAGTGATAATCTACCCTCCCCCCCAAGGGGGTGACCATGCCACAATCCCTTCTCCTCCATTCTCCTCTCGGGATCTTGGGCATGCACACACAGGCACCCAGCATGAGTTTAAGCCACCAGATCTGGGATTTGACCCATGGTCAACAACATGGGAGTTCAGCAACATAGCCATTACACCAACTGCTGGTACCTCAATAGTACATTTAATTTCAGTGCAGAATAACATTCTATTTCATAGACATACCATATTTTATTTATTAGTTAATTCGAATTTCAATTATTTTCTTATTTGGGCTATTATAAATAGTACTGTGCTGTTAAAATAGTTTTCCATTTTCTTGGGACCAGCAGTTAGCGTAATGGCTATGTCGCTGGACTCCCACGTAGTCGACCGCAGTTCGAGTCCCGGACCCGGCGGCTTAAACTCACGCCGGGCGCGTGTGCGTGCGTGCCCAAGATCCCGAGAGGAGAATGGAGGAGAAGGGATTGCGGCGTGGCCATCCCCCCTGGGGGGTGATTTCCTGCTTTCTATCTCTCTGTCTCTCTCTGTCTGTCTGGCGAGCGCACGCGCCCTATAGCAAAAACCTCTCCAAAAAAAGAAAAAAAAAAATAGTTTTCCATTTTCTTGTGTATATACCAAGGAGTGAAATTGATGCGCTATATATCATATGGTAATTCTGTGCTTAGCTTTTGAGAATTTGCCATACTGTCTCTTAAAGTGGCTGCATTATTTTATATTCTCACCAGCAAAGTATGAGACTTCAAATTCTTCACATATTCACTGCAGGTCCTTGTGATTTTTTTTTTTTAATTCAGCTACACTAATGGCTTTGAGATAATATTTTCTCAATTCTCTGATGACCAATGATCTTTCAAGTATTTATTGGTCATTTAAAAATATTTGGAGATGGGACCAGCAGTTAGCGTAATGGCTATGTCACTGGACTCCCATGTAGTCGACCACAGTTCAAGTCCTGGACCCAGTGGCTTAAAACTCATCCTGGGTGCATGTGTGTGCATGCCCAATATCCCGAGAAGAGAATGGAGGAGAAGGAATTGTGGTGTGGCCATCCCCCCTGGGGGATGATTTCTCGCTTTCTATCTCTCTGTCTCTCTCTCTCTGTCTGGCGAGCTCACGTGCCCTATAGTAAAAACCTCTTTCCCCAAAAAAATTTGGAGAATTTCTTGTCTTTGTTCATATATAATATCCATCTTTGGCTTTGTGTAGTTGTGATGTCTTTAGTTTTGCTATCAGGGTAATACTGCCCTGATGGAATGATTGATGAACTATTCTGCTCTATATTTTGAAAGAAATTGTGAAATCTTTTTCTTAGTTCTTCATTTTTTAATTGTCAGAGTGTGTATGCATTTACCATTGAGAGAGAGAGAGCCCCTCATATGGAGTGTGATCATGCTGTAAACTTTTAAAATCTTCATTTCTCCTTCCTGTCAGGATTTTGGGTACACACCTGTGCCCAGTGTATGTTTCAAGTCACTGTCTCTGGAACTCAAATCATGGTTGGCCATGTGGGATCTCACGCCTCAACCACAATGCTAAGGGTCCAGTTCTGCCAATTTATATATATATATATATATATATATATATATATATATATAGAGAGAGAGAGAGAGAGAGAGAGAGATTTTTTTTCTATAGGGTGTGTATACTCATTGGAGAGAGACAGAGAAACAGAAAGTGAGAAGTTACCCCTCAAGGGAGATGGCCAGGCCAAAATCCCTTCTCCTCTTGGGATTTGGGCATGCATGAACATACTTCTGGTATGTTTTAAGCCACTAGGCCTGGAACTTAAATCACAGTAAACTATGTGGGAGTCCAGTGATGTAACTATCACACCATCTGCTGGTGACCTATCAATTCTTCTTTAAGTGTTTAGTAGAATATGCAGGATAAGCTATATGGTTTGGAATTTCCTTTGTGGAACATTTTTGGATTACTAACTCAACTACTCTATTTATCTACTGGGTTAATATTGTCAGTCTCCTCAACTTTTCTAACTTCATCCAATTTTTTTTTTCTTAAGCCAGTTTGTACTTTGTATCATTTCAGGAGTTGGTTCATGTTGTCTGTGTTATTTTTTGATATATAATTGTTTATTATAGTCCCCTATAATTTTTTTATATTATCCTGTGTGAATATTAATGCCCCATCTTCTTTTTTTCTATTCTTCTACTCAGTAGTAGTAATGTTTCTCTTTATATTTTTTTTAAATTTAGTCTCTTTTTTTTCCCTTTAGTTAATATAGTTAAATCTGAAAAAGAACACAAATTTGGGCAGGCAGGTGGTGTGGTGGTTGAGTCACTGGACTCCCACAAGGCCTACTGTGGTTTGAATCTCACTTTCCCTTCCTCTCTCTGTCACTCTCTTGTGAGAACACATGTATTACATAAAATTTAAAAATAATAATAAATAAAATTAAATAAATAAATATTTGGAAAACTCACATTTAAAAAAAAATTCCTATTTTGTATTCTATATTTCACTTATTTCCTCTTTAATTTATTATTATTATTATTATTTTTTACTTGTTTGAATTTAGTTACTCCTTTTTTAGTTCCTTGAGGTGGAAGATTAGGTTACTGCATTGAGATATATCATCTTTTAAAATGTATGATTTACAGCTATAGATTTATTTTTGGCAACTGAGTTTACAATGCATTACATAAATTTTAACATATTGTGTTTTTATTTTTATTAACCTCAAATTATTTTCTGATATTCTTTCTGATTTATATCTTTAACCCATTTAATTATTTAAGATTGTGTTGCTTAATTTCTGTGTATTTCTGGATTTTCCAAATATCTTTCTGTTATTTCTTTCTAATTTTATTCTATTGTGACAAGAAAACGTACTTTGTATGATGTCAATACTTTTTAACCTATAGAGACTTATTTTATGAACTAATGTATGGTCTTTTCTTATAATATCCCATCTACACTTAATAATGTGTATGCTGCTATTGTTGGGGTCAGTGTTGCTGGGTAGAGTGTTCAATAGTAATCTATTTGGTCTAGTTGGTTAATAGTGTGGTACAAGTCTTCTACTTCTTCACTAAACTTCTGTTTATTTCTATCCATTATAGGCTCAGTATTTAAGTTTCCAGAAATCATTAGTTTATTGTCTATTTCTTACTTTAATTCTATTAATATTACTTTGTGTATTTTGGAGTTCTGTGTTCATGTGCTTACATGTTTATAGTTGTTATGTCTTCTTGATGGAATAACCTTTACACTTTTATAATTATACAATATAGTTTTTCTGTAATAATTTTTAAGTCTATTTTTTATGATAGTATACTTACTACAGCTTTCATTTTATCATTTTCTGCATAGTATTTTTCAATTCTTTTACTTAAGTCGATGTATGTCTTTGAAAATAAAGTGAGACTGTCCTCAACAGCATAAAATTGGATCATAATTTTGAATTTAAAATTTCAAAATTGCAGACTCTTCCTTGGGAGCTGAGAACAAGTGCTTTCAGGAAATATGAGACATGAAGATGTTTTGCTGAGAATTCACCCTTTAGACCCCATCCTAGGGTGGAGAGGCAAAAAGGGCAGGACTTCAGAGGAAAACTGATTCCTCCATGGTAGCTGAGATTTACTGCTTTCAAGTAATAAGAGAAATGAAGATTTCCTGCTGAAAATTCACTCTCCAGACTCCATCCTTGAGTTGTAAAGACCCCTGTATCCCTTTCTCTGTCTCTTCCTGTCTTTCTGTCTTTTCATTTTTTTTTAAATTTTACGTTAAAAATCTTTTTAAGATAAAGTATTTTCTTGGCTCTCAGATTCTCCTTTATCTTGCTAATATTCCCCCTTCCCCCTCCCATTTAGGAGAGAACTAGTGGTTTTGCACAGCATGGTTTTCATTCTCTGTTTTTTATTTTTTTGAAATAAATAAATAAATAATAAACAGATAGATTTTTAAAGAATCATTCTTCTCTTCTCTCTCTCTTTCTCTGTTTTCTTATCCTTTTTTCTTTTAACTCATAACTTTGCTGCTCAGCCTCCACACACTGGGTGTCTAGATAGGTCTAAGTGAACTATAGCCAAACATCCAAATACTATTAAGGTTAACAGAGTCCTCAATTCCCACAGAATCTGCTGTACAAAGGGAGAAAAGTTGAATAATAAAGAGATTGCAGATCATCTCCACCTGCACACCTCAATGTTCAGATTGAACTTCTAGAAATTAGGAAGAAATGTATAACACATCAGATGACTTGAAATCCCTGCAGAGGTAAAGAAATATGAGGAACCAAGAAAATACTTCTCCCCCACGGGAAAAGAATAACTCCTCTTCATCCACAGAGAGTACATGGAACTCGCAGAAATGTCTGATAAAGAATTTAGAATATTCATGGTGGAAAAGCTAACAGAAGTTCATGAGAACAGCGACAATGAACTAATGAAGAGGCGGGAGAAAAGAGCTGACAAATTCCAGGAGGTGAGAAAGTTCCTGCATGAGTTGAAAGAGGAAATACACACCATAAAAAAGAATCAAAACTCAAAACGCCCTTGAAAGTATTGAAAGCAAACTGCATCATACAGAAAATTGAATCTCAGACATAGAAGACAGAATCATTGGACTAGAAAAATCCACCAGAAGAAAGAAAAAATAGCCCCCAAAATGAGAATAGCATAAGAGAAATAATAGATACTGTTAAACGTTCAAATGTCTGAATAATAAGTATCCCAAAAGGTGAGGAGACTGATAAGGGCATTGATAATCTGTTCCATGAAATCCTGGAAGAAAACTTTCCCAACCTAGAGAGGCATTCAAAGATCCAGTCCCAAGAAATACAAAGAACCCCAAATAGAATCAACCCAAGAATATCTTCTACAAGACACATTATAGCCAGATTGATCAAAACCACAAAGACAGAATACTAAGGTTGGCAAGAGAAAAACATCAAGTTATCTAAAAAGGATATCCTATCAGGCTAACAGTGGACCACTCATTGGAAAGAATGTGAGCAAGGAAAGAATGGGAGAATATGTTCAAAGTGCTGAGTTAAAAACAATTTCAACCAATAATTCTATATCCAGCAAGATTATCCTTCATATGGGAAGAGAAGACAAGAACATTCTCAAATAAACAAAACCTGAAAGAATTTACTGACACCAGATCAGTTTTCCAAGAAGTTTTGAAGGGAGCTCTGTATCAGGAAAACTAAAGTCAGACACACAGAAATAAGAGTTCAAAAACAACTAAGAAAATGGCCAGCTTAATGGTAGGGACAAGTCCAGAGTTAAACGTTATCTTCCAGAATTTAAATGGAAAGATCAGACCACAACAGAAGATAGATTAAGTACATGAGACTGAACTGATGAAATAGAATTTTATGACTTTTGACTGAAACATTACTGATCTTCTTTTATGCTTTGTTTCCCAGAGTTAAGAATTGTTGTCTTCTTTTGAGTTGTTGACAGGTCCATGTAACTACTATTTGAACAGAATCCTAACCTGTTACCTGGCTTTAAGTCTTAAGCAAGGTTCTCTTAACAATTTTTGATTTATTAAAGCTAAAAATGCCTTTCTTGAAATTAAAAAAATAGATGAAAAATTACCTATATAATAACTACAGTAAGCTATATAGCCTCAGATAGCTTCTACTTTTTAGTATATTCATTCTACTCACAGAGTTTCATGCTAAAGTCTACATGTGTTCACAGATATGTATATATCTGCTGAACTTGCTATTGAAAGTAGTTAGATGAATTAAGATATTTTGTGAATCAATAAAATGTGGGAAAAATTAAAAATTAATGAAAAGCAACTGCAGATACCAGAAACAGTGTGGGAGGAGAGTGGGAAATGGCAGAGGGTGATAAATAGGGGGAAAAGATATATATGATATATATATATATACAAGAAACAAAATACAGAAAATTATTTGTTGACAATAATATGTATGATTAAGCCACTATTCCAGTGTATTCTGGATGGGAAATCACATTTTATATGTTGTGATTATGTTCAGAATGTGAAATGAATATATTAATTAAAAAATTTATCCCAAAATTGCAAAAGATAGAGATTATTGTAAATAAATATAAACCAAGAAACTGAAAAATAATTACGAAGGGTGCCGGGGGCCCCACGTTGGGCGCCAATCTGCCGGGGACCAGCCTCAGCGGGGGTGGGTTGACTCGACGACGGAGGCGGCGAAGGAAAGGAAGACTGAGGTCTCGGTGCCTTTTCATGCACGTCCTCAGCCGGACACTTCCCAGAGATCGCTCTCTGAGGAGTGACAACTGCTAGGAATCATCGTGCCTTTTTATTGAAAATGTGATACATGCAAGTGAACGGGAGAGGGGCTACATGTTCTAATTATCAATTCATAAAGTTTTAACAATAGAGATCAAAGGTTCTATTCAGGGTTTGATAAAGGGCAGGACTATTAATCATCGATACAATTCAACAATTATTTGATTGATGTAAGCAAGCTTTGGGGAACTTCTGTTCTGGGAGTGTAGTTTCGGAGAACAGCTCCAGCAGGCAGAGTTAATTATCAGCCAGTACTTGGCGGCAGCAATCTTGCAGTTACTGGTTGTGATTCTATAAAGGAAAATCTCAAGTACAGATATTAGTTCTTATAAATCTCAATAAAGAATGATATTTATATAATTTTATAGAGATCTAAAGTTTATTTAAAGGAATCCTAATATATTTACCTATCCTGAAAGGGTGAAGTTAGTGTCCACTTGATGAGGGCGAGGACACAGGTTTTTCAACTGGTGGTGAAGTAACTAATGAGTTAACGAAAAACTTTGTGGCACACCTAGGCATTGTATTGTGCTTGTGTTGCCACCATCATGTACTTTGTCAGAACATAAGCTACAGTGAGGCGGGGGTGTCCTGGGTCAGTTTCTGCGTAAGAGGTGACTTTTAAGTTTAAATGTGTTTTGAAAGAAAGGCCTTCCGGAGATCAAGAAGAACTTTAGCACACCCTTTGTTATGTCCAATGAAGCGCTGTAATTAACAGTAAGTGATTAGAGTAAAGGGAGCGGTCGGGGGATTTTGGGGAAATCTTACTACAAAGATGTATGAAAAAATTATATTAATTCTTTTATAGTAATATATCGGGGAGTCAGAGGGGGGTCACTTCCCAGCAAGGCTACTACATTTCCCGGAGCGGATAGCAAACGGCCTTGCCAATATGCTAATTGATCCAAGCTTGTTCCAGGGTCGGGGGGCGTACAGTAGTGGCCTTGCCAGCATACTGAACCAACCGGAAGCGATGCTCAAAGATCAAAGGGCTCAGACGGGTCCTGGAGCCCCACTGGGTTGGACTCCTCCAGAAGGGGGTATGTTCTTGGACACATACAACTACCAAGACTAAGCCAAGAAGAAATAGAAAGTTTGAATACATCAATAACTACTAATAAAACTGAATTAGTAATAAAGTCTCCCAACAAAGAAAAGCTCAATACCAGATAATTACAGTGCTAAATTGTAGAAAACTTTTTAAAAGAGCTAATATCAATTTATTTCAAACTAGTCCAAAACATTGAAGTGGATGGAATCCTTCCAAACTAGTTTTCAGTCTAGCATTTCTGTATACCAAAAGCAGGTGACAATACAACAAAGAAAAAAGAAAACTATAGATCAATATCTCTGATGAATTTAAATGTAAATATCTTTTTTATTATTATTTTCCTTTTTTTTCTATTTTTTTATTTATTAATTTATTTTTCTTTTTTTAACATTAATATGCTATACATCATTACAGTATACAAAATGAATTTTTCATCCAAAATACACTGTCTGTTGGCCCAATTAAGCACATCAACATACGTGTTATCAACATACAATTTTTCATTTCTTATGTCTTGTATATTTGGCTTTTTTTTTTTTTTTTTTTTTTTTTGCCATCCTTGATTCCCTATCCCTAACCCTCTGCCCTGTCCAACCCTCCTCCCATTGTCTCTGGTATCCATGATTGCTTTCTATGCCTAACCCCCCCCCCAATTTAATTGATTTGCTAATGAACTTAATTTGTCTAAATATTTGCAATAGCAAACACAGCTGATATATATATACACAAGAACCCATGTCTGACTTTAGGCATAAACCTCAGTGAGTATAATGAACATATTATAAAATAGTACCTAGCTGGGGCTATATAGCTTACTGTGGTCATCAAATACACAGTTTTTTTCTTTAAATTTTGGTAGCAGTTTTAGTATTTTTTTCTCTGATTTTTTTTTTTAATTTACATTCATTCCCTGAGCATCATCACAACATACTAAATGTGATTTCCCCTCTAGAGTAAACTGCATAGTGGCTTAATCATGCATGTTATCATCCATAAAATTCCATTACTACTTTCATATATATTTGTTTTTTACCCCATGTCTGACACTCTGCCCTATTCCACTCTCTTGTTACACTTTTTCTGCTATCTACATTTGTCTTCAATTCCTTTTCCCCCAGCATTTTGTTGACCACACCATATCATAAGTAATCTAACTACTTTCAATAGCAAGTTCAGCTGGTGGTTTCAAGAAAGGCAGTTTTGAACTGGTAAGGTTATTTCCTTGAAATTTGAAGCTTAGAAACAGGTTGGTATTTTGTTCAAATAGTAGGTACATGAATCTATTGACAGCTCAAGACAGGATAAAAATCCTTAAAACAGGCCAACAAAGCTTAGAAGAAAAGCAGCAATATCTTAGTCAAGTCACAGAATGCTGTTTCATCAGTTCAGACTCATGTACTTAATCTTTCTTCTGTTTCTGTTGAGGTACGATCTTCTAGCTTGAACTCTGGGATATAATACTCAACTCCAGACTTTGTCCCTACAATTATATTGCCCATTTTCTTAGTTTTTGAACTGTTATTTCTGTGTGTCTGCATTAAATTTTACTGACATAGCACTCCCTTAAGAACTTGGAGATATGGTCTGGTGCTGGTAAATTCTTTCAGGTTTTGTTTATCTGGGAAAATTCGTGTCTTTTCTTCCCAAATGAATGATAACCTTGCTGGGTACAGAATTCTCGGTTGAAATTGCTTTTCCCTTAACACGTTGAATATATTTTCCCATTCTCTCCTTGCTCGCATTGTTTTCGATGAGAGGTCTGCCGTCAGCCTGATGGGATACCCTTTGTAGGTAACTTGCCTTTTTTTCTCTTGCCAGTCTTAGTATCTTGTCTTTGTCTGTGGTTTTGGTCAATCTGGTTATAATGTGTCTTGGAGATCTTCTTGGGTTGATTCTATTTGAGGTCCTCTGTCATACAGAAAATAGAATCTCTAATGTAGAAGATAAAATGGCTGGCCTAGAAAAATCCACCATGAAGACTGAGAAAATGACCCAAAAATTTGAGAATAATATGCAAGAAGTACTAGATACAATTAAACGTCCAGACATCCGGATAATAGGCATCCCAGAGGGTGAAGAGACTTGTAAGGGCATTGATAATCTATTCCATGAAATCCTGCAAGAAAACTGTCCAAACCTGGAGAGGCACTCAAAAATTCAGTCCCAAGATATAAATATCTTTCACAGAATACTAGCTAATCAACTTCAACAATACATCAAAAAGTTTATATATTATGATCAAATGAATTTTTCTGGTTTTTTGTTTTTTTGTTTTTGTTTTTCTTTCTTTCTTTTTTTCTTTTTTTTTTTTTTTTATAGATTTTTACTACAGGACACATATTCTCACTGTAGAGACAGAGACAGAATATGAGAAATCACTCCCCAGGGGTAATGGCTATGCCACAATCCATTCTCCATCCTCTTCTTGGGCTTTTTGGGCAAACACACACACACACACATACACACACACACACACGTCTTGTGTGAGGTTTATGCCACTGGGTCTGGGACTCAAACTACTGTCAGCTCCTTGGGAATCCTGTGGCTTGACCATTACGCCATCTGCTGATCCTGAGCAAATACATTTTTATTCCAGGGATGCAATGATGCTTCAAAATAGGTAAATCCACAAATGTGGTACATTATATCAACAAAATGAAGGACAGAAACCAGAAGATTGGGACAGCCAGTGCTGTGTTGGTTAAGGCAGCTGGATACCACATGGCTGACTGTGGTTTGGGTCTTGGAACCAGTGCTTTTAAAAACAGGCTAGATATGTGTGCACGCATTTCCAAAATCCCAACTGGAGAAATAAGAAGGGATTGTAGCATGGTCATCTTCTCCAAGAGGTGGTGCTTTCTTGTGGAGGGCACTGCATACGGAAGCCATCTTGAGCTATCCGCCATCTTGAGCTATCCACCATCTTGGAAACCATTAGGCTTCACTTCCTCACTGAGCAAACCGGTTCTCAGAAATCATGTGACCAACCATTCTCCCCGGAAGTGGTTGGGTTTCTAGGCAATGGGAGAGATCCACTCACATCAATGATTGGTTCATGCTTTTCTATTTCATTTGCATTTTGGGCAATCAATCGATGCCCACCAGCCTGTATATAAGCTCACTGTTCTTCCTTAATAAACGAGACTTGATCGGCACCTCATCTTGTCTTCACTCTGTGTGTCTGTGTCTGTCCCATCTCTTACTCCCACCCTCAGGAAACCTGTTCGACTGTCCCATGGGCCAGGACACTTTCTCACTTACTCTCTCTCTGTCTCTTGAAAGTGAATGCAGCCTATAGCAAAAAAAAGGGCAAAAACCAAAAATGTGTGAAAGAAAACCATATAGTCATCTTAATAGATGCAACAAAAACATTTGATAAAATCCAAAACTTTTTTACTATACAAATTCTAAACGAATTAGTTATTTAAAAATGTACCTCAACACAATAAAGGCTATGTCCAAAATATCCACAGCTAACATAATATCAAATGGGAAAAACTGAGTTTTTTTTCTAAGAACTGAACAAGACAAGAATGTACACCTTCACTACTCTTATCCAATATAGTAATGGAAGTTCTAAGCAGAGGCAATTAGGCAAATGAGAGAATTAAATGACCTTGAAATTAGAAAGGAGGGAGTCAGAGTGTCCTTGTCTACAGATGATATTATCTTTTGTATAGAAAACCCTAAGGATTCCACAAAAACCTCCTACAACTGACAAACAAATTCAGTAAAGTTGCAGGATACAAAATTAAATTAGCATACGAGAGCAGTCAGCAGTCAGGTACATCTGAAGGCATCCGTGAAGCAAGGGACAAAGAAGCAGGGGCAACACTGCTCCCACCGCCTCACCTTTAGACCCCCCCGTCCAGGATCAACCCAGACCCATAGGCAAGTAAACAGTTTCTCCATTTTTTTTTCCTTTACTGTCCTCCATTCTTCTGTAAATTTCCTCCTCTCCCTCTCCCCACAGACCACCCCTTTGCCTGTAGCAGCCAGCAGCCAGGTACATCTGAAGGCATCTGGCGAAATCTTCTTCTTTATTCCCCTCTTTACTCCTTTCCTTTTCCCTTATATTATCTTCTCTTCCTCTTCTTCCATCTTGCCAGAGGGACTAGCTAGGTCTAGAATCAGAGATCTGAAATTTTCTAGTCAAACAAGGTTCTATGATAAAACCTGTGACCTAGAAAAAAACACCAAAAAGATAGAGAAAATAACAAAAAAAAATAAGGATAAAATACGAGAAAAACTAGACTCCATAAGACGCCCAAATATCAGAATAATTGGCATCCCAGAAGGTGCAGTAACTAATAACGGCATGGAAAATCTATCCGATGAAATCCTGGAAGAAAATTTCCCGAGTCTAGAGAGGCACTCAAGCATCAAGACCAAAGAAATACAAAGGATCCCAGTTAGAATCAACCTCAGAAGATCTTCCCCAAGACACATCATATTCAGACTATCCAAGACCACAGATAAAGACATGATACTAAAACTGGCAAGAGAGAAACGAAAAGTGCCATACAAAGGTCATCCTATCAGGCTAACACCAGCACTCTCAATCGAAACAATGCAAGCAAGGAAAAAATGGGAAGATGAATTGAAAGTGCTAAGAGAGAAACAATTTCAATCAAGATTATTGCATCCTGCAAGATTATCCTTGATATGGGAAAAAAGGATTAAAATCTTCTCAGACAAACAATATCTGAAAGAATTTGCCAGTGCCAGACCAGCTCTTCAAGAAACCCTGAAGAAAGTACTGTTCCAGGAAAACTAAAGAGCTAACAGACAGAAACAAAGGAATAAAAGGCTGCTGTGACAATGGCCAACGTAAACATTAAGATAGATCCAGTTACATTGATAATAACATTGAATGTGAATGGATTAAATTCTCCAATCAAGAGACACAGACTGGCTGAATGGATAAAAATATCAGAGACCCTCTTTCTGTTGCCTACAGGAAACTCACTTCATCGATAAAGACATACATAGACTGAAAATGAAGGGTTGGAGAAAGGTTTTCCATACAAATGGGAACCGAAAAAGAGCTGGAGTTGCAATACTAATTTCTGACAAAATAGGCTTTAAAACAAAAACTCTTCAAAGAGAAAAAGAAGGGCACTATATTGTAATAAAAGGATCAATAGATCAAGAAGATATAATGCTTATAAATATCTATGCACTTAACTCAGGAGCACCCATATATGTGAAGGAAAGACTATTAGATATAAAAGGGGAGATAGACTGCAATACACTAATTTTGGAGACCTCAACACTGCACTACCCCCTCGGGACAGATCATCTAGACAAAAAATAGATAGAGATAAAGGATCTGAATGATACCATAAATGAAATGGACTTAACAGACATCTATAGAACTTTCCATCCAAAAACCATGAGATACACTTTTCTCACCCCCACATGGAACCTTTTCAAAGATTGACTACACCATAGGGCACAAAGCAAACCTCTACAGATTCAAAGGCATAGAAACTATTTCCAGCATCTTCTCCAACCATGATGGAGTTAAACTTGAGTTTAATTTTAAGAAAAATCCTCAAAAATATTCAAATACATGGAAACTAAATAACCTACTACTAAATGACTCCACAACTACTGATGAAATAGTCTGAAATCAAAAGATTCATGGAAGTCAATGACAATGAGGACATGAGTTTCCATAATCTTTGGGACACTGATAAAGCAATTATAAGAGGTAAGTTTAGGGACCAGCAGTTAGCATAATGGCTATGTCGCTGGACTCCGACGTAGTCGACCACAGTTCAAGTGGCTTAAACTCACGCCGGGCACATGTGCGTGCGTGCCCAAGATCCCGAGAGGAGAATGGAGGAGAAGGGATTGTGGCGTGGCCATCCCCCCTGGGGAGTGATTTCCTGCTTTCTGTCTCTCTGTCTCTCTCTCTGTGTGGCGAGTGCATGTGCCCTATAGCAAAAATCTCTCCAGAGGAAAAAAAAAAGAGGTAAGTTTATAGCAATTAGTGCTCATAAGAGGAAGACAGAAAGAAGGCAAATGGATCACCTAATATCATGCCTCAGAGAATTGGAGAAACAACAGCAAAACAATCCAAAAAACTCCAGGAGAAAGGAAATGATAAAGATCTGAGCAGAAATAAATGAAATAGGAAATAAGCAAACTATGCTGAAAGTAAAAGCTGGTTCTTTAAAAAGATAAACAAAATCAATACACCAATAGCAAGACTTATTAAGAAGAAGAGAGAAAGGACCCACGTGAATCAAATGTACAATGAAGCAGGAAATAAAACAACAGACAAAGTAGAAATACAGAACATCATTAGAGGATACTATGAGCAAGTATATGCCAAGAAACAAAACAATCTGAATGAGATGGGCAAATTCCTAGACACATATAATCTACCAAGACTGAGTCAGGAGGATATAGAAAGTCTAAATAGACCCACAACAGGCCAGGAGATTGAATCAGTAATAAATAACCTTTCAACAAAGAAAAGCCCTGGCCCTGATGGCTTCAGCTCTGAGTTCTATAAAACTTTCAAAGAAGAGGGAACCAGCAGTTAGCGTAATGGCTATGTCGCTGGACTCCCACGTAGTCGACCGCGGTTCGCGTCTCGGACCCGGTGGCTTACAACTCACGCCGGGCGCGTGTGCGTGCGTGCCCAAGATCCCAAGAGGAGAATGGAGGAGAAGGGATTGCGGCGTGACCATCCCCCCCTGGGGGGTGATTTCTCGCTTTCTGTCTCTATGTCTCTCTCTGTCTGTCTGGCGAGCGCACGCGCCCTATAGCGAAAAACCTCTCCAAAAAAAAAAAAAAAAAAAATCTTTCAAAGAAGAGTTAAACCCCATTCTGCTCAAGTTATTTCTAAAGATCCAAAAGGGTGAATCTCTCCGTAATTCATTCTATGAAGCCTCTATCACTCCTCTCCTCAAAACAGATAAGGACAGGACAAGGAAGGAAAACTATAGACCAATAACTCTGATGAATATAAAAGCAAAGATTCTCAACAAGATATTAGCAAACTGTATCCAACATGTTATAAAAAGGATTATACATCAGGTACACTTTATTCCAGGAATGCAAGGTTGGATAAACATATGCAAAACCATAAATGTAGTACACCATATTAACAGGAAAAAGGACAAAAACCATATGGTCATATCAATTGATGCAGAAAAAGCACTTGATAAGATACAATATTCCTTTATGATCAAGACTCTCAGTACAATTGGTATACAAGTGTCATTTCTCAACACAATAAAAGCTATCTATGAAAAACTCATCACGACATCATGTTGAATGGAGAAAAACTGAAAGCTTTCCCACTAAAAATGGGTACAAGACAAGGATGCCCACTTTCTCCACTCCTTTTCAATATAGTGCTGGAAGTCCTCGTCAACAAAATCAGAAAAGAGGAAAAAATTAAAGGCATTCAAATAAGAAAAGAAGAGGTGAAACTCTCTCTATTCGCAGATGACATGATTGTGTACATAGAAGATCCAATGATTTCCATGAAAAAACTTCTGGAAGTAATGCACGAATATAGTAAAGTTGCAGGATACAAAATTAATATACAGAAGTCTATAGAATTTCTATATACAAACAACAGGCAGACAGGGATAGAACTGAAAGAAGTTATTCCATTTACCATAGCAACAAAAAGTATAAGATACTTAGGGATAAATCTAACCAAAGAAGTTAAAGACCTCCACAAGGAAAGCTATGAGAAGCTAAAAAAAGAAATTGAAAATGACACAAAAGAGAGGAAGGCCATCCCATGTTCCTGGACTGGAAGAATTAATATAACCAAAATGGCATTTCTACCCAAATTAATCTACCCATTTAATGCAATGCCAATCAAAGTACCAGACACATTCTTCACAGATTTGGAAAAGACATTCATAAAATTCGTTTGGAATAATAAAAGACCCCGCATTGCCAAAGCAATTCTACAAAAGAAGAGTGGAGTGGGCGGCATCTCACTCCCTGACCCAGAAATATACTACAAAGCTGTGGTAAACAAAACAACATGGTTCTGGCACAGGAACAGACATGTGGACCAATGGAACAGAATTGATTCCACAGGAATAAATTCCCAATCATTCAGTCAACTGATTTTTGATAAGGGGTATCAATCAATACAGTGAGAAAAGGAAAAACTCTTCAGCAAATGGTGCTGGAAAAACTGGATTTCCACCTGCAGATAGATGAATCTGAATTCCTACCTCTCACCTTTCACAAAAATCAAGTCAAGGTGGATCAAAGATCTAAATCTAAGACCCCAAACTATTAAACTGCTTCTAGAAAACACTGGGGAACTCTGGGAGACATTGGGGTAGGGAAAGACTTCTTACATAAGGCCCCCAAAGCACAGTCGATAATCCCCAAAATAGACCAGTAGGATTACATCAGACTAAGAAGTTTCTGCATGGCAAAAGACCCAGTAATTAGTGTGAATCAACAGCCCTCAGAATGGAAAAATATTTTTGTAAATTATGCATCAGATAAGGCACTGATAATCAGAATACACAAGGAACTAAAGAAGCTGTTTGGAAAAAAGATGATCAAGCCTATTAAAAGATGGGAGAAGGAGTTGAAAAAACACTCACTAAAGATGACATACAAATAGCCAAAAGGCTTATGAAAAAATGCTCAATATCCCTCATTGTAAGGGAAATGCAGATCAAAACAACAATGAGATACCACCTAACCCCAGTCAGAATGGCTAAGATTAAAAAAACAAAAAATGGTTAAGTGTTGGCAGGGGTGTGGTGAAAGGAGAACTCTCTTACACTGCTGGTGGGAATGTAAATTAGTCCAACTACTGTGGAGAACAATTTAGAGATTCCTCAAAAGTCTACAAATATAACTACGATATGATCCATCAATCCCATTTGTTGGAATCTACCCAAAGGACAGAAGAATTCTTCACTGGAAAAGTGCTTGCACATCGATGGTTATTGTGGCAGCATTCACGATGGCTAAGACAGGGAACCAACCCAAATGCCCCCGTACGGCTGAATGGATTGAAAAACTGTGGCACATATACTCTATGGAATAATATTCAGTCATAAAAAATAAACAACAAAACAACAACAAAACTCTGGCTTTTGACAGAAAGTGGAGGAATATGGAAGATTTACTGCTGAGTGAAGCAAGACAGGCTATGAAGCAGAAACATTGTATGTCCCCACTTAATATATACCAAGTGTCCACACTCTATGACTGAAACTGATGGGCTAAAGGATGTACAAACACAAGAGATGGGTGTGAATGCCAGATGTGGTGTGTGTGGACAAGTGGGGCCTGGGGAAAGACATTTGGAAGAGGGATATGGAGACAGAGCATTGTTGGGACAGGGAGGTAGTGTTGTTATATTTTGATCAACTGGACTGGGGAGAAATGTTCACATATTGAAATGTTCACCCTGTAAGCTAAATAATGTGAATAAATGTATAAAAAATGTAAATTAATAAATAGATAAAATTAAAATAAAAATAATAAATTAGCATATGAAAATACATAGTATTTTTTGTACTAACAATGAAGTAGCTGTAGAAGAAATCAATAAAGCAATCCCACTTAGATTAGCTACAAAGAAAACAAAACAGATAGGAATAATTTTTTTTGAAGAGGTTTTTGCTATAGGGCACGTGTGCTCGCCAGACAGACAGAGACAGAGACAGAAAGTGAGAAATCACCCCTCAGGTCACACCACAATCCCTTCTCCTCCATTCTCCTCTAGGGGTCTTGGGCAAGCACGCACACATGTCCAGCGTGAGTTTTAAGCCACTGGGTCCAAGATGCGAACCTTGATTGACTACATGGAAGTCCAGTGACACAGCCATTACTCTAACTGCTGGTCCCACAACTAGGAATAAATTTAACCATGGAGATGAAAGATGTCTCTAATAAAAACATAAACAACTGATAAATTAAAGAAGACACACACACAATTAAAACACATAAACATGATTAAGGTTGGAGGAATCAATATTGTTAACATTCTTTAACTACGGAAAGTGATCTATAGGTTCAGTGCAATACATATCAAAATACAATGTCATCTTCACAGAAATAGAAAAAAAAGTCATTAAATTTTTATAAATTGCAAAAGACCTGAAGAGGCCAAAGCAATTCTGAGTAAAAAGAATGGAAGCATCATACTACTAGAATTAAAAGTGCTATAATATTGGAACCAGCAAATAACATAATGGTTACATCACTGGACTCCCATTTAGCCAACCGCGGTACAAAGCCCTGAAGAGGTTAGCTTAAAATCATGGCAGGCCCATATGTGTGTGTGCCCAATATCTCAAGAGGCTAATGGAGGAGAAGGGATTGTGGTGTGGCTATCCCCAGAAGGGTGATTTTTCGCTGTCTCTGATGAGTTCACATGCCCTATAATAAAAAAAATTCTCTTAAAATACTGTAATGCTAGTAACAAAATCAATATGATACTGGAAAAATAATAGTAACAACAACAACAACAACAAAAACAGACACATTGACCGATTACATAGAAAGGAGAATCTGGAAATAAATTAATGTATATACAGCCAGCAGATTTTTGATAAAGGTGCCAAGGACTGGGGAAAAATTCTTTTTAATAAATGATTCTTGGAAAACTAGGCATTCATATGAAGAAGAACAAAGCTATATCTGTATTACTCACCGTATACAAAAATCAACTTTAAAGAGATTAAGACTTAAACATAAAACCTGAAACTTTGAAGCTACTAAAAGAACACATAAAGGAAACACTTCAGGACATGGGTATGTGCAGAGTTCACAAATAATACCTCAAAAGCACAGGCAATAAAAGGAAAACCAGACAAATAGAATTATATCAAACTAACAAGCTTTGGCATGGCAAAACAAAACAAATAAACAAAATCAACAAGTGAAGAGTCAACTTCCAGAATAGGAGGCAATCAAGAAGAAAAAGAGACACGTAAAACAATTAAGGGACATAAAAATGGAAAATTATTTATGATAATGAGTATGGTAGTATCTTTGACTGAGCCAATATACAGTGTAGAAATGGTGGGAAGATTCATTTGGTATACTGTAATGTTACAAAGTGATTAAATGTAAAAAAAAGGAAGAAAAAACATAATCAGTTACATTCCTGCTGCATTGCAAGTAATAAAGACTTCTGTCTTTTTTTTAAAAAAAAGCAAATTAAACCACAATAAAATAACATCTCACCTTAGAATACCTGTAAGTACAAAGATAAAAAGTAACAAATGTTGGTGAGAACATGGAGAAATGGGAACTCATTGGTGAAAATGTAAATTAATACAGTCACTATGGAAAACGGCATGAAAGTGCCCCAAAAGCTAAAAATAAAATTGCCATATGATCCAGCAATTTCACTATTAGGTTCATTATATATCCAAAGGAGGAAATCAATATGTCATGAAGGTACCTGCACACCAATGTTAATTAAAGCATTGTTAACAAGAGCCAGGATATGTACTCAAACTAAGTGTTCATCAACAGATGAGTAGATAAAAAAAAAAAAATGTGACACACAAAAGCATACAGTAGAATATTACTATTCAGTCAATTAAAAGTACAAAATCCTGTCATTTGATGTAAAATGGGAATGGTTGAAGGACAATATGTTAAATAAATTAAGCAAGACACAGAAAGAGAAATACATGTTTTCTATTATCTGTAGAAATTGTAGGAAACAAAATCTTTATAAAGGTAGATAGATGAAGAATAACTGCTAGAGGCTGGAAAGGGTTCAGGGCAGATAGGGATGTCAGTAAATGGAAACAAAGTTGCAGATAAGTTGAAGGAACCATTTCTAGTGTTATAAAATACAGTGTGGAGAATATAGATGGAAACAACTTGGGTATCTTAAATTAATAAAAACAGAGAGTTTTGATATTCCTAATCCAACGAATAACAAATGGTTCAGATGACAGGAGGGTTAATTACTCTGATTTAATTATTATACATTGTATTCTTGTACTGAAAAATCAGGTTGTACCCCCCTCCCCACAAAAATGTGCAACTATTATAGTTATAATAAATTTAACTGTGGGGTTTATTTCTGGAGTCTCTACTCTGTTCCATTGATTCTCATGTCTATTTTTGTGCCAATACCATGCTGTTTTGATTATCACAGTTTTGTAATATAATTTGGTGTTAGGAAGTGAGATGCCACCTACTCCAGTCTTATTGTGCAGGATGGTTTTAGCAAAACTAGGTCTTCTATGGTTCCAGACAAATTCTATGATTGTCTTTTCTAGATATGTGAAGAATGTTTCTTATAATTTTATCAGGATTGCATTGAACATGCAGATTAATTTGGGTAGGATTGCCATTTTTATTATATTGATTCTACCAATCCAGGAACATGGGATGTCCTTCCACTTTTTAGTGTCCTTTTCAATTTCCTTTTTAAGGTTTTCATAGTTTTCCTCATAAAGGTCTTTCACTTCCTGGGATAGTTTTATTCCTAAGAATCTTATATTTCTTGTGGCTATGGTAAATGGAATTACATTCTTCAGTTCTGTCTCTGCATGTTGTTTGTATATAGACATGCAATAGACTTTTGTAAGTTAATTTTGTAACCTGCCACTTTACCATATGCATTTATTACTTCAAGAAGGTTTTTCATGGATACTATTGGGTCTTCTATGTATATAATCATGTCATCTGCAAACAGAGATAATTTCAGCTCTTCGTTCCCTATTGGAATGCCTTTTATTTTCTTCTCTTGTCTGATTGTATTGGCTAGAACTTCCAGTACTATATTGAATAGGAGTGGAGAAAGTGGGAAGCCTTGTCTTGTAACTGTTTTTAGTATAAAAGATTTCAGCTTTTCCCCATTCAGTATGATGTTAGCTGTAGATTGTTCATAAATGGCTTTTATTATGCTGAGAAATGGTCCTTCTATGCCAATTTCACTGAGAGTCTTGATCATCAAGTCATGTTGTATTTTGTCTAATGCTTTTTCCACATTGATTGTAATGATCACATGGTTTTTATCTTTTTTTCTGTTAATACGGTGTATTACATTTATCGTTTTGCATATGTCGAATCACCCTTGCATCCCTGGAATGAAGCCTACCTGGTCGTGATGAATAACCTTTATTATATGCTGTTGAATATTGTTAGCAATAGCCAACTGATCTTTGACAAAGGATAACAGTCAATCCAGTGGGAAAAGGGAAACCTCTTTAGCAAATGGTGTTGGAAAAGCTGAGTATCCATCTTCAGAAAGATTAATCTGAATCCCTTTCTGTTACCATTAACAAAAATCAACTCAAAGTGGATCAGAGATCTAAACCTAAGACTGAAAACTATAAAACTGCTGGTGGAAAATGCTGAAGAAACTCTGGGTGACATTGGGGTAGGCAAAGATTTCTTAAGCAAGACCTCCAAAGCACAGACAATAATCCCCCAAATATATAGTTGAAATTACATCAGATTAAGGAGTTTCTGCACAGCAAAGGACACTGTAATTAGTGTGAATCGACAACCCTCAGAAAGGGAGAGGATCTTTGTTAACTGTCTCAGATAAGGGACTGATAACAATAACACACAGGTAACTCAAGCAGCTTACCCAGAAGAAAATGATTAACCCAATTAAAAGATGGGAAAATGAGCTGAATAAACAACTTTCTAAGGAAGATGTATGAGCAGCCAAAAAGCATATGAAGAAATGATCAACATCCCTCATTGTAAGGGAGATGCAGATCAAAACCACAATGAGATACCACCTAACCCCAGTCAGAATGACAGATTAAATAATGATAAGTGCTGGAGGGGATGTGGTGAAAGGGGAACACTCCTACCCTGCTGGTGGGAATGTAAATTGGTTCAGCCACTGTGGAGAATGATATGGAGGTTCCTCAAAGATCTTCAAATAGAACTACCATATGATCCAGCAATTCCACTTCTGGGTATCTTCCTCAAGGACAGGAGAGCACTTAATTGGAAAAGCGCTTGCATATCTGTATTCATTGCAGCCTTATTCACAATTGCTAAGACATGGAACCAACCAAAATGTCCACAAACAGATGAATGAATTGAAAAATTTTAGCACTTATACACCATGGAATGTTATTCAGCCATAAAAAAACAAGGCCCTGGAATTTGATAGAAAGTGAACAAATATGGAAGATTTGTTGCTGAGTGAATCAAGCCAAGCTATGAAAGAGAGATATTGTATGTGTCCGCTTAACATATACCGACTGCACTCTATGGCAGAGACTGAAAGACTCAGAACATAAAAGTATTAAAAATTGTAATGGACACCAGAGACAAAGTGGAAAGAGAGTGTAGGTGGGGAAGAGCATAGGAAATTGGGGGGGGGGGGATGTAGAGGTAAGGCACTTGTGAGACACAGATAACTTTTGCTATCTGTTGACAAAGATGTGTATGGTGGTCTCTACTGGGCTGGATTGAGGTGTATATCATGCTGGGTAAAGTCTCTTCACAATCTAAATGATGTATAGTGATTTAATGTATGAATAATAATAAAAAATAAATAAATTTTTTAAAATTAACTTCACCAAAATCCTTTGCCATGTAGATTTAACTTATTGTCAGACATACTTTCATTTCAGTCTAAAGAACTTCTAGAATTCATTGTAGGGTAGGTCTATTAGTGACAGAGTCAGCCAAGGTTGTTTATCTGGGGAATATTGTAACTGATCATTTTTATATCATTTATTATTATTATTTATATATTCAATCATTATACATCATTTAGTTTGTAAAGAGATTTTACCAAACAAGATATATGCCACATAGTAGTCGAGCTAAGAATACTATACACGACATTAGGATACAGAATTCTTTGTTCAATATTCTTCAGCGCTTGTATAGGTTATTCCACTCCCTTCTGTCCTTCATAATCTTTGATGAGAAATGATCTGACATCACTGATGGTCGCTTATATCTGACAACTCATTTCTTGCTGCTTTCAATATTTTCTCTGTCTCTTGACAGTCTATTTCATTTATAGGTGTAGATAACTTTATTTTCACCCTACTTGGAGTCTTTTTAGCTTTTTAGATCAATGTTTTTCAACAAATTTGGGAAAATTTTGGCTCTGATATTTTCAAATAATTTTGTCTCCATTTTTTTTTTTTTGGAGAGGTTTTTGCTATAGGGAGCGTATGCTTGCCAGACAGAGAGAGACATAGAGACAGAAAGTGAGAAATCACCCCCCAGAGGGGATGGTCACGCCGCAATCCCTTCTCCTCCATTCTCCTCTTGGGATCTTGGGCACGCACGCACACGCGCCTGGCGTGAGTTTTAGGCCACCGGGTCCAGGACGTGAACCGTGGTCGACTACGTGGGAGTCCAGCGACATAGCCATTACATTTAACTGCTGGTTCCCTTGTCTCCATTTTTTACACTCTTATTCTGGGACTTCCAACAGATCTATGGTATTATTATTATTATCATTTGAGGGAGAGGTTTTTGCTATAAGGCATGTGCACTCACCAGAAAGACAGAGAGAGACAGAGAGGCAGAAAGTGAGAAGTCACCTCCCCAGGGAGGACGGCCATGACACAATCCCTTCTCCTCCATTCTCTTCTCGTGATCTTGGGCACATACGCCTGGCATGAGTTTAAGACACCAAGTCTGGGACTCAAACTGCAGTCGACTACATGGGAGCCCAGTGACATAGCCATTACACCAACTGCTGATCCCATATGGTAGTATTACTGATGGTCTCACACAGGTGTCTAAGATTCTGTTATTTTTTCTTTATTCTTTTTTCTTTTTCTTCTTCAGATATCTCAGCTATCCTGCTTTTAAGTTGGCTCATTCTTCTGTTCAAATTTGATATTAAGTCTCTTTATTGAGTTTTTTTTAATTCAATCATTTTAAATTTAAGTCCACTATTTCTCTTTTACTTCCTATTTATCCCTTCTATTCCTTTATTTCTATATTTTATTTGGTAAAATATAATTCTCATAGTTTAGTTATTCACATGTGGTTGGCTTTGCTGTTTGAACATATTCATTATAGCTGATATAATGACTATCTAGTTTGTCTAATGTCTAGGTTTCCTCAGAAAAAAAAAAAGGTTATTTTGATTACTTTTATTCCTCTATACAAGCTATGCTTTGTGGTGTGTTTATTTATATACCAAACTTTCCGTTGAAAATTAGGCATTTTAAACAGTATGATGTGGCAACTATAAAAATGCAATCCTTCTTATCAGGGTTTGTGGTTAATGCTTGTTGCAATTTTAGGTTTTGTTTGTTTAATAACTCTTCTGAGATGGTTCTGCTATATATGTATTGTATTGGAGTCTCTGCTCAGATAACTTACATCTAATAATTGCATAGATTTCCTTAAACACTTAGAACCTATAAAGCTCACTGAATTTGTAGAGCTCTGTCAGCATGTTGGGGACATGTTTTCAACACTTAACCAAGTAGTTTATAACTCTACTTTAACCTTCACATTCTGCTTGTGTAGAGCCTCAACTTCATTCATGGATGAGACTTTGGAATTTTGTTGCACACACACAGAACTCTATTCATATGTCCAGCTTTCTAGATTCTAAAGAATATGTTAAAGATTTTCACAGCCCTTGAGATATCTCATTCTACAGTTTTTTTTTTTCTTTTATAACTTTTGGTTAGTCTTGTATGTCCCTGCTGTCATTCATAACCTCTGAATTCCATTAATCCACCTACCAGCAAATGTTTTTAACAAATGTGTTGTCTTTTTTTGTATGTGGTGCTATGACAAACTACTGCAGACTAGGTGACTGAAACATGACAGAAATTTGTTTCCCAAAATTCTTGAGACTGGAAGCTCAAGATCAGGGTGTTGGCATGTCATGTTCTGGTGATGACTTTCTTTTGAGCTCATTGATAGTCATCTTTCTGCTGTCTTCTCAAATTTGAAAAGTGTGGAGGAAGATTCTTTGAAACTCTTTTATAAGGGTACTAATCTCATTCAATTGAAATCTATCCTCATGATCTAATCATCTCTCAAAGACTTTACCTCCAAACACCATTAGATTGGATATTAGGTTTCAATATATAAAAGCTGAGGGGCCACAAATGTTCTGTCTATACAATACCCTCAGGGAGAGACTTTAAAACACTGGTTGATCTGTGAGTCAGGACAAGATAAATCTTCCCAGTGGTTATTGCAAGCAACTGCCAGACTGTCCATATAACGACAATTTGGGGAAAATGAACTTCAGTTCCTTTCTGCTCTCATCTGTCCCAGGAACATTGGCTGAAAAGCAGGTAATAAAAAAAAAAATGTAGGTTATAATACCAGTAGGTGGCATAATGGCTAAGACACTAGACTCCCACATACTGACTGTGTTTCAAGTCTCAGTCCTGACAGTTTGAAAATCCTGACAGGCATGTGCTTGTATGCTCAAACCCTGAGAGGAGAATGTAGGAAAAGGAATTGCAAAGTGGTCAACACCTCTGGGGAAGGGATTTCTTACTTTCTCTCTGTCTCTCTTCAGCAAGCACATGTGCTCTAGAGAGAAAACAAAAACAAACAAAAATCTTGTTCTTACCGGAATTCACCCATTTTGTTGAATAAACTGTTACAGGATTATGACAAGTCAAAAATTCTGAAAAAAGTTATTTTGATATATTTTTGCAGACTTTTCTTTGTTGGTTATACACAGGGGAAATTTTGTAAAGATCCTTATTTTAACATCCCCTGCCTGCTTGAATCTTGACTGAGATTGTATTCAATCTACCGATCAATTTTGGACAGAATGACATTTTAATATTGTCCCATATTCTAAACCATGAACATAAATAGAACTTTTCATTACTTTGGGTCTTATTTAATTTCTCTCAGGAAAGTTTTCTTTGTTTTCTAGTTTATTTTATTCATCACATGGAGTATATATGTGCACACATGGGAGAGAGACAGAGAAGAAAGCACCCTTTGCAGTGTTTTGTCTGCCTCTTCAGGATCTTAGGCATGCATAATGCTGGCTGGGATCTTAGATAGGCATGCACTTCCCTAACAGGTTTAATGTTGATTGAACAATGTACCTAAACCCAATGTTAATTGAACAATGTACCTAAACCTGTGGTTGGGTTTCAATCAGTACTGCAATTCAGTACACTACCAACTCTACTGCTAGGCTGGGCCTCAAAAATGTTTTAACATTTTTTTCATGTACTGTTTGGATGACTGATTAAATAGGTCTTTTTCATTATTTTATTCTACCTTAACTGGCCTTAAAATTTTTGGTCTGCATACAGAGTTCAGATTAATCATTTTATTATTAATAAAATTAACTCTTTATTAGATGCATTTATTATTAATTAGATTCCTATATTTCTATGCAGTAAGCCAAGTGAAATTATGTTTTCTACTTCTATTTGTATGCTTTCAAATATATTCACTATTAGAACTATCAGCATTTACGAAGACTTTACCACTTGGAAAAATAATATCCTAGAAAATTAACTTTTCTGTTATATTAAAATGTAGCATACAGAAATTTGAAATTTAAAATTTAGCAAGTCTATAGCATGAAGTAGTGAAGAAAGCACTCTTGTAGGAATCCAATTATCTAGGTTTAAGGAACTTCACTTTCAATTTAGTATGAGCTAAACAAGCCTCTTTCTATTTTGGAATTATTTCCCCATATGATAAATCATGGAGTTTTCAGACATAATATGTCCTATTAACTCTGATCATCCAATAAGAATGTTTTTCAAGGTCTTCTACATAGCAGTAGATATACAAATGCTTCTTGAAAAATGGATTCTGGGAACCAGCAGTTAGCGTAATGACTATGTCGCTGGACTCCCACGTAGTCGACCGCGGTTCGCGTCTCGGACCCGGTGGCTTACAACTCACGCCGGGCGCGTGTGCGTGCGTGCCCAAGATCCCGAGAGGAGAATGGAGGAGAAGGGATTGCGGCGTAACCATCCCCCCTGGGGGGTGATTTCTCGCTTTCTGTCTCTCTGTCTCTCTCTGTCTGTCTGGCGAGCGCACGCGCCCTATAGCGAAAAACCTCTAAAAAAAAAAAAATGGATTCTGTAATTAAATGCAATATTTATTTATTTATTTATTTATTTATTTATTTATTTCAAGTTCTTTTATAAATTCAATCATGTTATTTAGTTTGCAAAGTGAATATTCCAACATGTGTACATTTCTCCCCAGTCCAGTTGATAATACTCTTAGTTTATCTTTAACAGATAATACCCCATTTCTTTGTCCCATTAATTCTTTCCTCTCTATTTTTCTCCTTAATGTCCTTCCTCAAACTCTCCTACTTCACTCACTCTCTTTCATCACTATATCTGGTATTCACAACCATTTACTGTGTTTCTATACCATTTAGTCATTTAATTTCAGTCATAGAGTGCAGACCCTCAATATATATTAAGTAGAGACTTACAATGTCTCTTTTTCATCACCTGGCTTGCTTCACTCAGCAGTATATCTTCTATATTCATCCACTTTCTGTCAAAAGTCAGGGTATTGTTGTTTTTATCATGGCTAAGTAGTATTCAATAGAGCATATGTGCCACAGTTTTTCCAATCCATTCTTCTGTTCATGGGCATTTGGTTTAGTTCCATATCTTAGCAATTGTGAATAATGTCTCAATAAACAATGATGTGAAAGTGCTTTTCTGAGTAAGAATTCTTCTGCTCTTTGGGTAGATACAAAGGAGTGGGAATACTGTATCATATAGTAGTTTTATTTGTAGACTTTTATGAAATCTCCAAATTGTTCTTGACAGTGGTTGGACCAATTTGCATTCCCACAAGCAGTGTAAAAGAGTTCCCCTTTCACCACACTGTGCCAGCACTTAACATTTTTTTTTAATCTTAATCATTCTGACTAGGGTTAGGTGGTATCTCATTGTTGTTTTGATCAATATTTCCCTTACAATAAGGGATGTTGAGCATTTTTTATATGCCTTTTGGCTATTCACATGTCATCATTAGAGAGTATTTTTTTTCCAATTCATTCTCCCAACTTTTAATAGGGTTGATCATCATTTTTCGGGAAAGATGCTTCAGAGCCTTGTGTATTCTGGTTATTAGTCCCTTATCTGACTCATAGTTTACAAAAATATTTTTCCAGTCTGAGAGCTGTTGATTCACACTAATACTGTGTCTTTTGCCATGCAAAAACTTTTTAATCTGATGTAATGCCACTTTTCTCTTTTTGGGATTAATGGCTATGCTTTGGGGGTCTTATTTAAGAAGTCTTTGCCTACCCCATTGTCTCCCAGACTTTCCTCAGTGTTTTTCAGGATCACTTTTATAGTTTGAGGTCTTAGATTTAGATCTTTGATCCACTTTGAGTTAACTTTCTGTCAATGGTGAGAGGTAGGGGTTCCGATTCATCTTTCTGGAGGTTGATATCCAGTTTTTCCAGCACCATTTGCTGAAGAGGTTTTCCTTTTCCCACTGGATTGACTGGTACCCCTTGTCAAAAATCAGTTGACTGTATGTTTGAGAATTTATTTCTGGGGACTCTATACTGTTCCATTGGTCCATCTATTTGTTTCTGTGCTAATACCATGCTATTTTGATTACCACAGCTTTGTGGTATAGTTTTTGGCCAGGGAGTGAGATGCTGCCCTCTCCACTTTTCTTGTGCAGGATAGATTTGGCAATATGAGGTCTTTTAGATTCCAGACAAATTTTATGATAGTCTTTTCTAGATCTGTGAAGAATGTGTCTGGTACTTTGATGGGGATTGCATTAAATATGCAGATTAATTTGAGTAGAATTGCCATTTTGATTATATTAATTCTTTCAGCAGAGGAACATGGGATGTCCTTCCACTTTTTTGTGTCATTTTCAGTTTCTTTTTTTAGCTTCTTGTAGTTTTCCTTGTGGAGGCCTTTAACTTCTATGGTGAGATTTTTCCCTATGTATCTTGTACTTTCTGTGCTTATGGTAAATGGAATTACATTTTTCAGGTCTATCTCAGTCTGCTTCCTGTTTGTGTAGAGAAATTCTTTAGATTTGTGTATGCTAATTTTGTATTCTGCAACTTTACTGTATTCATGTATTACTTCCAGGAATACATGGATAACATTGGGTCTTCTATGTTACAATCATGTCATCTGCAAATAGAGAGAAGTTCATGAATTCTTTTTTCTAATTTCAATGTGTTTTATTTTATTCTGTTCTCTGGTTGTATTGGCAAGGACTTTGAGTACTATATTGAAAAGGAGTGATGAAAGGGGGTATCCTTGTCTTGTACCAGTTTTTAGTGAAAATGTTTTCAGATTTTCTCCATTCAGAATGATGTTCACTATTTGCTTTTCACAGATAGCTTTATTGTGTTGAAAAATGACCCTTCTATGCCAATTTTGCTGAAAGTCTTCATCATGAAGGGATGTTGTATCTTATCAAATGTTTTTTCTGCAGCAATAGATATGATCATTTGGTTTTAACCTTTCTTTCCGTTAATATGGTGTATTACATTTATGGTTTTGCCTATGTTGAACCAAACTTGCAATCCTGGAATAAAACCTATCTGATTATGATGTATAATCTGATTTTATAAGACGTTGGATTCATTTTTTTAATATCTTGTTAAGAATCTTTGCATCTATATTAATCAGAGATGTTGGTCTGTAGATTTCTTTCTTTGTCTTTTCCTTACCTATTTTAAAGATAAGGGTGATGGAGGCTTCATAGAATGAATTAGGGAGAGATTCACCCTTTTGGATCTTTAGAAATAACTTGAGCAAAATAGGGGGGGGGGGGTTAACTCTTCTTTAAAAGTTTTATAGAATTCAGAGGTGAAGTCATCAGGATGAGAACTTTTTTTAATTGGGAGGTTATTCATTACTTATTCAATCTTTGCTGGTTATGTGTCTATTCAGACTAGCTATATCCTCCTGACTCAATCTTGGTAGATTATATGTGTCCAGAAATTTTCCTGTCTCATCTAGATTTTCTTGTTTTTTTTTTTTTTTTCATATAACATCTAATGATGTTTTATATTTCCACTATGCCTGTTTTTATATTGCCTGCTTCATTGCAGATTTGATTTACCTAGTTCCTTTCTCTCTTCTTAGTAATTCTTGTAAGTGGTGTATCAATTTTCTTTATATTTAAGAAAAAGCTTTTGTTTTTATTTATTTTCTGTATGCTTTGTTTTTCTTTTTTCTTTTTTTCCCATATTAAGTATCATCTTACAGGATATAATAATCTTGGTTGAAATTGTTTTTCTCTTAACATTTTCAATACATCTTCCAATTCTTCCCTTGCTTGCATTGTTTCTGTTGAGAAGTTCAGTGTTAGCCTGACAGGATGATCTTTGTAAGTCATTTTTCATTTCTGTCTTGCAATTTCTTGTATCTTGTCTTTATCTGTGCTATTGACCAGTCCGGCCAAGATGTGCCTTGGGGAAAATCTTCTTGCATTTATTCTAATTGGGGTCCTTTGTATTTATTTGGTCTGGATGTTTGAGTGTCTCACTAGACTTTGGAAATTTTCTTCTAGGATTTCATGTAATAGATTTTCAATGCCCTTATTAGTTTCTTCACCATCTGGGATATCAATTATTTGGATGTTTGGACATTTAATGGAATCTAGCATTTTTCATATATTACCCTCATGGCGTTTTTTGTTATCTTTTCTATCTTTTCGGTGTGTGTGTGTGTGTTTTTTTCTAAGTCAGAGGTTTTATCTTCTACATCCAAGATTCGATCTTCAGCATGATGTAATTGACTTTTATTACTTTTGAGAGAGTTTTTTATTTTCCATATTACAAACTTCATCTCTAATAATTCCATCTGATTCTTTCTTAGAGTAGCCATCTCTTCTTTCATATCGTGGAAGTTCTTCCTAATCCCCTGTAGTTTGTTGTCTGTTTTTTTTTTTTTTTTTTTTTTTCCAAATCATAGAATTTTGCCACCATGAATGTTCTAAATTCTTCCTCTGATATTTTGGTAACTTCCTTTAATTTTCTGAGAGAAGGAGAAGTAAGCTTCTTGAATTTCCTATATATTCTAGTTATCAATCCCTTGTCTGAGAAATAATGAAATATTTTCTCTCATTATAAGGATTGTCTTTTCACTGTAATTGCTTCCTTTGATGTGAAGAAGCTTTTTTGCTTGATGTAATCTCACTTGTCTATTTTTGGGATTATTGCCTCTTCTTTTGAGGCTCTTATTAAAAAATTATTGCTGATAGAGACAGTGCCAGGGCAAGTGAGAGCCAATTGGGCACTGGGCAACTCTGTGCCTCATGGAGGAGAGATAACTAAACATGGGCAAAGGAGATCCTAAGAAGCTGAGAGGCAAAATGTCATCATACGCATACAGTTTTTTTTTTAGAGGTTTTTGCTATAGGGTGCGTGAGCTCACCAGAAAGATGGAGAGACAGAGAGAGACAGAGAGACAGAAAGTGAGAAATCACTCCCCAGGGGAGATGGCCACACTGCAATCCCTTCTCCTCCACTCTCCTCTCGGAATTTTGGGCATGCACGCACATGCGCCCGGCATGGGTTTAGGCCACTGGGTCCGGGACTCAAACACAGTTGGCTACATGGGAGTTTAGTGACATAGCCATTACACTAACTGCTGGTCCTAGAAAGCAAGCCACCAGGTCCAGGAGTCGAACCGTGGTTGGCCATGTGGGAGTCCAGCGCCTTTATCACCATGCCACCTGCTGCTCCCCTCCATCATATGCATTCCTTGTGCAAACTTGCTGGGAGGAGCACAAGAAGAAGCACCCAGATGCTTCAGTCAACTTCTCAGAGTTTTCTAAGAAGTGCTCAGAGAGGTGGAAGACCATGTCTGCTGAAGAGAAATGAAAACCTATTTCTCTGCTAAAAAGGGAAACAAAAAAGAAGTTCAAGGATCCCAATGCACACAAGAGGCCTTCAGCCTTTTTCTTGTTCTGTTCTGAATATTGCCCAAAAACTAAAGGAGAACATCCTGGCCTATACATTGGTGATGTTGCAAAGAAACTGGGAGAGATGTGGAATAACACTGCTGCAGATGATAAAGAGCCTTATGAAAAGAAGGCTGCTAAAGTGAAGGAAAAATATGGAAAAGCTATTGCTAAATGCCGAGCTAAAGGAAAGTCTGATGCAGAAAAAAAGGAAGTTGTCAAGGCTGATAAGAGTAAAAAAAAGGAGGAGGAAGATGAGGAAGATGAAGATGAGGAAGAAGAGGAAGATGAAGAGGATGAAGATGAAGAAGATGATGATGAATAAGTTGGTTCTAGCACAGTTTTTTTTTCATTGTCTATAAAGCATTTAACCCCACCTGTACACAACTCACTCCTTCTAAAGAAAAAAATTGAAATGTAAGGCTGTGTAAGATTGTTTTTAATCTATACAGTGTCTTTTTTTGTATAGTTAACACACTACTGAATGTGTCTTTAGATAGCCCTGTCCTGGTAGTATTTTCAATAGCCACTAACCTTGCCTGGTATAGTATGGGGGTTGTAAATTGGCATGGAAATTTAAAGCAGGTTCTTGGTGCACAGCAGAAATTAGTTATATACGGGGATAGTAGTTCTTTTCATCTTCAATTGTCTCTGATGCAGCTTACATGAAATAATTGTTGTTCTGTTAACTGAATACCACTCTGTAATTGCAAAAAAAGTTGAAGCTGTTTTGTTGACATTCTGAATGCTTCTAAGTAAATACAATTTTTATTTATTAGTATTGTTGTCCTTTTCATAGGTCTAAAATTTTCTTCTTGAGGGGAAGCTAGTCTTATGCTTTTGCCCATTTTGGATCACATGAATTACTACAGTGTTTATCTTTTCATTATAGTTAGATGATAAAAAGCTTTTGTCTACACACCCTGCATATCATGATGGGAGTAATAAAAAATTGAGAGTTTTCATCCGTAATTGAAATTCTGAATTTTAATCAATTGATAGCAAATTTCACATAGCCCACTTAACATTTATAAAGTCAAGAGTAACCAGTCTACTCACAACATGGGATTATTAGAATCAAACATTTTGAAAGCTGTCCTTGAAGGACTAATAGAAAAGTGTGTTCTTGGGACCAGCAGTTAGCGTAATGGCTATGTCGCTGGACTCCCATGTAGTCAACCACAGTTCGACTCCTGGACCCGGTGGTTTAAACTCATGCTGGGCACATGTGCATCGTGCCCAAGATCCTGAGAGGAGAATGGAGGAGAAGGGATTGCGGCATGGCTATCCCCCCTGGGGGGTGATTTCTCGCTTTATGTCTCTCTATCTTTCTCTGTCTTTCTGGCGAGCGCACACGCCCTATAGCAAAAATCTCTCTCTCATAAAAAAGAAAAGTGTGTTCTAATCTTTACATGAGGACTCTATATTCTTTAACTCCAATTACCATGTAATGGCAGTTATATTTTTGCAGTTCCCATGTTAAAGAAGACTTTAGAATGTATCCCCAAAAGCATGAGTTTAAAATACAAGACTACCGTATTAAAGTTTTTTGTTGACCTTGGTTCCAGCAAAGGCTATGAAAGTGCTGGCTGTAAATGTCTTTTCCCATTTATCTAAATATGGACTGCTCAGGAAACTTGACTTTCCATTAAAAGTATTTTTAATTAAGTGGACCAGCTTTTAAAACAATGCCACAGTTAAAATAGGGGAAACATTCCTCTATTTTGGTTTGCCCCTTTATAAATCAGATAGACATGAAGAACGAAGACACAAACTTTGCATCTCAGTATGAATTAGCCAATTTATTCAAATTTGATTTTTCTTTACAAAACCCAAACTTATTCATTAGAGTCATGTTTATCTTAACAGTTTAGTGAACAATTTGGCAATTTTGTGGTTTGAGATTACCATTCTATTAAAGTGCCAATGTTTTAAAATAGCGTTCTTGTAATTTTACACACTTTTGTGATGGAGTGCTCTTTTGTTATATAATTTTGACTCAGATTCTTTCCATTTGCATTTGTTTATGTAATTTCAGAAGCAATACTGAACATCTGAGTCCTGGATGATACTAATAAACTAATAATTGCAGAGGTTTTAAAAAAATTATTGCCTACTCCAATGTCTTTAAGAGATTTCCTGACACCAACAGTTGGAGTAATGGCTATGTCGCTGGACTCCCATGTAGTCAACCACAGTTTGAGTCCCGGATCTGGTGGCTTAAACTCATGCCTGGCATGTTTGCATGCGTGCCCAAGATCCCAAGAGGAGAATGGAGGAGAAGGGATTATGGCATGGCCATCCCCCCTGGGGGATTATTTCTCAATTTCTGTCTCTCTGTCTCTCTGTTTTTCTGGCAAGTGCATGTGCCCTATAGTGAAAACCTCTCCCCCGCCCCCCAAAAATATATATATTATCCAAATTTTAAAAAATGAATGTGTTTTATTTTAATTTCTTTTATACCTTTAACCACTATACATCACCTAGCTTCTAAAGTGAATTTTCCCAACAAGAATACATTTCATATTGGTCCAGTTGTGGATACTATGCACGTTCTCATCAACAGATAATAATCCATTCTGTGTCTCATAAATATCTTGCCTCTCTATTTTTCCCCTTAATGCCTTTCCTCACATACTCCTCCTTCTCCCAACCTCTTTCCACACTGTATCCAGTATCTATAACCATGTTCCATGTTTCTATATCCTCTAATTTTTCAGTTTTCACCATAGAGTGCAGACGGTAGTTATATATTTTTGACCAGTCCTTTTATAATTTCAGTCTTTATATTTAAGCCTTTTATTTACTTTGGATTGATATCAATTATGAGAGACAGGAGCCCAGCTTTATTTTTCTGAAGTAGATATCCAGTTTCTCCAGAATCACCTGCTGAAAAAAACTTTCTTTTCTCTACTACACTCTCTTGTACCCTTTGTTAAAGACCAGTTGACTATATGATTGGGGATCTATTTCTGCGTTTTCTAATCTGTTCCATTTGTCAATGTGTCTATTTTTGTGCCAGTACCATGCTATTTTGATTATCACTGGTTTGTAATATATTTATATTTATTTATCTTTTTTTACATTCAGTTACTATATGTCACTACAGCATGCAAAATTGTTCCATTATTAATGGACTGTATATTAGTTCAGTCAAAGATATTACTGTACACATTATCATCAACAGATAATTTCTTTCTTTTTCCCTTGATGCCCTCCCTCTTACCCTTACCCATTTCCTACCCTCTTCCTACACCGTTTCTACTATCACCATTGCTCTCCATGCTATTATACCTTCTAATCTTTCAGTTCCTGCCATAGAGTGTATACTTTTAGTATATATTGAGTGTTGACATATAATGCCTCTCATACTTTGGCTTGCTTCACATACCAATAAATCTTCCATATTTTTCCACTTTCTACCAAATTCCAGAGTCTCATTCTGTTTGTTTGATTTTAAGAAGTATTTGCCTTAGGGCATGTGCACTCACCAGAAAGAGAGAGACAGAGACAGTGCTAGGAAAAGTGAAAAATCACCTTCTCAGTGGATGGCCATGCCACAGTCTCTTTTCCTTCATTCTCCTCCAGGGATCTTGAGCATATATGCACATGCACCCAGTGTGATTTTTTTTTTCCCAGTGACATAATCACTATGCCATTTGCTGGCACAAAGGGCCTCATTGTTTTTAATGGGTGTATAGTATTTCCTAGTGTACATGTGCCACACATTCTTAATTTTTTTTAAATTTTTAAATTATTTATTTAATTTTATTTATTCATTCACTTATTTTATCTTGGCCAGAGAGAGACACACAGGGAGAGAGAGAGAGAGGGAAAGTGAGAAAGTAAGCCACCAATTCCAGGACTCCAGCAGTGGTTGGCCATGTGGTAGTGCCCGGAGCCTTAACTACCATGCCACCTACTGGTTCCATGTGCTGCACTTTTTGAATCCATTCATCTGTTCATGGACTTTTGGATTGGTTCCATGTCTTTGAAATTGTAAATAATGCTGCAAATAAACATGGATGTGCCAGTGATTTCCCGAATGAATATTTTTCTATACCTTGGGTAGATACCCTGGATTGGAATTGCTAAAACATAGGGTAATTCTATTTGAAGGGCTTTGAGGAACCTCCACATTGTTTTTCACAGTGGCTATACTAATTTACATTCCCATTAACAGAAGAGTTCTCTTTTCTCCACACCCTCACCAGCACTTATCATTTTTTATTTTATTGACTCTTAGCCATTCTGACTGAGTGGTATCTCATTGCAGTTTTGATTTGCATCTCTCTTATGATAAGTGATGTTGAGCACTTTTTTATATGCTTTTTGGTTCATATTTTTCATTTAGAGATTCGTTGGTTCAGCTCATTTGCCCATCTTTTAATTGGGCTAATACTTTTTTTTTCAGTTCCCTGTATATTGCTTTGTAATATATTTTGAAATTGGGTAGTGATATGTCTCCTCCTTCATTCCTTTTTTTCCCAATTTTAAATATCACTTTCCAGTTTTTAAAATTAATTTATTTTAACATTTTCCCACAATAACTTTACATATCAAAAAAATATTTTGGTCATACTCCATAGTTCTTGACAGTTAATAAACAAGTTTCAAAATTTCAAAATACTGGGACCAGCAGTTAGCGTAATGGCTATGTTTTTGGACTTCCACATAGTCGACCATGATTTGATTCCCAGACCTGGTCGCTTGAACTCACACCGGGCGCGTGTGCGTGCGTGCCCAAGATCCCAAGAGGAGAAAGGTGGAGAAGGGATTGCGGTGTGGCCATCCCCCCTGGGGGGTAATTTCTTGCTTTCTGTCTCTCTGTCTCTCTCTGTCTGTCTGGCGAGCACATGCACTCTATAGCAAAAACCTCTCCAAAAAAGAAAAAAAAAATAAAATACTGAATTTTAAAGATAATGTTCAAAACATTTCTTCTAATTTTGTATAATTTTGTTTGTGACTCTATAACAACAGAAACAGTATGGTTTTAAATATTTCTGAAAAAAATATATACATGTCAACTACTCAAATTGTTGAAAAGCAAATACCTAGCACACTAGTCACACATAAACCTTCTCAATTAAGCCCTGTATACCAAGTATTCTGTGATATACCATCTGCTAGCAAAGATCAATCTTTTTTTCTTTCTTCAAAGACTTTCTCAAGATAATCCTCTGGTGTCATTACTCTTTTGCAATCTCTACTGATTACAATGCTGGACTGTAAAAGTCTAGGTTATTTTATGTTATAAATTGTTTCATATATCTTCTCTAATTCTCTCTGCCAGGTAGACCTATTTATGGGCCTAAGAGCTTTTGTTGGCGTACTTGAGATCCACTTTAGTTTCATAGTTTTCTGATTGATCTTCAGATATGACATTCCAGTCAAAATCCTGTCCAATAATGAGTATTTCCGATTTCTGATTCACTGCAACAAGCATTATTGAACTTATTTAAATAGCACTTTTGCCACAAAATAAGAATACTCCCAAATATTTCCAATTTAAGATTGGTCAGGAAGGAAGAAAATTTTAAGTTTCCATTTAAAGAAACAAACAAGAAAAATATTTTAACAAATTTCTGAATCTATCAACAACTCAAAAGAAAGCAAAGTATTTAAATTGGGAAAAAAGGCAAATTTTAAAAATCAGTATTATTTTACTCAAAAGCCATAAAATTCTATTTTGCCAGTTCAGTCTTATGTTCAGACTCTATTTTCTTGAATATGCAGTGTTGCTGTGGTCCAGTATTTCCGTTTAAATCCTGGAAGTTAGCATGAAATTTTGTTATTGATATTTCTTGTTCCTAGCATTAAATTGGTCATTTCCTTGGTTGCCTTTTGTTGTCTTTTTTCTGCATGTGCCTGTAGTTTTTCTGGGTCAAGCACTCCTTACAGAACTTCTTTTTTCTTTTTCTTTTTTGGAGAGGTTTTTGCAATAGAGCGTGTGCATTTGCCAGACAGACAGAGAGAGAGACAGAGAGATATAAAGTGAGAAATCATCCCCCAGGGGGGATGGCCATGCCACACAATCCCTTCTCTTCCATTCTCCTCTCAGGATCTTGGGCATGCACGCACATGCGCCCGGTGTGAGTTTTAAGCCACCGGGTCCAGGAACGGAACTGCGGTTGGCTACATGGGAGTTCAGCGACATAGCCATTACACTAACTGCTGGTCACTCCTTTCAGAAATTCTTGAAGAGTGGGTCTGCTACTGGCAAATTTTTTCAGGTCTTGTTCATCTGAAAATGTTTTTATTCTTTCTTTCCATATGAAAGATAATCTTGCTGGGTATAGTATTCCTGGTTGAAACTGTTTTTCACTTAACACTTTCAATATATTTTCCTATTCTTTCCCTGTTTGCACAGTTTCTGCTGAGAGGTCTGAGGCTAGCCTGATAGGATAACATTTATAAGTAACCTCATGTTTCTCTGTTGCCAATTTTAGTATTTTTTTCTTTACCTGTAGATTTGACCAGTCTGGGTATGATATGCCTTGGAGAAGATCTCAAGGGTTGTTTCTATTAGGGGTCCTCTGTATTCTCTGGGTCTGAATACTTGAATGTCTCTTTAGATTTGGAAAGTTTTCCTCCAAGATTTTATGGCATAAATGATCAATTCCCTTATTAGTTTCCTCACATTCTGGGGTAACAATTATCTGAATGTTTGGGCACTTAATGCTGTCTAGTATTTCTCGTATAGTATTCTAATTTTGGGGGGTTATTTTCTCAGCTATTTTGGTTATTTTTTTTTTCTAGATCAGAGGTTTTGCTTTCAATGTCCAAGATTCAATTTTCTGCATGGACTAATCTGCTTCCAAAATATTCAGACAAGGTAGGATAACTTCTGTCTTCTCTCTGTCTCTGGTTGTCTGTCTCTCTGTCTGTCTCACTCTCTCTCTCTTTAAATTTTTAACTTTTTTTTTTTAATCTTTAAAGCACCTCTCCTCAGCTAGGAGCTTTTCTTTCACTTGTTTATTTCAGAAGTCATTTTCCAGCTGAGGTGCATCCTGGTGTGTTCAAGGAAGCCATGCTTTAAACCCATCTCCTAGACTCCCAAAATATTGAGACGATGTAGGACGACCTGTGTCTTCTCTCTGTTCCTGGCTGTCTGTCTCACACCCTCTCCCTCTTTTAATCTTTGTCTTTTTTTAAAAAATTTTTCAAGCACCTCTCCTAAGCTTGGGCCTTTACTTTCACTTACTTGTTTATTTCAGAAGCCATTTTAAAATTTGAGGTGTGTCAAGGTGTGTTTGCGTGGCCTGCTAGTGAACAGTGTGCTTTTCATTTTTTACTCTTTCTTGGTAGTATTTTTGTTTGTTTTTTTTTTTTTTTTCCTTTTGGCTTGTATTTTTTAACCTTACTTTCTTACTCTAAGATTCACTCTCCACACACTTAATATCTATATAGGCCTAGGTGAACAGTAGCAAAGCATCTGAATAATTTTAGACTCACTGAAATCCTCAACGCTTATTGAACCTTCTGCTTTAACAAATAAATTTTCTTTTATTAATCTGAACTCTTAATCTTACTGTTGATACCACATTGCTAGGTACTGTGGGAGATAAATTTTGTCACAGAATGACCAGAAACAATTGTGGAGGCACAAGAAACATGAGAAACCAAGAAAATATCTCTCCGCTAAGGGAAAAAAAAACCTCTACCTCATGATCCTCAGACAGTATAGTAGAATTCATGAAAATATCTGATAGAGACTTTGGAACATTCATAGTGAAAAAATCTAAACGAGATACAAGAGCTGAGAGCTAATGAAATCCAGAAGATGCGGGAGAAAAGACACTAGTTAAAGGAGGTGTTGAAGTTCTTTCATGATCTGAAAGAGGAAATACACACCATTAAAAAAAAAAAGAATCAAATGGAGTGCTTAGACATGAAGGCTGCCCTTCAGGAAATCAAAATGTCCCTCCTTTATTTCTTTTTCACAATACTGCCCTTGTAAAATGGGGTCTTTCATGATTCTAGACAAATTTCATGATTGCTTTATCTACTCCTGTGAAGAGTGTCACAGGCAATTTGCTTAAAATTGCATTGTATAGGGACCAACAGTTATAATGGCTATGCCATGGATTCCCATATAGTCGATCATGGTTCGAGTCTTGGACCCGGTGGCTTAAAGTCATGTGGGGTTCATGTGTGTGTGTGCCCAAGATCCTGAGAGGAGAATGGAGGAGAAGGGATTGTAGCATTGCCATACCACCCGGGGGCTGATTTCTTGTTTTCTGTCTTTCTGTCTCTCTCTCTGTCTTTCTGGCGAGCACACGCACCCCATAGCAAAAACCTCTCCAAAAAATTTTTAAAAAGAAAGAAAGAAATTGTCTTGTATGTATAAATTAATTTAGGTATAATTGGTATTTTGATTATATTTATTTTTCCAATTCAAGAACATGGATGTCTCTCCATTTCTTAATATCATTTTCCATTTTTTTCTTCAGTTTTTCATAGTTTTCCTTGTAAATGTCTTCCATCTATTTGGTAGGTCCACTCCTATACATCTTATTCATTTTGTGACTATTGTAAATGGGATTGTCTTGTTCATTGTTGGTATGAAAAATAATATAGATGCTTGTGTATTGAGTTTGTATCTTGCTACTTAGCTGAATTTATTTAGCAATTCTATATTTGTCTGTGTGCATGTATTCCTTTGCTTTTTCTATGTAAATAGTCATATCATCTGAAAATAGGCATAGTTTAGCTACTTTGTTTTCTATCTGATGGCCCTGAATAGGTTTTCTAGCACTATGCTGAAAAAGAGTGGAGAGAGTGTACACAATTGCTTTGGACTTTTAAATAATAAACCTCTCTTTATTTTGATTTAAAAAATATTTGAAAGCTCATGGAACATACTTCTAGAGACTTTTCTCCCTTTTAAATAACTAAGACCATGATAATGGGTCACTGAAAAATGAAGATCCAAAGACCCCTGAGTAATTTTTAGGACATCCCTCATAGGAACTATTCCTGTACAGATGAAATAGTCTGGTGGTGCAGGAATGTAAAATTTAGACTTGGGGCACCGATGTGAATAGCAGTTATCAGAATACTAAAAGAAAGCAGTAAATTTGTTTGATCCATCTTTAGAAATAAAATAAAGTCATTTGGTTTAAGTGTTATAAGATACAAAGGGCTTTGTCACTTTGCTAGGCATATTTTATTTTGCTTTCTTTAACTATCAATTATTATGAGGAAAATCCTTAAAAAATAAAATAGGAGAATTTCATTCTTTTTAAATTTTTTTTATTTTTATTATCATAATAATCTTCTTTATATTACATTGCACTACATATAACTTTACAGCATATTACATTGCTTTTTCAAAAGGGAATGCCATGCATGTCAGACAATACAGAGACATTAATCTCCCCACTTCATCATTCAATAGTTTTTCAATGTTTTTCCAAATCATCATTATTATTATTCTAATTATTTTTTGAAACAGTCAATCACTATTTCTCATTTTGCTTGTAAAAAGACTTTTCCCATCATGAAATACTTCTCAGACCAATCCAGTTGAGAATACTATACATGTCATCATCAACAGGTAATAAGCCATATGTTTCTCACTAACGTCCTGCCTCTCTATTTGTTCTCTTGCTATGTTTCTTTATCCTCTTCTCTTCACCCCCTTATTCCCCACAGTCTTATTCTCATTAAGTACTTTCACTGCTTTTATGTCCTCCAATATTTTGCTCTATACCATAGAGTGCAGATAGTTGGTATATATTAAGTGGATACATACAATATCTTTTTTTCATAGCTTGACTTACTTCACTCAGCAATAGATCCTCCATATCTGACTACTATCTATCAAATTCCAGAGTCTTATTAATTTTTATGGCTGAGTAGTATTCCATAGAGTATATTTACCACACTTTTCCAATCCATTCATCAGGTTTGTGGACATTTAGTTTGATTCCATGTTTTAGCAATTGTGAATAATGCTGCAATAAACATTGATGTGCAAGCACTTTTCTGACTGAGCGTTTTCTTGTCCTTTGGGTAGATACTCAGAAGTGGGATTGCTGGATGAAATGGTAGTTAAATTTGTAGATCTTTGAGGAACCTCCATATTGTTCTCCACAGTGGTTGAACCAGTTAACATTCCCACCAACAGTGTAGGAGGGTTCCCTTTTCACCACATCCCCACCAACACTTATTTTTTATATTCTTTTTTTTTTTTGAGAGGTTTTTGCTATAGGGTGCGTGTGCTCGCCAGACAGACAGAGAGAGACAAAGAGACAGAAAGTGAGAAATCACCCCCCAAGAGGGATGACCACGCCACAATCCCTTCTCCTCCATTCTCCTCTTGGAATCTTGGGCACGCACACACACACGCCCAGCGTGAGTTTTAAGCCACCGGGTCCAAGATGCGAACCGCGGTTGACTACGTGGAAGTCCAGCAACAGAGCCATTATGCTAACTGCTGGTCCTGACTTTTTATATTCTTTTTTTTTTTTTTTTTTTTTTTGAGAGATTTTCGCTTATAGGGTGCGTGCGCTCGCCAGAAAGACAGAGAGAGACATAGAGACAGAAAGTGAGAAATCACCCCCCGGGGGGCTGGTCACGCCGCAATCCCTTCTACTCCATTCTCCTCTTGGGATCTTGGGCGCGCACGCACACGCACCCGGCGTGAGTTTTAAGCCACTGGGTCTGGGATGCGAACTGTGGTTGACTACGTGGGAGTCCAGCGACATAGCCATTGCGCTAACTGCTGGTTCCCGACTTTTTATATTCTTAATCTTTGCCATTCTGAAAGGGTTTAGGTGGTATCTCATTGTGGTTTTTGTCTGCATCTCCCTTATGATGAGGGATGTCGAGCATTTCCTCATATGCTTTTTTTTTTCTATTTAAATTTATTTATTTTTTACATTAACTCACTATACATCATTACAACATACAAATGAATTTCCCATCCAAAATACACTGTGTATTGGCTCAATCAAGCACATCAACATACATGTTTTCAGCAAATAATTTTCCAATTCTTATGTCTTGTATACTTGGTTTTTTGTTTTGCTATCCTTGATTCCCTATCCCTCACCCTCTGCCATGTCCCACCCTCCTCCCACATTGTCTCTGGTATCCATGGTTGCTTTCTATGCCTTCTCCCCTCCCCCCATTTAATTGATTTGCTAATGAACTTAATTAGTCTAAATATATCCAATAGCTAGCACAGCTGATATATACCTATACATGAACCCAAGTCTGACTTTAGGCATAATCTGCTGTGAGTAGAATGAACATATTATAAAGTAGTACCCAGCTGGGGCTATATAGCTTACTGCAGTCATCAAATATGCATTTTTTAAAAAAAATTTCAATATAAACAGTTTTACCATTTTTTTTTTCTCCTGCAACTTTTTTTAAATTACTTAACTTTCATTCCCTGAGCATCATCACAACATACTAAATGTGGTTTCCCATCTAGAATAAACTGCATAATGGCTTAATCATGCATTTATCATCAATAATATTCCATTTCTACTTTCATACATATGTATAGGTATATATATGTTTTTTACCCCATGTTTGACCCTCTGCCCTTTCCCACTCTCTTTTTACACTATCTCTGCTATATACAGTTGTCTTCTCCAAGACACATTATAGCCAGACTGACCAAAAGGACAGACAAAGATAAGATACTAAGATTGGCAAGAGAAAAAAGGCAAGTTACCAACAAGGGGTATTCTATCAGACTAACAGCAGATCTCTCATCAGAAACAATGCGAGCGAGGAAACAATGGGAAAATATATTCAACGTGTTAAGGGAAAAGCAATTTCAACCGAGAATACTGTACCCAGCAAGATTATCGTTCATTTCAGAAAAAAAGACATGAACATTCCCAGATAAACAAAACCTGAAAGAATTTACCAGCACCAGACCAGATCTCCAAGAAGTCTCAAGGGAGTGCTATGTCAGTAAAATTCAATGCAGACACACAGAAATAAGAGTTCAAAAACTAAGAAAATGGGCAACTTAATTGTAGGGACAATGTTTGAAGATGAATATTATATCCCAGAATTCAGTCTGGAAGATCAAACATTAACAGAAGAAAGATTAAGTACATGAGACTGAACCAATGAAACAACATTCTGTGACTTGACTAAAATATTGCTGCTTTTCTCCTAAGCTTTGTTTTCCAGTTTTAAAGGATTTTTGTCCTGTCTTGAGCTGTTGATAGGTGCATGTACCTACTATTTGAACAGAATACTAACTGTTTCTAGGCTTTAAGTTTCAAGGAAATATCATTACCAGTTCAAAACTGCTTTTCTTGAAACCATCAGCTGAACTTGCTATTGAAAGTAGTTAGATTACTTATGATAACGTGTGATCAACAAAATGTTGGGGGAAAAGGAATGGAAGACAACTCATATACTTTTTGGCTGTTCGTATGTCTTCCTTAGAGAGATTTTTGCTCAGCTCATTTTCCCATCTTTTAATTGGGTTAATCATTTTTTTTCGCATAAGGCACTTGAGTTCCCTGTGTATTCTAGTTATCAGTCCCTTGTCTGAGGCATATTTAACAAAAATATTTTCCATTCTGAGGGTTGTTGGTTCACACTTGTTACTGTGTCCTTTGCTGTGCAGAAAATTCTTAATCTGATATAGTCCCACTTGTCTATTTTAGGGATTATTGCCTGTACTTTGGGAGTCTTATTTAAGAAGTCTTTGCTTACTTCAATGTCTCCCAGAGTTTCCCCAGCATTTTCCACCAGTAGTTTTATTGTTTGAGGTCTTAGGTTCAGATCTTTGATCCATTTTGAGTTGATTGTTGTTAATGGTGAAAGATGGGGGTTCAGTTTCATCTTTCTGCAGGTGGATACCCAGTTTTTCCAGCACCATTTATTAAAAAGGTTTTCCTTTTCCCAAAGGATTGACTGATATCCTTTGTCAAAGATCAGTTGCCTGTAAGCTTTGGGGGTTATTTCTGGGGTCTCTATTCTATTCCATTGGTCCACATGTCTGGTTTTATGCCAATACCATGCTCTTTTGATGACCACAGCTTTATAGTATATCTTGGGATCAGGGAGTGATATGCCTTCTACTCTGTACTTGAGCAGGATTGCTTTTGTAGTACAAGGTCTTTTATGATTCCAGACAAATGCTATGATTGTCTTTTCTAGATCTGTGAAGAATATTTCTGGTATTTTGATTGGAATTGCATTAAGCATGTAGACTAATTTGGGTAGAATTGCCATTTTGATTATGTTAATTCTTCCAATCCAGGAGAATGGGATGTCCTTCTGCTTTTTAATGTCACTTTCAATATCTTTCTTAAGATTTTCATAGTTTTCTTTATAAAGGTCTTTGACTTTTTTAGTTAAGTTTATCCCTAAGTATTTTATACATCTTGTGGCTACGGTGAAAGGGATTCCTTTCTTCAGCTCTGCTTTATTTAACTTGTTGTTCACATATAGAAATGCAATAGATTTTTGGATGTTGATTTTGTATCCTGCCACGTTACTGTATTCACTTATTATTTCAAGAAGTTTTTTCATGGAGACCTTTGGGTCTTCTAAGTATACCATCATGTCATCTGCAAATAAAGATATTTTCAACTATTCTTTGCCTATTAAAATGCCTTTTATATTGTTCTCTTCTTTGATTGCATTAGCTAAGACTTCCAGTACCATATTAAAGAGCAGTGGAGAAAGTGGGCAGCCTTGCCTAGTACCCGTTTTTATCAGAAAAGCTTTCAGCTTTTCCCCATTCAGTATAATGTTAGCTGTAGGTTTTTCATAGATGGCTTTTATTGTGTCCAGAAATGACCCTTCTATATAAATCTTACTGAGGGTCTTAATCATAAGAAGATGTTGTATTTTATCAAATGCTTTCTACACATTAATTGAAATGATCATATGGTTTTTATCTTTCTTTCTGTTAATGTGGTGTATTACATTTATGGTCTTTCATATATTGAACCACCCTTGCATCCCTGGTATAAAGCCTACCTGGTTGTGATGAATGATCTTTATTATATGTTGTTGGATACGATTTGCGAGTATCTTGTTGAGAATTTTTGCATGTATATTCATCAATGATATTGGTCTGTAGTTTTCCTTTTTTGTAATGTCCTTATCTGTTTTGGGGATAAGAATGATGGAGATTTCATAAAATGAATTTGGAAGGTTTCCTTCCTTTTGAATCTTTACAAATGATTATAGTAGGAGAGGGATTAACTCTTCCTTAAAAGTTTTGTAGAATTCAGAAGTGAAGCCATCTGAACCTGGGCTTTTCTTTTTTGATTCAATCTTCTGGCTTGTTATGGGTCTATTCAGGTTCTCTATGTCCTCCTGATTCAATCTTGGTATATTATATGCATCCAGGAATTTGTCCATCTCTTCCAAGTTATATTGTTTGTAGGCATATAGTCTCTCATAGTATCATCTAATGATATTTTGTATTTCTGCTATGTTTGTTGTAATATTGCCTGTTTCATCACATATTTGATTAATCTGGTTTCTTTCTTTCTTCTTCTTGATCAGTCTAGCCAATGGTGTGTGGATCTTGTTAATCTTTCCAAATAACCAGCTTTTGCTTTCATTTATTTTCTGTATGGTTTGTTTATTTTCTATTTCATTTATTTCTGCTTGAACCTTTATTATTTCTTTTCACCTGGCATTTTTAGGGTTTGTTTGTTTTTGTTTTTCCAATTTTCTGAGGCATGATGATAGGTTATCTATTTGCCATCTTTCCATCCTTTTCTTATGCACACTAATTGCTATGAATTTCCCTCTTATAACTGCTTTTGCTGTGTCCCATACATTATGGACACTTGTGTCTCATTATCATTAGTTTCCTTTTTTTTTTTTTAAATTTCAGCCTTAATTTCTTCAGTAGTGAAGAAGTCATTCAGAAGTGGGTTGTTTAGTTTCCATGAGTTCGTGTATTTTTGGAGTTGTTTCTTGAAATTAATCTTGAGTTTAATTCTATCATAGTCAGAGAAGATGCTGGATACAGTTTCTATGCCTTTGAATCTCTAAAGGCTTGATTTGTGACCTAATATATGCTTAATCTTTGAAAAAATTCCATGCCGGGGTGAGAAACATGTATATGTTGTTGATGTAGTATGGAAAGTTCTATAGATATTTGTCAAGCCATTTGATTTGTAATAATATTTAATTCCTGTATCTCTCTATTTATTTTCTGTTTAGAAGATCTGTCTAAAGTAAATAATGGGGTGTTGAGATCTCTAAGAATTATAGTATTTCTCCCTATCTCTCCTTTTAGCTCCAGCAGTCTTTCCTTCACATATTTAGGTGCACCTGAGTTGGGTGCATAGATATGTGTATGCATTATGTCTTCTTGCTGGATTACCCCATTTACTATTATATAATGCCGTTCTTTGTCTCTTCTTACCGTCTTTGTCTTCAAATCTATTTTGTCTGAGATCACTATTGCTACTCCAGCCCTTTTTTTATTTCCATTTGCATGGAATATCTTTTTCCAGCCCTTTACTTTTAGTCTATGTATATCTTTATCCATAAGGTGAGTTTCTGGTAGGCAACAGATAGAAAGTTTCTGTTTTTTTTTAATCCATTCGACAAGTCTGTGTCTCTTAATTGGAGAATTTAATCCATTAACATTCAATGTAATTATCGATATTTCCGTACTTGATTCTATTGTTAAGTGAGTCATTTTCCTGGTTGCTTTTTTTTTCTCGGATAACTGTCTTCCTCACTTTTTAGTTTTCCTGGTATAGTACTCCCTTCAGAACCTCTTGAAGAGCTGGTCTGGAGTGGTTAAGTTCCTTCAAATTTTGTTTATCCAAGAATGTTTTAATCTTTTTTTCCCATATGAAAGATAATTTTGCTGGGTATAGTATTCTTGGTTGAAATTGTTTTTCACTCAACACTTTGACTATGCTTTCCCATTTTTTCCTTCCCTGCATTGTTTCTACCGAGTGATCCGATGTTAGCCTGATGGGGTGACCTTTGTAAGTAACTTGACATTTCCCTCTTGCCAACTTTAGTATCTTGTCTTTGTCTGTTGTTTTTGCCAGTCTGGCTATGATGTGCCTTGGAGAGGATCTTCTTGGGTTGATTCTACTCGGGATCCTATCTATTTCTTGGGTCTGGATATTTGAATGCCTTTCTAGGTTTAGAAAGTTTTCTTCCAGGATTCTATGAAATAAATTATCTAGGCCCTTATTATTTTCTTCCTCTTCTGGAATACCAAGTATCCGGATGTTGGGGCACTTGATGGTATCCAGTATTCCACGTATATTATCCTCATTTTTCATGTTTTTTTCCCTCAACCCTCTTGATATTTTTTTCTAAGTCAGATGTTTTGTCTTCTATGTTAGAGATTCGATCTTCTGCCTGGTCTAACCTACTTTTAATGCTTTCAAGAGAGGTATTGATTTCCTGTATCACATTCTTCAACCCTAGAAGTTCCATCTGGTTCTTGTTTAAGGTATCCATTTCTTCTTTCAAGTCATGAAAGGACTTCCTCATCTCCTGGAGCTCCTTTTCTCTTTTATCTTCCATCTCAGTTAATTTGGTCACTACAAATATTCTGAATTTCTTATTGGACATATCCACGACGTCCATTGTACTGCCTGTGGGTGATGTGGGCTTGAGAATTTCCTGTGAGGGAGAGGTCTTTTGTTGGTTGTTCATATTTCTTGAGCTTCTGCGATTGGTCCTATTCATCAGGTAATCTATATATTGCTTCCTAACTTATTTAAGGTATCTTTGAGTGTTAAGAGTTGTACAGGATTAAATAATTGATGATTTCTATTATGGTTGGCCTACCTGTTGTGCACCATTACCATTAACTGTTGCCAGTAGTCCTGGATTGCCCAAAGTCCTCCCTGTTTCTAAGAAATGGTGAGCCTCCAACCGACCTAATAAGCAACACCTGAAGACCAAAGAAAAACAAAACAAAAAAGGAAATTGCGTGGTGCACGTCGCTATTCAAATCACCAAAATTCAGAAAGTCCAAAGGCAAATGAGAAAGGGCCAGAGGATGAGTGAAAGGTCAGGTCTCCTGGTGTCTGGAACTGCTGGCCACATTGATCTGGTTGGTGGGTGAGGTGGGGTGTGAGTTCTTCTTAAAGTCCCATACAACCAACCTGGGTCCAAGGGGGTGGAAGGGTGGAGATGCCCAAAGTGCTGGAGCGGTCAGTCCTGCTGCCTCCAGCTGCCTGGAGTCCGGAACTGCTCCATAAAACATTATTCACAATAACCAAAAAGTGAAGACAATTCAAATGTTAATCATTAATAATGCAAAAGCATAAGTTGGTATATTTATACAGTAAGGTATTATTTGGCTATTAAATAAATGAGTAACTGATACATGCTACATGTATGAGACATGAAAACATTATTCTGACAGAATACAGACACAAAAAAATCACACATTACATGATTCCATTTATACATAATCTCAGGAAAAGTCAAACATAAAGACACAAAATTAGTCAAATCCGAAGATACCACTGGTAAGGAATGGAGAGATGGGTATAATAACTAAAGAATATGGTGTTTCTTTTTTAGGTGATAAAATGTTCTAAAATTTAATTTGTTTTACTTTTTAAATTTAAACTTAAGTGGTTTTTAGATACCTATTAATACTGTAAAATCATTAATTACTATTTATTTATTTATTTTGAGATTTTTTGCTATAGGGCATGTGCATTCACCAGAGATACAGAGAGACAGAAAGCAAGGAATCACTCCCTGGAGAGATTGCCATGCCACAATTCCTTATCCTTCATCTTCTCTTGGGATCTTAAACATGCACACACATGCACTGGTATGAGTTTTAAGGTGTCAGATCTGGGACTTGAATTGTCGTCGACTACATAGGAGTCCAGTGATGTAACCATTATGCCAGCTGCTGGTCCATAAATTTTAAGTGGATGATTATATCATATGTGAATTATATTTAAATAAAGATCTTTAGAAAGTACAAGATAATCTAACTTAAAAAGTAAATAAATACTGGACATCAGTATAATAGTATATAATGCAATCATTTAATGTCATATATGCAACTGCCATGTTATTAAGTGGAAAGGAACTCAAAATTATATACAGTATAATGCCAATTTATACAGAAAAAGAATGATTAAAATAATGTAGAAGATTACCTCAAGTTGATAAAAGTGCACATTGTTTTTCATATTTCCATATTTTAAAATTTTACTACCACAAAAATATATTGTTTATAATCAGAATAAAATTTAAAAATTAGAAAAACAACTGTATTGTCCAAAGGGGGAAAAAAAGAGAAAGAGAACTCAATCTGGATGCCTAGGGCCTGTGGGAAGTCAGAAAACACAAGACTAGGGATACAAAAAGAGCTAGGGGTTGAGAAAGTCCACTGTGGTTCTTCAAACAAAAGACAACATTAACTCTACACATAGGTTAAACAAAACTGGGCTGGCAACTAGACAGAAATAATGTAAGAGAAGTTGAAGGATTGAGAGTGCAGAAGGAACAAACATTGAATAATGTAGAAAATTTAGACTTCACATTAGAAGCAGAACTAATTAGTTCCAAAAACTAGGGAGGCAAGGTGTTGATGTCACAGGGAAGTGTGGTATTGTCTGTTGAGGATATTTTGTGGTTTTGTCAACTGTGTTGGGGAGAGATGTTCACCTGTTGAAATATCCATTTTGTAAGACAAATAATAATGTGATTGAATGTATAAAAGAATATAAAATGAAAAATAAATATATTAATTAAAAAATATAACATAATGATTACACTGGTGCACTAGGTTCAAAACCTGGTCTTAATATATACTGTTTGGCCTCAATGATGCCATTTAAATTGTCTAAGACATTTTTCTCCATTTTAAAAATTATAAATATGATACCTTCTTCACAGAGTAACTCTGAAGATTAAATGTATTGATGTATATATGTAGTCTGGATCCAGAACAGAAGTTTTTGGTTGTTTGATTTTAAGATTTTTTTGCTATAGGCATGTGCAATCACCAGAAAAAAAGAGAACGATACAGAGAAAGGAATAGTGAGAAATCACCTTCTTGGTGGGATGGTCATGCCACAATACCTTTTCTTTCATTTTCTTTTTGGGATTTTTGGCCCGCATGCACACACATCCAGCATAAATTTTAGGCTCCTGTGTCTTGACCTAGAACTGTGGTCGGCCATGTAGGGATACAGCACACACACGTGCCCAGGTCTTCTTAATTTCTTAAAGTTAAATCTAAGCATTCAGAGACATGCTTGAAGTGTCCTGCAGTCTTTCTGCATTTCTGTTTTTCTCCCTTTGTGCAGCAGATTCGGTGGGAATTGAGGATTATTCTGACCCTAACAGTATTCAGATGCTTAGCTACTGTGCACCTAGATCTGTCTAGACACTCAGTGTGTGGAGGCTGGGCAGCAAAATGATAAAGGTAAAATAAAAAGAAAACAAAGAAAAAAGGGGGAAAAAGAAACTATAACTAAAAAATATTTTTTTAAATAAAAGCAAAAAATGAAAACCACATGATGTGTGAGAGTACTGCTCAAAAGGAATTGTTCACTAAAGTGTAGATGTGTCCTTAATGGGCCTGTGCTTTACCTATCCTAAATGGGAGGGAAGAAATTGAGAATTAGCAAGATAAGGAAAAAATCGAGAACCAAGAAGTGCTGTACATTGAGAATAAAAAATAATTCAAAAAATTAAAGAGAAAGGGAGAGACAGAGAGAAGAATACAGAGGGTGGCCTACCACTCTAGATCTTTGGGTCAGAAGGGTGAAGTCTGAGCAGAAAATCTTCAGTTGTAAAAAAATGATACCAGACCCCTATCTCTCACCATTAACAAAACAGTTCAAAATGGAGTCAAAATTTAAACGTGAAGACTCAAACTATAAAACTACTGGTGGAAAACACAGGGAAAACTCTTGAAGACATTGGAGTAGGCAAAGATTTCTTAAATAAGACCTATAAAGCACAGGCTACAACTGGAGTATTATCTGATGAAGATAACTTTATAGTATTATCAACTGGATTGGGGAGAAATGTACACATGTTGAAATATTCACTTTGTAAACTAAATGATGTGATTGAATGTATAAAAGAACTGGAAATAAAAAATAAATAAATAAATAAAAATTGAAATAAAGCACAGGTTAAAATTCCCAAAATAAATAAATTCAACTACATCAAACTAAAAAGCTTCTGCACAGCAAAGAGCACAGTAACTGGAGTACAGATACAAGTCTTAGAATGGGAAAGAATATTTGCAAACTATGCTTCAGATAAGGGACTGATAACCAGACTATATAGGGAACTAAAGAAGCTTAACTGTAATAAATAAATAAATAAATAAATAAATAAATAAATTTAAAAAATGTCCAAACATTCTGAACAGGAATAGAAAAATTCCCTAGGAAGACATACACAGGGTCAAAAGGCATATGAAAAAATATTCAATGATGCTTATCATAAAAGAAATGCAAATCAAAACCTCAATTGTATAATATTTAACCCTTCAGAATAGCTATGATCAAAAAAATAAAGATTGGCAAGTGCTGTCAAGGTTGTGGTGAAAGGGGAACCCTCCTACACAGTTGGTGGGAATGTAAATTATTACAAATGTGGAAAAAAATATGCAGGTGACTAGAAGATCTATAAATAGAACTACCATTTGACCCAGTATTTTCATTTTGGAGTATTTTACCCTAAGGACAAGGAAAAAAACTCATTTGGAAAGGAGTGAGAAAACAACTCAGTTGAACATCCATGTTTTATTTTTATTTTCTCAAAAATTTCCTTCATACATTCAATCACTATATATCATTACAGCTTGTAAAATGATTTTCCCAGTGCGAATAAAGAGTATTTAATATACCAGTTTATATCCAGTTAAAAATATTATCATACATGTTATCACAAACAGATAGTTTCCATTTTTGTGTCCCTTTATTCTTTCGTTTTTTTATTTATATCCTTGATTACCTTCTCCTCAATCTCCCCCATTTCTCACCCTTCTCTTACACTATTTATAGTAAGGATAACTGTTCTACATGCTTTTATTTAAATTTTTTATTATCATCATATTCTTCTTTATATTACATTGAATTACATATAACTTTACAGTGTATTACATTGCTTTTTCAAAAGGGAATGCCATGCATGTCAGTCAGTACAGAGACATTAATCTCCCTGCTTCAACATTCAATATCTTTTCTATGTTTTCCCCAATCATTATTATTATTATTCTAATTATTTTTTAAAACAGTCAATTGCTATTTCTCATTTTGCTTGTACAAATACTTTGCCCATCATGAAATACTTCTCAGAAAAATCCAGTTGAGAATACTGTACATGTCAACATCAACAGTTAATAAGCCATATCTGTTTCTCACTAACGTCCTGCCTCTCTATTGTTCACTTGTTATCTTTCTCTATCCTCTACATGCTTTTATACCTTCCAATCATTCCATTTCTGCCATATAATGCAGAAATATAATTCAGTATATACTAAATGGAGATTTACAATGTCTCTCTTTCAAAGTCCAGCTTGATTAACTCAGCAGTAGACCTATCATATTCAACCACTTTCTACCAAATGCCGAGGTCTTGTTATTTATTATGGTTGAGTAGTATTCCATAGTGTATATGTGTCACACTTTTTCAATCCATTCATCTGTTATTGGACATTTGGATTGGTTCCATGTCTTATCAATTGTGAATAAATAGATGTGCAAGCACGTTTATGACTGAGCATTTTTCTATCCTTTGGGTAGATACCCACGGGTGGAATTGCTGGATCATATAGTAGTTCTATTTGCATATCTTTGATATTGATCTCCACAGTGACTGTACTAACTTACATTCCCACCAGCAGTGTAGGAGAGGTCCCTTTTCACCACAGCCTCAAAAGCACTTATCATTTTTTATTTTTAATCTTTGCCATTCTGACTGGGCTTAGGTGATATCTTATTGCTTGTTTTTGATTTGCATCTCCCTTATAATAAGAAATATTGAGTATTTTTAAGATGCTTTTTGCTGTTCATATATCTGCCTTAGAGAGTTGTCTGTTCAGCTTATCTGCCCATCTAATAATTGAGGTGACCATTATTTTTTGAGGGGGAGGGTAAGTCACTTGATTTCCCTATGTATTCTGGTTATCAGGTCCTTGTCTGAGGCATAATTGCAAATATATTCTCCCATTCTGAAAGTTTCCAGTTCACTCTATTGCTTTTTTTTGCTGAGCAGTAGCAATGTGGCTATTGTAAATGAAATTGCTTTTTTAAATTTTACCTCAGTCTGTTCACTGTTGGTGTAGACAATTGCTACAGATTTTAACATGTTGATTTTGTAAACTTCCACTTTCTTGTTTTCATTTATTATTTCTAGAAGTATTTTGGGGAATCTTTTGGGTTTTTTATGTATTTATCATGTCATCTTCAAAGAGAGATAATTTCACTTCTTTTGCTATTTGAATGCCTTTTGCTTTAGTCTCCTGTTTGACTGTATTGACTAGGACTTTCAGTAGTATAGTGAAAAGGAGTGGATAAAATAGACAGCCTTGTCTTGTTCTAGTACTTAGTAAAAAAGCGTTCAGCTTTTCCCCATTCAGTATGATGTTAGCTATGGTTTTTTTCACAGATGGCTGTTATTGTGTTGAGAAATGCCCCTGTCTAGGCAAATTTTACTGAGAGTCTTTATCATGAAGGGATATTGTTTTTATCAAATGCTTTTTCTGCCTCAATTGGTATTATCATTTGATTTTTATCTTTCATTCTGTTAATATTGTGTATTATGTTTCTGGTTTTTGCATTTTGCATACATAGAACCATCCTTGCATCACTGGAATAAAACCTACCTGGTCATGTTGTATAATATTTTTAATGTGTCATTTTATAATATTTACTACTATCTTTTGAAAATTTTTGCATCTATATTCATCAGAGATATTCATTCTGTCATTTTCTCTTTTTTTGTTATATACTGGTTTGTTTGGGAGATAAGGTTGGTGGAAGCTTCATAAAGTAAATTATGGAGAGTTTCATTCCTTTGGCTCTCATGAAAGATTTTGAGTTGAGTGGGGGCATATTTTCTTTGAAAGTTTTGTAGAATTCATAAGTGAGACCATTGAGACTTTGGTTTTTACTTTTTGGAACGTTATATACCACTACTTCAATTTTATTGCTTGTTATTGATTTATTTGAGTTCCCTATGACTTCCTGAATCCATCTAGGTAGCTTGTATGTGTCCATAAATTTGTCTATCTCATCCAGGTTTTCTGGTTTCTTACCATATTGTTGCTCATAATATTCTCTAAAGATCTTTTGTATTTCTGTTATATCTGTTCCAATGTGCCTGTTTCATTGCAAATTTGATATACTGGTTATTTTCTCCCTTATTCTTAATTATTATAGCTAATGATGTATCTTTTTTTAAATCTTCATAAGGAATCATCTTTCAGTTTCGTTTATTTTCTATATACTTTATTTATTTATTTTATTTCATTTAGTTCTCTTCGCATCTTCATTATTTCTTCTTTCCTGGCGTTTTTGACCTTGATACTGTTTTTTCTTCAATGACTATTACAGGTACTTCTAAATCCAGACCCAAAGGAAACCAGTAGCATAACAATGAAAAGGGGAATAAACAAATCAGTGGTAGGGGCTCAAGAAGAATTTCATAGGGGAATGAAAAATTGAATCAGGTCTGAAAGTTCAGCTTCCGTAATGGGTAAACAGGAGAGTTTCTCAGATAAAAAATAAGTTGCCCTGGTCAGCATGCTATAGTAGGACTCAGTATCCACATCTTGAGTCTGGTATCTGTGTTGCACAAAAACATCAATGACAACTATTAATATGGGACATGAACTTTGTACTGTTTAAGGTCATGTGAGATTGAACTTCTGGCATTGTTCTTACCTGCACCAAATATTTATTTATTTATTTGTTCACTTATTTATTTATTTTTGAGAAGTTTTTGCTATAGGACACGTGCACTTGCCAGAAAAACAGAGAGAGAAAGAGAGACAGAAAGCAAGAAATCACCCCCCGGGGGCATGGCCACACCATAATCCCTTCTCCTCCATTCTCCTCTCGGGATCTTTGGCATGCACACATAGCCACCCAGCGTGAGTTTAAGTCACCAGGTCTGGGACTTAAACCGTGATTAACAACATGGGAGTCCAGTGACATAGCCATTATGCCAACTGCTGGTCCCTGTTTGTTTATTTTTTAGGGAGATATTTTTCCTATAGGGCACATGTACTCACCAAAGAGACAGAGAAACAGAAAGTGGGAAATCACCCTGGAAGGTGATTGGCTATGCTACAATCTCTTCTCCTCCATTCTCCTCTCAGGATTTGAGCGTGCGCGCACACACACACCTGGCATGAGTTTCAAGTCATTGGTCCAGGACTTAAACTTTGGTCTTCCATGAGAGTATCTAGCACCTTAACCACTATGCCCCCCCCGTTGGCTCCAAGCTGCACCAAACCTTAATCACTGAGATACCATACTATCAATTTGGGAAGCTTCTCTGATTGATATTATTGATTTACTTTTACACTGGATATTTTTTCATTCAACAATAGCCTGTGGGAGCCATCTATATTTGACTTCTGATTGGCTCCACTCAGAGATTTGGACCACCGAAAATCCACTGTGCAGACTGCAACCTCCTGCTCCCCAGTCTAGCCAGGAGCCAGAATAAGCCAATCAGCAACCATCTATATTTGAGGTCTGAGAGCCCTATTCAGGGATTTTGATCACCTGAGACCCTCTGCCCTGACTTAACCCTCCTGCTCCCCAGTCTAGCCAGGAGCCAGATTAGAACACCCTACTCATTCTCTCTGTCTCTTATCATTTTTCTCTATTTTTAATTTTTAATTTTATTTTTAAATTTAGCTCTGTGTTGCTCTTTTGTCTTTCTAATTTTCCCTATCGTCCTGACCCCATAGGATAAGCCAGTCAGCAGGCATCTATATTAGAGTTCTGAGAAGCCCCATTAAGGCATTTTGACTACCAAAGACCCTCTGACCAGATTTCACCCTCTTGCTCCCCAGCTCTACCGAAGAGCCAGGTTCGAACACCATACTTATTCTCTCTGTCTCTTTTCATTTCTATCTCTCTATATTTTTAATTTATTTTAACTTTTAAAGTTAGCTCTCTGTTGCTCTTTTGTCTTTACAATTCTTACCTTTCCCAATGCCCCCATAAAATAAGCCAGTTAGGAGCCATCTATATTTGAGTTCTGAGCAACCTAATTCAGAGATTTCAGTCACTGAGAACCCTCTGCCCAGCCTTCACACTCCTGCTCCCCAGTCTAACCAGGAGCCAGGTTAGAACACCCTACTTATTCTCCCTGTCTCTTTCCATTTCTCTATATATATATTTTTAAATTTAACTTTTTTAAACTTAGCGTCTGCTGCTCTTTTGTCTAATTCTTACCTTTACACCTGCCCCCATAAGATAAGCTATTCAGTAGCCATCTATATTTGAGTTCTGAGTGGCCTCATTCAGGTATTTTGACCACCAATGACCCTCTGCCCAAACTTCACCATCTTTCTCTCCAGGTCTAGCCAGGAGCCAGGTTAGAGCACTCTCCTTATTCTTTCTGTCTCTTTCCATCTCTCTATACATATTTTAAATTTTTTTGGTCAAAATTTTAATCTACTCTTTTTCTTATTTCTTTTGTCTCTTTTTTTCTCATTTTAAATTTTCTTTAGACATTTCTCACTTTTCTACTCAGCCTGCACACGCTGATTTTCAAATGCCTGAATAATTTTAGGGTCAGACTGATCCTCAATTTTCATGGTTTCAGCTGTGAAAAAGGAGAAAAGAGGCACTGTTTACAGATAGCAGGCCATCTTCTTCTCCATTCCTCTGATTGCTCAAATTTAACTCCAAAAAATAGAATAAATTGTATAATCCATCTGATAACCAGAAACCACTATGGAGGCACAAGAAATATGAGAAACCAAGAAAATCTCTCCTCTAATGGAAAAGAATAACTCCTCTCTTTCACAAAGAATACAAAGGAACTCATGAAAATGTCAGATAAAGAATTTAAAATATTCATAGTTACAAAGGTAACAGAGATGACAGAGAATAGAGACAATGAACTCCAGAAGATGAAAGAGAAAAGATACATGGAGTCCCAGGAGGTGAGGAAGTTGTTATACAATCTAAAAGAGGAGATGCACATCATAAAAGAATCAAACAGGATTGTTAGGGATGAAGGCTGTAATACAGGAAGTCAAAATATGCACAGAAAATATCAAAAGCAAATTAGATGAAGCAGAAGATCAAATCTAAGATATAGAAGATAGAACCTCTGAGCTAGAGAAATTCACCAAAAAGACTGAGAAAATACCCCCTAAAAATGAGAATAACATAAGAGTAATGCTAGATACAATTATATACCCAAATATCCAGATCATCGCTATCCTAGAAGGTGAAGAGGTTAATAAGGGAATTGATAATCCACTCCATGAAATCCTGGAAGAAAACTTTCTTTTATTAAATTATTTATTTATTTTTTATTATCATAATAATCTTGTTTATATTACATTGGATTGCATATAACTTTACAGTGTATTACATTGCTTTTATAAAAGGGAATGCCATGCATGTCAGTCTATACAGAGACATTAAATTCCCCACTTCATCATTCAATATCGTTTCATTGTTTTTCCCAATCATTATTATTATTATTCCAATTATTTTTAAACAATCACTATTTCTCATTTTGCTTGTAAAAAGACTTTACCCATCATGAAATACTTCTCAGATCAATCCAGTTGAGAATACTATACATGTCATCATCAAGAGGTAATAAGCCATATCTGTTTCCAGCTAACGTCCTGCCTCTCTATTTGTTCTCTTGCTATCTTTCTCTATCCTCTTCTCTTCACCCCCCCCCCCATTCCACATTGTCTTATTCTTGTTAAGTACTTTCACTGTTTTTATGTCCTCCAATATTTCACTCTCTACCATAGAGTGTGGACAGTCAGTATATATTAAGTGGATACATACAATATCTTTATTTCATAGCCTGGCTTACTTCACTCACTTCTTGATCAGTCTAGCCAAAAGTGTGTCGATCTTGTTAATCTTTCCAAAGAATCAGCTTTTGCTTTAATTTATTTTCTGTATAGGTCGTTTATTTTCTATTTCATTTATTTCTGCTCGAACCTTTATTTTTTATTTGTTTGTTGTAGTTTTTCCAATTCCCTGAGGCAAGATGATAGGTTATCTATTTGCCATCTTTCTATCCTTTTCTTATGCACAGTAATTGCTATGAATTTTCCCTCTTATGACTGCTTTTGCTGTGTCCCATAGATTCTAGACACTTGTGTACTCATCATTTCTTTCCATAATTTTTTTTATTTCAGCCTTAATTTCTTCAGTAGTGAAGAAGTCCTTCAGAAGTAGGTTGTTCAGTTTCCATGTGTTTATGTATTTTTGGAGTTGTTTCTTGAAATTAGTCTTGAATTTAATTCCATCATGGTCAGAGAAGATGCTGGATACAGTTTTTATGCCTTTGAATCTGTAAAGGCTTGATTTGTGTCCTAACATATGATCAATCTTTGAAAAGGTTCCATGCTGGGGTGAGAAAAATGTATATGTTGTGGATTTAGAGTGGAAAGTTCTATAAATATCTGTCAAGCCCATTCGATTTATAGTATCATTTAGGTCCTATATCTCTCTATTTATTTCCTGTTTAGAAGATCTGTCTAAAGTAGATAATGGGGTGTTGCCATCTCCAACAATTATATTATTTCTCCCTCTCTCTCCTTTTAGCTCCAGCAGTCTTTCCTTCACATATTTAGGTGCACCTGAGTTGGGTACATAGATATTTATAAGGGTTATGTCTTCTTGCTGGATTACCCCATTTACTATTAAATAATGCCGTTCTTTGTCTCTTCTTATCGTCTTTGTCTTCAAATCTATTTTGCCTGAGATCACTATCGCTATTCCAGCCCATTTTTTATTTCCATTTGCATGGATTATCTATTTCCAGCCCTTTACTTTTAGTCTATGTATGTCTTTATCCATAAGGTGAGTTTCTGGTAGGCAACAGATAGAGGGTTTCTGTTTTTTTTTTTTTTTTTTTTTTTCCATTCGACCAGTCTATGTCTCTTAATTGGAGAATTTATTCCATTGACATTCAATGTAATTATCGATATTTCTGTACCTGATCCTATTGTTAAGTGAGCCATTTTCCTGGTTGCTTTTTGTTCTCATATAACTGTCTGTCTGACAGTTTAGTTTTAGTTTTCCTGGTATTGTACTCCCTTCAGAACTTCTTGAAGAGATGGTCTGGAGTTGGTAAATTCCTTCAAATTTTGTTTATTCGAGAATGTTTTTATCTTTTTTCCCATATGAAATATAATCTTGCCGGGTGTAGTATTCTTGGTTGAAATTGTTTTTCACTCAACACTTTGACTATGTTTCCCCATTCTTTCCTTGCCTGCATTGTTTCTGTTGAGAGATCCGATGATAGCCTGAAGGATGACTTTTGTAAGTAACTTAACATTTCCCTCTTGTCAACTTTAGTATCTTGTCTTTGTCTGTTGTTTTTGCCAGTCTGGCTATGATGTGCCTTAGAGAGGATCTTCTCGGGTTGATTCTACTCAGGGTCCTATCTATTTCTTGGGTCTGGGTATTTGAATGCCTTCCTAGGTTTGGGAAGTTTTCTTCCAGGATTTCATGGAATAAATTATCTAGGCCCTTATTATTTTCTTCCTCTTCTGGGATACCAATTATCTGAATGTTGGGGCACTTGATGGTATCCAGTATTCCTCATATATTTTCCTTATTTTTCATGGTTGTTTTCTCAATCTTCTTGATGCTTTTTTCTAGGTCAGATGTTTTGTCTTCTATGTTAGAGATTCGATCTTCTGCCTGATCTAACTTACTTTTAATACTTTCAAGGGAGGTTTTGCTTTTCTGTATCACATTCTTCAACCCTAGAAGTTCCATCTGGTTCTTGTTTAAGGTATCCATTTCTTCTTTCAAGTCATGAAAGGACTTCCTCATCTCCTGGAGCTCCTTGTCTCTTTTCTCTTCCATCTCAGTTAGTTTGGTCACTACAAATATTCTGAATTCCTTATCAGACATGTCCAAGACGTCAATTGTATTGACTGTGGGTTATGTAAGCTTGATGATTTCCCTTGAGGGAGAAGCCTTTTGTTGGTTGCTCATATTTCTTGAGCCTCTGCAATTGTTCCTATTCATCAGGCAATCTATATGTTGCTTCCTAACTTATTTAAGGTATCTCTGAGTGTTAAAAGGTGTACAGGTTTAGAAAGTGGTTTATTTCTCTTATGGTTGGCCCATCTGTTGCTCACCATTACCATTAACTGTTGCCACTAGTCCTGGATGGCCCAAAGTCCTCCTTGTTTCTAAGCAGTGGTGAGGCTCCGACTGACCAAATAAGCAGCAGCTCATGAGCAAAGAAAAACAAAACAAAAAAAGAACAAAAAAAAATCACTAAAATTCAGAGAGTCCAAAGGCAAGTGGGGAAGGACCAGAGGATGAGTGACAAGTCCTGTGCAGACAGGCCCACAGGCACAGGCCACCTGGTATCCGGAACTGCTGGCCAGCTCGATCTGGTTTGCAGGTGGGATGGGGTGGGGTGTGAGTTTGTCTTGAAATCCCACACAACCAACCGAGGTCCAAAGAGGAGTAAGGGTTGGGATGTGCAAAGGTCCAAGGCAGTCAGTCCTGCAGCCTCAGGCTACCTGGTGTCTGGAATTGCTGGCCAGCTCAATCCGGTTTGCAGGTGGGGTGGGGTGCTAGTTCATCTTAAAGTCCCACACTACCAACCTGAGGTCCAAAGAGGAGTAGGGGTGGGGATGCGTGAAGATCCGGGGTGGTCTGGCCTACAGCCTCAGGCTACCTGGTGTCCAGAACTGCTGGCCAGTTCGATCTGGTTGCGGGTGGGCTGGGGTGCGAGTTCATCTTAAAGTTTCATGCTACCAACCTGAAGTCCAAAGAGCAAAGCAAATTTTCCAAACCTAGAAAGGCACTCAAATATCCAGACCCAAGAAATACAAAGGAACCTATGTAGAATCAACCCAGGAAGATTTTCCCCCAGGCACATCATAGCCAGATTTACCAAAATCACAGACAGAGACTAGGTACTAAAATTGGCAAGAGAGAAATGTCAAATTACTTTCAAAGGATATCCCATAAGGCTAATGGACCTCTCATGAGAAACAATGCAAGCAAGGAAAGAATGGGAAAATATATTCAAAGTGTTATGTTAAAAACAATTTCAACCAAGAATACAATACCCAGCAAGATTATCTTTCATATGGAGAAAAAAGACAAAAACATTCTCAGATGAACAAAACATGAAAGAGTTTACCAACACCAGACCAGCTCTCCAAGAAGTGCTGAAGGGATTGCTATTCCAGGAAAACTACAGTTGAACACACAGAAATAACGAGTACAAGAAACAGCCAAGAGAATGGCCAGCCTAATAGAAGGAACAAGTCCAGAGTTGAATGTTAACTTTCAGAGTTTAAATGGGAAGATCAGACCATAGTAACACTGCAAATTCAATAGAAGAGAGATTATGTGAGTCTGAACTAGTGACAGAATTTTTTGACTTTAGACTAAAACATTCTGACAATTTGATTTCCATATTTAAGGATTTTTGTCTTGAACTGTTGATAGGTTCATCTACCTACTGTTTGAACTGAATTCTAACCTTGTTCCTGGTTTTAAGTTTTAAGCAAATTTCTCTTAACATTTTAAAAATTTTGATCCCATTAAAACTTTTTTGAAATTAAATAATGTATTTAAAAATACTTATTCATACCTATTTAATGACTGCAATAACCTATATAGCCCCAGCGAGGTGCTACTTTACAATATGTTCACTTTACTCACTGAGGTTTACACCTAAGTCAGACTTGCAATCATAAATATGTATGTATCTGCTATGCTTGTTATTGGAAGTCTTTAAATTAATTAAGATCTTTAGTGAATCAATAAAATGTGAAAAAAATGGCATGGAAAACAACTGTGCATACCAGCAACAGTGTGGCAGAATAGGGAAGAGTTGGCAGACTGTGAGAGGTAGGGAGTCAAGGGGGGAAAGTAAAATATATAAGATACAAGAAATAGAAAATTATTTGTTGATGATAACATGTATGGTAATATCCTTGATCGACCCATTATACAACGTACACTGGATGTAAAATCTTATTTTGTAGACTGTATTGATGTAAAGTGAATGACTATAAGTAAGTAAGTAAACAAATAAATAAACAGACAGACAAACAAACAATGGCTTGTGGAACAAATAAATGATGAATATTCTTGGTTTCAAGAAAGATATAGTAGAAAATTTATATCCTTTAGAAATAAATAGATCTAAGTTTAGAGTACAGTTCTTCTTCCATCTAATGTATGACTATTTTGTAACTTTCTAAGTCTTAATTTTCTCATATTTACAGCATATCTAAATATCAAAAATAAAATACTTAAGAATAAACCCAACTAAGTAGGTAACAGTTTTACACAATGAAAACTATAAAGCATAGCTGAAATAAATTTAAAAGGCATTAATAAATGGCAAGACATCTGTATTCATGCACTGGAAGACTAAATATTGCTAAGAGATGCAATTCAGTGCAATCCTTGTCAAAATTTGAATGGTATTTTTGGCAAAATGTTGAAAATTACACCCAAAATGTCTAGGGTTTCTCAAGGAAACTAAATAGCCAAAACAATATTGAGAAAAAGAACAGTTAAAGGTTTCAAACTTCCTGATTTGAAAACTTACTGTAAAGCTACATTAATCAAAATAGTGTGGTACTAGAAAAATGTCAGATATAGAAATCAATGGAATATGATAGGGACCCCAGAAACAACTCTCAGATATTCAGTTACATTATTTTTAATAAGATAATTCAGCTTTCTTTTCAACAAATGAAATTGAGAAAATTAGATGCCCACATGAAACAGAATAAACTTATACTCTCAACTTTATACTATATAAAAATTAACTCAAAATTAATCAAAGATCTATATGTAAGAACTAAAAGTTTAAAGCTGTTAGGAAGCAGCAGAAGAGCTTGATGACATTAAATTTGGCAATGATTTCTTGGATAAAACATCAAAAGCAACAAAAGAAAAAACAAATTAGACATCAATATTTAAAACTTTTGTGCATCAAAGGAGACAACCAATAGAATAAAAAGTCAATATGTATAATAGTCAATATGTCAAATGTTTGTAAATCATAAATATGATAAAGGATTTATGTCCACAACACATAAAGACACCTTGACTAAAATGGGCCAGGATTTGAATAGACATAGGACCAGCAGTTAGCATAATGGCTATGTTGATGAACTCCCATGTAGTCAACCGTGGTTCAAGTCCTGGACCTGGTGACTTAAACTCATGCCGAGTGCGTGTGCGTGCATGCCCAAGATCCCAAAAAGAGAGTGGAGGAGAAGGGATTGTGGCATGGCTATCCCCCCCAGGGGGTGATTTCTCACTTTCTGTCTCTCTCTGTCTGTCTGGCGAGTGCAAGCACCCTATAGCAAAAACCTCTCCAATAAATAAATAAATAAATACACCCCCCCCACACACACACGGAGAAATCACTTCAATATACATTAGGATGGTTATTATAAGAATATTTAGAGGAAAAAATAAACTAACAAATGTTGACATGGCTGTGGTGAAAGTGGAATTTTTGCTCCTTCTTTTGGGGAATGTAAAGTGGTAAAGTGGTATAACCACTATGGAAAACAGTATGGTAGTTCCTCAGATTTTAAAATAATTTTACCATATAATATAACAATATATATTTATGCAAAAGAATTAAAAACAGGGTCCAAGGAGAATTTCTATACCCATATTAATATTAGCCTTATTCACAATAGCCAGAAGTTCCAAATTAATTTTATGAATGGTAAGCAAAATGTGGTATATACATGCAATGGGACATTATTTAACCTTAAAACAAATGAAATTCTGACACACAGAACATAGATAAACAGAGGAAACTTGAAGACATAAGTGAAATAAATCACTCATAAAAGAGTAAATACAATATAGTATCATTTATATGAGTAAACTAGAGTAATAAAATTCATAAAAACAGAGGAACCAGCAGTTAGTGTAATGGCTATGTCGCTGGACTCCCACGTAGTCGACCGCGGTTCACGTCCTGGACCCGGTGGCTTAAAACTCACACCGGGTGCGTGTGCGTGTGTGCCCAAGATCCTGAGAGGAGAATGGAGGAGAAGGGATTGCGGCATGACCATCCCCTCTGGGGGGTGATTTCTCACTTTCTGTCTCTATGTCTCTGTCTGTCTGGCGAGTGCACGCACCCTATAGTGAAAATCTCTCAAAAAAATTCATAAAAACAGAAAGTACAATGTTTATTTCCAGAGACTGGAGGAACAGAGGAATGGGGAGTGACAGTGAATAAAGAGTTTCAGTTTTACAAAATGAAGAGTTTTAGAGATGATTGGTGGAGGTTTGCACAACAAAGTATATGTACTTAGTCCTTGAATTGTAACCTTAAAAATAATGAAGGTGGTCAGTTTTATGTCACATTTTTTTTTCCTCAACAAAACAAAAACATGATTAAGATGTTAAATTTTATGTTTTACCAGAATTTAAAAAAAAATAAAACTTTAAATGAAACTATTGTCACGTAGCATTGTGAAATATCAGTGGTATAAGCACTTGAAAAATACCTAACAGAATGCTTGGCTTATAGTAGATGCTTTATAATAGCTATCCCCTTGCATCTTTTCCTCTACCTTGCTCCCCTACCTTTCTCTGTGTACATTAGTCCACAACTTAATTTCTGTCAAACCTCCACTTCTCAACAGATTTTTTTTATCCTTCCTTTCTTGATTCTTTCCTCTCTTCCTTCCTTGTCTTGTTTATTTTGGAAAGGATACCTCAACTCTTTTGCCAGGTGAGTAGCAAAACCACATTTTCTTCTTTCAAATGCTCTCACAAGAGCACTTCTACATATTATGTATGTCACTCAGTATTAGTGTATCTACAACATGGCTGCATACAATTGTGCAGATCATGTGCTGCAAAATGACGTCTGGCTGAGAAAATGAACTGGATTAATGTGCCCTGATAAAGGGCTAAAGTCAAGGAGTGCCTATTTTTTTTTCTTTTTAATTTTTTTATTTAATATATTTTACTTTAATTTTTTGAATACATTCAGTCACTATACATAAAGAATCTTGTAAAGTGAATTTTCCAACATGAATACACTTCACATCGGTCCAATTGGGAATACTCTGCATGTTATCACCAACAGATAATAATATATTTCTGTGTTCCATAAATGTCTTGTCTCTCTATTTTTCTCCATAATGTATTCTTCAGACTCTCCTTCTCCTTCAACCCTCTTCCCACACTGTGACCAGTATTCATAACTATTTTCCATGTTTCTATATCCTCTAATCTTTCCATTTCATCCATAGCGTGTGGACAGTCAGCATATATTAAGTGGAGACATACAATCTCTCTCCTTCGTAGCCTGGCTTGCTTTACTCAGCAGTAAATCTTCCATATTTTTCTACTTTCTATCAAAAGTCAGGGTCTTGTTTTTATCACTAAATAGTATTCCATAGAGTATAATTGCCACACTTTTTCAATCCATTCTTTCGGTTATGGACATTTGAGTTTGTTCAATCTCTTAGCAATTGTGAATAATGCTGCAATAAACATAGAATGTGCAAGTACATTTCCAACTGAATGTTCTTCTGTCCTTTGAGTAGATACCCTGGAGTGTGATTATATGGTAGTTTTATTTGTAGATCTTTGAGAAATGTCCATATTGTTCTCCACAGTGACTGAGCCAATTTAGATTCCCACCAGCAGTGGAAGAAAGTTCCCCTTTCACCAAAACCCCAGCAACACTTATCATTTTTTGCTAGTAATTAGCAAAAATGATAGTGGATTAGGTGAATTCTCATTGTGGTTTTCATCTGCATCTTTTTTATGATGAAGGATGTTGAGCATTTTTTCATATGTTTTTTGGCTGTTCATATGTCTTCCTTAGAAAGTTGTTTTTGCAGCTCATTTTCCCATCTTTTAATTGGGTTCATCATTTTTTAGGGGTAAACCACTTAAGTTCCCTGTGTATTGTGGTTATCAGTCCCTTATCTGAAGTATACTTTATAAAAATATTCTCCTATTCCGAGGGGTGTCAATTCACACTAATTACTGTGTCTTTTGCTGTGCAGAAACTTCTTAATCTGATGTAATCCCACTTAGCTATTTTTGGGATTATTGCCAGTGCTTTTTTGGGGGGGAGTCTTATTTAAGAAGTCTTTGCCTATCCCAATGTCTCCCAAGTTTCCCCAGCGTTTTCTATTGGTAGTTTTACAGTTTATGATCTTCAGTTCATATCTTTATCCACTTCGAGTTAATTTTTGTCAATGATGAGAGGTAGGGGCTCAGTTTCATCTTTTTCGAGGTGGATACACAGTTTTTCCAGCACCATTTACTAAAGAAGTTTTCCTTTTCCCACTGGATTGACTGGTTCCCTTTGTCAAAGATCAGTTGTCTGTATATTTAAGGTTTATTTGGGGGACCAGCAGATGGTGTAATGGTTATTTCACTGGACTTCCATGTAGCACACTACTGTTTGAGTCCTGGACCCTGTGACTTAGAACTCATGCTGGGTATGTGTGCATGCATGCCCAAACTCCCGAGAAGTGACTAGAGGAGAAGGCATTGTGTTCTGACCATCCCCCCAGGGAGGGTTATTTTTCACTTTCTGTGTCTGTCTCTCTGGCAAGTTCATGAGCCGTATAGCAAAAAATATATATACCAAAAAAATTTTTAACACTTATTTTTGCTATAGGGTGCATGTGCTTGCTGGAGAGACACAGAGAGAGAAAGAGACAGAGACAGAAAGAGAGCAATAACCCCCACAAGGAGGATGGCCATACCCCAATCCCTTCTTCTCCATTCGCTTGGAATTTTGGTCATGAACTCATGCACCTGGCATGAGTTTTAAGCCCTTGAGTCCAGGATTCAAATAACTGTCGACTACATGAGAGTTCAGCGACATAATCATTATGACATCTGTTGGTCCTAAGGAGTGCCTATTTCTAATTTATGAAAGAATACCATAAGAACTAATGCTAACACAGTGCATGTGAAATTAAAGCACTGTGGAACTTTGAGGTCAGACTTGGGGTACTCAATATCCAGAGAAAGACAAAAGTACCACCCGAACGAAAAATAAGAATCTTCGGGCCAGCAGCTAGTGTAATGGCTATGTCACTGGACTCCCATGTAGCCGACTGTGGTTCGAGTCTTGGACCCGATGGCTTAAACTCACACTGGGCGCGTGTGCATGCGTGCCCAGGATCCCGAGAGGAGAATGGAGGAGAAGGGATTGTGGCATGGCCATCCCCCCGGGGGGGGTGATTTCTTGCTTTCTGTCTCACTGTCTCTGTCTTTCTGGCAAGTGCACGCGCCCTATAGCAAAAGAAAAATAAAATCTCTCCAAAAAAAAAAGAAAAGAAAAAGAAGAATCTTTCCTCAATGGATGAGGCAAATATCTTAACTAGAAAGCAACTAGTTTCTTATTGGACAGTCTGTGTATTAAACCTATTTGCTCTGAGAATGACTGTCAGACAGGGGACAAGAGCCCAGAGAGCAGCCTCTTGGATGTATCTATTAGTTTAGCTCATTGAGAAATCAGTTCATCTTCCCAAGATAATCTAGTGAGCTGCTACTACCCGCCTGTTAAAATTGTTTTAATACTAACAACAAGGCACTGAGAAAACAGTCAGGATGTGTCAAGAATTAGTCAGGACACTTGAATTCTGACCCTGGAAAAAACTACCTCTTTCATAATTTTTCTTAACTCAGGAGACCCTGAGATTTTTGCCATTCTTTAGATTCAGGGATTAAAATCATAGATGGAAAGGGGGAGATAAAGGGGAGGAAAAAAAGAAAACATGAGGAAGGGAGAAAAGAGAATATCTTGTAGGTTCCAGGGATGATGGTAGATAATGGCTCTTGGATCTCAGCCAGAGAGTGGCCAGGGCTCCAGAACATATCTAAGAGGGGGCTTGTTTGTAGAGGCCAGTTCAGAACTAGAGGCAAAAAAGCTTACTTTTAGAAAAAAATAATAGAGAATCTTTTAGAATTTAATATGGAAAGTTAACTAGTGACAATTTTTGCAGCTTGAGGTTTTGCCAAGGTGACATGGAACAAAGTTTATTGTATCAATAAACCTATATCAAGCAAGTCACCTATCTATATCTAAATCATCTATATATAAATTTCTCATCATTTATGATTAAGTTTTTCATTTTTCCACTGTCTTAGTTACATAATAAAGTTCTTTCCAAAATAGACATGGCCACTTACTTTTGAGTCAAATTAGCTGGTCTGAGGGTAGGGTGCATGGCAGAGATGGAGTAGATATAATGACTCAAAGATACAGTGGTGATTCTCTGAGAAGATTCCTCATGGATACTGGGAACTAGATATTTCAGTGCCCAGGAGAAATGAAGATTTTCTACTCATAATTCAGCCTCCAGCAAGCAAAGTTAGTGTGGCAGGAGAGTTGAGCCATTCTCTGAGAAGATTCCTCATGGATACTGGGAACTAGATATTTCAGGGCACAGGAGAAATGAAGATTTTCTACTAATAATTCAGCCTCCAGCAAGCAAAGCTAGTGTGATAGGGAGCCCCTCTGGCCTTCTATCTCTGTCTCTGTGTCTCTGAGGTCTCTGTCTCTCTCTGCTCCTGTCTCCTCATTTTTTTTTGGTAATTTTTCCTTTTTACGAGTTTTTTAAAGGTAGAGTTTCTCTCTGCCTCTCAGCTCCATCTTTTGTTTTGTTAATAATCCCTTCTGCTCCTTTCTCCCAGGCAGGAGAGTTGAGCCATTCTCTGAGAAGATTCCTCATGGATACTGGGAACTAGATATTTCGCGCGGCGCGCTTGTGCGCCACGCGGTTTTCTATTTTGTGATTTTTTTCTTTAAAAAAAAAAGAAAAGCAATTATAATTTTTTATTTTTTTGTCTTTTTTCTCTCTTTTTGTTGTTGTTTCTCTCTCTCTTTTTCATTTTCCTTTTTCTTGTCTCTCCACCCAATATCTACTGAATCTGCTGCACCAGCGATCACAACAGAACGGCAATCAGATTCTAGAACACCTCTGTCTGCTTGCTCCTGAACATTGAGGCTTAACTTCAAGAATTTGAAAGAAACACGCCATTCATCAGATGACAAGAAATCACCGTCGGATCACGAGAAATATGGGAAAACGAGAAAATACCTCTCCTCCAATGGAAAAGAGTAACTCTCCTTCATCCACAAGCAGTTCGGTGAAAGTCATGGAAATGTCTGATAAGGAATTTAGAACATTCATAATGTTGAAGCTAACAGAGATGGAAGAGAAGAGAGATAATGAACTGCTAAAGAGAAAGGAGAAAGAAGTTGCCGAGTTCCAGGAGATGAGGAAATTCTTGCAAGATCTAAAAGAGGAATTACACACTTTACAAAAGACTCAAATGGAACTGCTAGAGATGAAGTCTATAATACAAGAAGTCAAAATCTCCCTTGAAAGTATTAAAAGAAGACTAGATCATTCAGAAAATAGAATCTCAGATGTAGAAGAGAAAATGGCTGGCTTAGAAAAGTCCACCACGAAGACTGAGAAAATGGCTCAAAAATTTGAGAAGGATATGTGAGAAGTACTGGATACCATCAAACGTCCAAATATCCGGATAATTGGCATTCCAGAAGGTGAAGAGACTCATAGGGGCATTGATAATCTATTCCATGAAATCCTGCAAGAAAACTTTCCAAACCTAGAGAGGCATTCGAAGATCCAGTCCCAGGAAATACAAAGGATCCCAAATAGAATCAACCCAAGAAGATCTTCTCCAAGACACATTATAGCCAGGTTGACCAAAACCACAGACAAAGACAAGATACTAAGATTGGCAAGAGAGAAACATCAAGTTACCTACAAAGGACATCCCATCAGGCTAACAGCAGATCTCTCATCGGAAACAATGCGAGCAAGGAGAGAATGGGAAAATATATTCAAAGTGTTACGAGAGAAGCAATTTCAGCCAAGAATACTGTACCCGGCAAGATTATCTTTCAGGTGGGAAGAAAAGACAAGAACATTCTCAGATAAACAAAACCTGAAAGAATTTACCAGCACGAGACCAGATCTCCAAGAAGTTCTCAAGGGTGTGCTGTATCAAGAAAATTAAACACAGACACACGGAAATAAGAGTCAAAAAACTATGAAAGTGGCCAACGTAATCAGAGGGACAAGTCTGGAGTTGAATATTATATCCCAGAATTTAATCAGGAAAATTGAACCAGAACAGAAGATAAAAGTACATGAGACTGATAGGTTCATGCACTTCCATTTGAACAGAATCCTAACTTGTTTCCTGGCTTTAAGCAAAGTTCCTTGGCATTTCTTTGAGTTAAGTTAAAACTGGTTTTCTTAGTAGTAATGAGTGAACTCACCATTGAAAGTAGTTAGATTATGTAGGAAATTGTGTGATCAATGCAACGTGGGTGGGAAGGGAATGAAGGACAATTGTAGACACCGGAGTTGGTGTGAGAGGAGGGTGGGAAGGGACAGAGGGTCAGAAAGAGGGGTGGAAGTAATTCTAGGAACTAGTAATGGAAAATTTTTTGTAATGTGCATGATTGTATCACTATGCAGTATGTACTGGATGGGAGATTGCATTTTGTATGCTGTGATGAAGCTTAGGGAAGGAATGTAAATTGAGTTACAAAAAAAAAAGTTTCAGAAAAAAATATATATAAATTCAATGACTGCAGTAGGATATGTAGCCACAGCTAGGTGCTACTTTATAGGATGCGTAAAGTAAGACTTGTGTTCATGGAAATGTGGGTATCACCTGTGTTTGCTATGAGGGTATTTGGATTGATTAGGGTCTTTGGCGTTACAATAAAATGTGAGGAGAAAACAGTATACAAAGCAAACATAGAAACCAGAGACTGTGGGAGGAGAGTGGGAGATGGCAGAGGGTAAGAGATAGAGAATCTAGGATGGGGGGAAAAAAGCAAAACATACAGAAGACAAGAAATGGAAGATCATTTGCTGACAATAACATGTTTGTTGATGTGCTTGATTGAGACAATATATAGTGTAATTTGGATGGAAAATCTCATTTTGTATGCTGTAATGATGTTCAGAGAATGAATGCAAATAAATAAATTAAAAAAAAAGATACAGTGGTTAACTTAGCATTTCTCAGGTGGAAAACAAGGTACTATGCAGAATTGCAGAATGTGGAAGACATTAGAAATATGAATGTTTCTCTAGGCAAGAATTCTTAACCTGAGATATTTTGGTCCTGACAATGTATGCAAAATTCTGTCTAAATTGCATATGAAAATTCTGTAGGTAGAGGTGGAGAGAAGAATCCAAAATTAGCCTCAGGTTGAAAGAAGAAAGCACCAACCTCACCCAAAACAGAAGAGATACCTTCATAAAAATCCAGAAACTCCAGAACTTTGTATACAACACTGGATGAGTTTCTTTTTGTTTTAGATTAGGATTTCAGACTACTACTAGCTTGTTGTAGGAGATCCTCTGGGCCTCAGGTTACATATCTGTAAAATAAAGAAGTTGGATTACATAGTCTCCAAGAGCATTCTGAGCTTTAATGATTTGAGTTTGTAAGAATTAAATTCCCTGATTTGTCATGCTCTTGAGATTTCTAAGTCCAATTTATATAAATAAAGTCTATTAGGACAGTGTTCAGAGTTCTCTCAATAGCTGAATTTGTGACTTTGTTCTTATTCTCTTTAAGCCCCGTGAAACAGAAGAAAGATATGAGAGGATTGGCTCTTTAAGATAACCAAGGTCAACATGAGGGTGACTTGATGGGTATTACCTCAAACTGGCTGGTTCAATTTGTTGTCTCCCCTGTTTTCTGAACTGACTGGTTGAAACACTTGGTTTGACATAGACAGTGAGTCTCTAGTCAGTTTATCCTTTTACTTCTGAAAGGTTTTTCAAGTTTCTTGGGTTTTCAGAGATAAGTGGTAAAGCCCTTAGGAATACATATTCAGGTCAAGATATTTGTTGAGAAGACACTGTAGGATTGTTTGAGCTGAATGTTAGCAGATAAAATGGAAGTAACTTAGTTTTCAGCCTGCTTTTCATTGTCCCAGAATGTGGCAACAAGGGGGTATAGGATAGCAATAAGGAATACAACCTTTGGCTGGCTCACCCTCTAGCTTGCTTCCCTCTTCTAGAGACAAAGACAAGGGTCTGTATAGTTGGATTATATCCTATTCTTCTCACTTCCTTGCCATATGGTAAAAACACTTTTCCACTGCACTGCCACTACTTAGCCTTTGATGGAGATTCTAGAATATGAGAGGGGAATTGACAGATATCCTTCTGTTTCTACAGCTGAGAATCCAGACTTTTTCTCATTTCTGATTCAGAAGTTCTGCACCCCATCCAACCTATTTCTTACTCAAAGGCTTTGTGATTGTCCTGGTATAGGCATGTGGCTTGACTTTCACTTGGAATTTCAGACAAACTGGCTAATTAGTGGGCACTCATTGAATCCCAGATTCTTGGGGACAGCAAGGGGTTAGAACCCATATAATCCTGTTTCTAAATTGGTCACAGCTTCATTTTCCTTAATATTCTGCTGAGACTGAGAGGAAGGATACATATTTGCAGATGAATGGGTCAACTGAAAAATATTTCACTATTATTTATATATGTCTCCCTAACAACTGCTCCTTTCTCTCTCTCTTTTTTCATACACACACATACACACCAGTGCACATGCATGCAAACACATGCACCTCTTCCTCTCTCTATATATACTGTCTCTACCCTCCAATTTAGCAGCACTCACAGATAAGAGGGAGTATAATGCACCTTCCCCCTTTGAATGACCTTCTAATCCTTCATGTCAGTTTTTATAACATTGGCATGCTGAAAGATAACAGTAGCACTAACTTCTGTTCTCTTCAAACTATGGGTATTTAACTAGTCTTTAGAGTTGCTCTGCAAGTCATGCCAACAACTCATACATACCATCATTCTACAAATATTTATTAAACACTATATTTCTTGTGATGTTCCAAGTGCTGAGATAGAGAAGAGGATAATGAAAATAGTACTTTTATATCACTTACTCAGTATAGAAACTGATTTGATTTCTTTGCATAGAATTGACCTATTTATCTTTGTTTTCACAACTTTATGAGACAGTTACCATCCTTATGTCCATTTTACTGATGAGGAAACCAACAAAGATAAATGTCAAGTAATTTTCTCAATATAATGCTAGTGAATAATGGAGCTAAAGCATAAACTCAGAGTCCAGTATCCAAGTCTCTACTCTTACCCACTGTGCTATCCTGTCTTCACGGAACTTGCATTTTATTTGTGAATATACAATAAATATGTAAATAAATCAAATTACAATAGTTGTAGTAGTACTTAGGGCTATACAAAATAAGGAAGGTAAAGGAGAAAAGAATGTCAAGAGACATTTGGTATTTCTTTTTTAAAATTTTTATTTATTTATTTTTTTGGAGAGGTTTTTGCTATAGGGTGCGTGCGCTCGCCAGACAGACAGAGAGAGACAGAGAGACAGAAAGCAAGAAATCAACCCTGGGGGGATGGCCACGCCACAATCCCTTCTCCTCCATTCTCCTCTCGGGATCTTGGGCATGCACGCACACGCGCCCAGCGTGAGTTTAAGCCACCAGGTCCGGGACTCAAACCACGGTCGACTACGTGGGAGTCCAGCGACATAGCCATTACACTAACTGCTGGTCCTGGCATTTGGTATTTCTAATAACATAGCAAATAAAGACTTTTCTGAAGAAATATTTTAGCAGAGACATGAATAATGAGGAGACTAGTTAGATATTCTAGGTAGAATGAACAGAAAGCAAAAAAATCTTGAGATAATAATAAACAGAAAATTTAATATTCTAAGAATATTAGGAAAGCTTATATGAATGGGATGCGATGAACAGGAGTAGAGTAGGAGACATAATTTCATGGATAAGCATCAACTGGATCATGGAGGGCCTTGCAAGTCATGGGTCTGTTTTTGTCCTAAGTACAGTGGCATTAGTGCTGTGAATGGAGGAGAGATATCATCTGATTACTCTGGCTTTTGAGAGGAGAATAAACTGTATAAGGGTAACAATGGAAGCAGAGAGATTAGAAGGAGGTTACTATTGTAGGTATTCAGAAAAGAGATGACAGTTTTGCCTAAGGTAGTGATATGTGGTCATATTTTGAAATGTAGAGATCACAGGTCTTACTGACAGATTGGATGTAGGGAGGAGTGTTATTTTGGTTAGCTCTCACAAGCCATTGACATTGGGTCATCAAAAAGTCATGATATATTTTTGCATAGAAAAATGCTTCATGAATTTTCTGACAACCCAATATGTCTCCTTAACTGTCATGGTTTGCTTTTCCTCTCTTCTTACATTTATTTTTTCCTCTGTCTTTCACTATAGAAAATATATTTTTTTAAAATCTGAGATACCACATGATCATTCATACAATAACAGGAAGGCATTTTCAAATTACTGTCAAACAAACTAGTATTCACATTTTAATTCCTTAGAAAATACTTGTGTTTCAATTCTAGTACTAGGCAATTAGGATTCATGAAGAAGAAAATATAGGCTGGCTCCATGAAACAGTGGCAGTATACTGCTGAAGAAAATCCAGATCCAAAATTGCAACCACTATGCAAATGCCCAGTCCCATCAGCCTAAAACACGGGGACACGTGTAAGTTCCTGAGTTCTGACAGGCTAGACAACTGAAAGAATAAGATCATGGTGTGACCAGACACTATGGAGGTTATTCCTTTGCATCTCTCTTTTTTCTTGTCTCTATCTGTGTCTCTTTATGTTTTCTCTCACATGCACATGTACATGTTCTATCTTTAATAAAGAAAAAATAACTGAAGAAGAAAGTAATCATGGTTCCTGACCTCATGAAACTCACTGTTTGGTCAGGCTTAGGGATAACTACTTTATACATCATGTCACTAAATCTTTATCAACAGTCCTCTGCTCCACTACCACACACATTTTAGGAAAAGTTGTCTGTTACTGTCAAATTCAGCACTCAACACTTCATATTCACCATCTCTATTTCTTATAAAAGTCTATCAAGGTTGTTATTACCCTTTTCATTTTGTAGGTGAGGTTTTAATTTGCCAAAGAATGTACAGATAGTAAAAGAAAATCTGCATTTCATTCTTGAACCCTGGAGAAGACACATAATGTGGTTCTAAAGATAGACCTGATTTTAAATCCTAGTTTAGTAGCTTATCACTTATCTGACCTTGGACAAATTATTTAAATTAAATATCAATTTCCTCAAACTGGGGTAAAAATAACTTCCCTCCTTGGGGTCAGCCGGTTGCATAGTGGTTACATCTCTGGACTCCCACATGGCTATTCTTGGTTCAACTCCAAGACCCAGTGGTTTGAAACTCACAGAAGGTATATGTGCATGTGTCCAAAATACTGAGAAAAGAATGGGGGAGAAGGGACTGTGGCATGGCCACCCCCCAGGGGGGTGATTTTTTGCTTTCTGCTTCTCTGTTTCTCTGGTGAGCACATACACCTTATAGCAAAAATCTCTTTAAAAAGTAAAATATTTTAAAAATATTCCTTCTTAGAAGTTTTCCATGAATGTTAAATGTGCTAATGTGTGAAGTAATGTAACTGTTACTGTGGTCCAGATTTCTTCAGCTAACAGTTGGCGTAATGGCTATGTCACTGGACTCCCATGTAGTTGACAGTGGTTCAAGTCCCGGACTCAGTGGCTTAAACTCATGGCGGGTGCATGTATATGTGTGCCCAAGATCCCGAGAAGAGAATGGAGGAGAAGGGATAGTGGCATGGCCATCTCCCCTGGGAGATGATTTCTCACTTTCTGTCTTCTGTATCTCTCTGTCTTTCTGGCTAGTGCATACACCCTATAGCAAAAAAACTCTCTCAAAAAAAAAAAAAAAAAAAAGGAATGATTATATTAAAAGACAAAAAAAAAACATAATATATAAGGTTCATCATTAACAAAATAAAAAATGAGGACTGGTGCCAGGTCTAATAATTAATATAATTTCAAAGGTAGTGTTGAACATACTTTATATGTAAAGAATCTATAGCAAATGTAGTGATAGGCCATTATCAGTGGTTTAAATTGATAATAAAGTTACATATATCATTATTATTGTTCAATTTGTCTACATTCATAGTTGATGGAAATGGAAATTTTCAGAGGTTAACACAAATGAAGGTATATTATTTTCATTAAAATTTATGTATCCACTGAATTCTATCTGGACTAAGAACCCCTGGATATGATATAAAAGTTACATCTATGTTCCTTTTGTAAATAGGAGTCAATTTTGGCTTAAATTCCTCTACTGATGGCGAAATAATTACCTAGTGAGTAGCAAGTTTTTTATCATTATATTGTCAAAGAACTTGTTTATGTCATTTTCCATAGTAGGTATAAGCTATTTTCCCATATATTCCAATCATAAACACTTGTCTTTATGGCATCAAAATTATATTGTTTCAGTTGCTGGAAGACAATAATTATGTTCCTACATCTGTCTCCTATCTATTCTAACTAGCCACAGATTTTTAAAAATTACTAATTTTTGTTTAATTTTAATTTTATTTTGTATATTCAATCACTATACATCATTACAGAATTTATTCAATGTAAATACACTTCACACCATTTCCACTTCCAGATACTATAGGAGATTGGTTCAAGTAAATGGCTTTGCCAGATGCCAGGCTGCCTGTGGTTGCAGGGCTTAACAGCTGGGACCCATGTCTTATCTCCTCCCCCACTCATCTTTGGACTTCAGGTTTGTGTCTTGGGACTTTAAGATGAACTTGCACCCCTCTCCACAGCATTCAAATACTGGTTCAAGTAAATAGCCTTGCTAGATGCCAGGCTGCCTGTGGCTGCAAGACCAAAAAGCCGGTACCCATGGTTTATCCCCTCCCATACTTGCCTTTGAACTCTCAGTACTTCAGTGTTTTGGATAGTATGGTGCACATTGTACACTGCATATTTTCTTTGCTCCTGAGGTGAAGTTCAGCAGCTCAGTTTGAGGCGCACCTGTTATTTAGAGACAGGGAAGGCTTTGGGTCACCAAGGACCAGTGACAACAATGCAGGGTGCTGCTGAGAAACAGGGAGGCAGAGCAGAAGAGAGATCACCAATTTTCTACTTCTGCACATCTTTGAATGTTTAGAGATACCTTGAATAATATAGGAAGGAATGTATAGATCAACAGATGACTAGGGAAAATCACAGAGGCACAAGAAATATGAGCAACTCACAAGATGTCTCTCCCCCAAGGGAAAACATCAAATTCACACCACCCATAGACAACATGATGAAAGTTGCAGACACGTTGGATAAGAAAACAGAAAGTTGTGACCAAATTAATTTAGATAAAAGAGAAAAGAGACAATGAGCTCCAGGAGATAAAGAAGTCCTTTTGTCATTTGAAAGAAGAAACAGACACCATAAAAAAGAATCAAATGGAACTTTTAGGTATTAAGAATCTGATACAGAAAATTAAAACCTCCCTCGAAAGCATTAAAAATAGATTAGATCATATACTCTATGGAATACTATTCAGCCATAAAATCCAACAAAACCCTGGCTTTTGACAGAAAGTGGAAGAGTATGGAAGAGTTACTGCTGAGTGAAGCAAGCCAGGCTATGAAGGAGAGACATTGTATGTCCCTACTTAATATATACCAAGTGTCTTCACTCTATGACTGAAACTGATTGACTAAAGGATGTACAAACACAGTAGATAGGTGTGAATGCCAGATGTGGTGTGTTTGGAGGAGTGGGGCCTGGGGAAGGATATTCGGAGGAGGGATATGGAGGCAGAGCGTTGGTGGGATAGGGAGGTGTGGTGTTATCTGTTGAAGATATTTTAATCAACTGGACTGGGGAGAAATGTTCATATATTGAAATGTTCACTTTGTAAGCTACATAATGTGATTGAATGTATAAAAAATTTTAACAAATAGATTATATCACACAGAAGATTGTATCTTGAATGTAGAAGACAAAACCTTGACCTGAAAAAAAGTATTAAAAAGATGAAGAAAACAACCCCCCCAAAAAATAAGGATAATATATGAGAAATACTGGATACCATCAAGAGCCTCAACACCCAAATAATTGGTATCCCAGAAGAGGAAGAAAATAATCAGGGCATTGATAATGTATTTCATGAAATCCCAGAAGAAAACTTATAAAACCTAGAGAAACATTCACATATCCAGATCCAAGAAATACATAAGACCCCAAATAGAATCCACACAAGAAGATCCTCTCCAAGACACATTATATCCACATTGGCCAAAACCACAGACAAAGACAAGATACTAACATTAGCAAGACTGGAATATCAAGTTACTTACAAAGGTAATCTAATCAGGCTAATATTGGACCTCTCATAGGAAAAAATGGAAGCAAGGAAAGACTGGGGAAATATAGGCAAAATGTTGAATGAAAAACAATTTTAATCAAGAATACTATACCCAGCAAGATTATCTTTCATAGGGAAAAAGATAAAAACATTCTTTGATAAACAAAACCTGAAAAAAATTACCAACTCCAGACCAGCTCTTCAAGAGATTCTGAAGGGAGTGCTATACCAGAAAAACTAAAAGGTCAGTTGGACAGTTATAAGAGAACAAAAAACAATCAAGAAAATGGCACACTTAATGATAGGGACAGGTCTAGAAATATGATAATAATATTGGATATTAATGGATTAAATTCTCCAATTAAGAGATGCAAATTGGCTGACTGGATGATAAAAAACAAAAACCCTCTATCTGTTGCTTACAAGAAATACACCTTATAGATAAAGATATACATAGACTAAAAGTGAAGGGCTTGAAAAAGATATTCTATGCAAATTTATATAAAAAAGGGCTGGTGGAGTTGTGATACTTATTTCAGACAAAATGGGCTTAAAGACAAAGACTGTAAGAAGAGATAAAGAAGAGCATTATATAAGAGTAATGTGTTGATTCAGCAAGAAGACGTAATGCTTATAAATATCTATGCACCCAACTTTGGAGCACCTAAATACACGAAGGAAAGATTGATGGAGCTAATAAGAGAGAAAGGGTGCAAAACTATAATTGTTGAGGATCTCAGCATCCCATTATCTCCTTTAGACAGATATTCTAGACAAAAAGTAAATATAGAGATACAGGACCTGAATGATACTATAAATCAAATGGACTTGACAGACATCTATAGAAATTTTTCACCCTAGCATGAAACCTTTATAAAGATTGACCATATGATAGGGCACAAATAAAATCTTTATAAATTCAAAGGCATAGAAATTATATCCAGCATCTTCTCTGACCATGATGGAAATAAATTTCAAGAAACACCCTCAAAAATACACAAAAACATGAAACTAAACAATCTACTTCTGAATGGCTTCCTAACTAGTGAAGAAATTAAGTCTGAAATTAAAAATACTATAGAAACAAATGATAAAGAATACACGAGTTTACATAATCTATGGGACACGACAAAAGCAGTCATAAGAGGGAATTCATAGCAATTAGTGCACATAAGAAAAATATGAAAATTTGGCAAATAGACAACCTAGCATCACAACTCTGGGAATTGGTAAAACAGCAACAACAAAAATGCCAGGTGAAAAGAAATAATTAAGATTCAAGCAGAAATAAATGAAATAGAAAATAAATAAACTATACAGAAATTAAATGAAAACAAAAGCTGATTCTTGAAAAGTTAAGCAATATTGGTACACCATTAGCTAGACTGATAAAGAAGAAATAAAGAAAGCAGATAAATAAAATACATAATGAAACAGGTAACATCGCGACAGACAATAGAAATAAAAAAAAAATCTTTAGAAGATATTATGAGCAACTATATGCCAGCAAGAGAACATGGAGGCGACAAACAAATTCCTAGATGCATATAATCTACCAAGATTGAGTCAGGATGACATAGAAAACCTGAATAGATTCATAACAAGCCATGAGATTGAATCAGTAATAAATAGTCTCCCAAAAAAGTAAAGTTCACTTCTGAATTCTACACAACTATAAGGACGAGTTAACCCCTATCTTACTCAAATTATTTCTAAAGATACAATACAAAGGAAACCTTCCAAATTCATTTTATGAAGCCTCCATCATCCTCATTCCAAAACCAGATAAGAACATGTCAAAAAAGGAAAACTACAGATCAATATCTCTGATGAATATAGATACAAAAATTTTTAAAAAGATATTTGCAAATCATAACACAAATAACAATTATTATTCATTGTAACCAGGTAGGCTTTATTCCAGGGATGCAAGAATGATTCAACATATGCAAGACCATAAATATGATCATTGTAATTAATGGAGAAAAAACATTTGATAAAGTACATCTTTTCATGATTAAAACTTCCAGTAAGACTGGAATACAAGAGTCATTTCTCAACATAGTAAAAGCCATATATAAAAAATCTGTAGCTAACATTATAGTGAATGGGGAAAAGCTAAAAGCTTTTCCACTAGAAAGTGATAATAGACAAGGCTGCACACTTTCTCCACTGATTTTTAATATAGTGTTGGAAGCGTTAGCAAATGTAATCAGAAAAGAGAACAATATAAAAGGCATTCAAATAGGCAAAGAAGAGTTGAAAAAATATTTATTTGTAGATGGCATTATGGTCTACTTAGAAGACCCAAAGTTTCCCATGAAAAAATGTCTTGAAGTAATAAATTAATACAAGATAGTGGCAGGATAAAACATCAACATCCAAAAATCTATAGCATTTCTATATACAAACAACAAGTTGAACTAACTAGAGCTGAAGAAAACAATCACATTTACCATAGCCACAAAATGTATGAGATAACGAGGGATAAACCTAACTAAAGAAATCAAAAATCTTTACAAAGAAAACTAAGAAAATCTTTAAAGAGATATTGAAAGTGAAATGAAAAATTGGAAGGACGTCCCATGTTCCTGGGTTGGAAGAATTAAGATAATCAAAATGGCAATTCCACTCAAATTAATCTATCAATTTAATGAAATTCCATTCAAAATACCAGGGACATTCTTCACAGATTTAGAAAAGACAATCATAGAATTTGTCTAGAATCATAAAAGACCTCTTATTGCCAAAGTAATCCTGCAGGAGGAGAGTGGTATGGGTGACATCACTCACTGACCACAAGATACTATAAAGCTGTGACAGATTTTGATCTCCAGACCATGGCCTAAGGGTTACTGAGGCAAGGCCCCCTCCCCCAGCTCGAGCCCCTGCAGCCTGAAGCCCAGAGACCCCCCTAACTCTGTCAGCAAGGTAGGCCTTTTTTTTCCCTTCTCTTCTTCTTTCATTTGTTAATTTCACACTTTTCCTTACCACACAGGATCATCCCTACCTCTATAGCAGACCCCATTTCCACCTCACAGAACTCTGGCCTAAAATGCACTGAGACAGGACCACCTACCCCAGCTCGAGCCCCAACATTGGCAAGCCAAGAGACGCCTTATCTCTCTCAGCCAGGCAAGCCTTTTACTTCTCTTCTTTCATTTGTTAATTTCACACTTCTCCTTACTACACAGGACCTCCACCAGCTCTACAGCAGACCCCACTTCCATGTCCATACCTCTGGTAGAAGGGACACTGAAGCAAGGTCCCCTGACCCAGCTCCAGCCCTGGCATGGCCAAGCCCAGAGAACCCCTATCTCTGTCACTATGGTAGGTCTTTTTGTCCTTTTCTTCTTTCATTTGTTAATTTCACAATTGTCCTTACCACACAGGACCACCCCAAGCTCTAAAACAGACACTAGTACCATCTCCAGACCCCTGGCCTGAGGGATACTGAGGCAGAGCCCCCTCCCCCAGCTCGAACCCCTGCAGCCTGAAGCCCAGAGACCCACTAACTCTGTCAGCAACGTAGGCCTTTTATTCTTTTTCCCTTCTCTTCTTTCATTTGTTAATTTCACACTTCTCCTTATCACACAGGACCACCCCCAGCTCTACAGCAGACCCTACTTCCATTTCCCAGACCCCTGTCCTAAAAAACACCGAGGCAGGGCCACATACCCCAGCTCCAGCCCCAACATCCACAAGCCCAGAGACCTTCTACCTCTCTCAGCCAGGTAGGTCTTTATTTTCCTTCTGTTCTTTCATTTCTTAACTTCACACTTCTTACCACACAAGACCGCCCCCAGCTCTACAGCAGACCTCATTTCCATCTCCAGACCACTGGCCTAGGGGACACTGAGACAGGACCCTCTGCCCCAGCACCAGCGTTGGCAACCCCAAGTCAGAAACCCTTATCTCTGTCAGCCAGGTAGGTCTTTTTTTTCCCCCTTCTCTTCTTCTTTCATTTGTTAATTTCACACTTCTCCTTACCACACAAAACCACCCACAGCTCTACAGTAGACACCATTTCCATCTCAAGACCCATGCCCTCAGGGACACTGAGTCAGGGTCACTTTCCCCAGATCCAACCCTTGCATGTCCAAGCCCAGAGACCCATTACCTGTCAGCCACTAGGCCTTTTAATTTTCCTTCTCTTCTTTCATTTGTTCATTTCACACTTCTCCTTAACACACAGGCCAACCCCAAGCTCTACAAAAGACCCCACTTGTATCTGCAGACCCCTGGCCTAAAGGACACTGAGGCAGGGACCCGCCCCTAGCTCCAGCACCTGTACCTCCAAGCCCAGAGACCCCTATGTCTCTCAGCCAAGTAGGCCTTTTTTTTCCCTTCCCTTCTTTTATCATTTGTTCTTTTCACACTTCTCCTTATCACACAGGACTGCCCTCAGATCTATAGTAGGCTGTATTTCATTTCCAGACCATTGTCCTAAGAAACTCTGAGGCAAGTCCCCCTGCCCCACCTCCAGCCCCAACACCCACAAGCCCAAAGACCCCCAATCTCTACCCCAGGTAGGCCATTTATTTCCTTCTCTTCTTTCATTTGTTAATTTCACACTTCTCCTTACCACACAGGACAACCCCCAGCTCTACAGCAGACTGAACTTCCATCTCCAGACTCCTGGCGCAAAGGACTCTGAAGCAGGGTGTCCCACCCCAGCTCCAGCCCTGGCACCCACAAGCCCAGAGACCTCCTATCTCTGTCAGACAACACCACCCCAGCTCTACAGCAGACCCCATTTCCATCTCCAGATCCCTGGCCTAACGATTCTGAGGCAGGGCCCCTGCCCCAGCTCTAGCCCCAGAACCCCCAAGTCCAGAAACCCCCTATCTCTGTCAGACAGGTGATCATTTTTTTTTGCTTCTCTTCTTCTTTCATTTGTTAATTTCACACTTCTCCTTTCCACACTTTACTGCCCCCAGATCTACAGCAGACACCACTTCTAACTCCAGACACCTGGCCTAAAGGATACTGAAGCAAGTGTCCCTGCCCCAGGTTCAATCCCAGAACCTCCAAGCCTGGAGACCCCCTAATCTCTTTCAGCCAGACTGTCCTCAGCTCTACAGCAGACACCACTTTAATGTTCCGACCTTTGGTTTAATGGATACTGAGACAGGGCCCCCTGCCACAGCCTCAAACCCAGCACCCTCAAGCCGAGAGACCCCCATCTTTGTCTGCCAGGTAGGCCTTTATTTTCCTTTTCCTCCTCTTTAATTTGTTAATTTCACACTTCTCCTTACCACACAGGACCTTCCCCAGATCTATGGCAGACCACACTTCCTTCCCCTGACTCCTGGACTAACGGACATTGGGGCAGAACCCCATGCCTCAGCTCCAGCCCCAGCACACCCAAGCCCAGAGACACCCTATCTCTCTCAGTCAGGTAGGCCTTTTTATTTTCCTTCTCTTCTTCTTTCATTTGTTAATTTCACAATTCTCCTTACCACACAGGACTGCCCACAGCTCTACAGCACACCCCACTTGAATTCATTCTTGAAGTCTCTTTCCACATAGGCTTCAAAGTCCTCTTGTGTAAGACACTAGTCGTTAAGATTCATTTGCCAAGGCCTTCCTTAGTGTGGATTTTAGTTGCTTGCCATTGTAACCTCTGTTGCTGTTTTTTTCCCTTCCATTTCGTAGTTGCAGTATTACAGTGAGTTATCGTTCTTTACCTCAATTTTAATATCTTTGCCCCTTCTTTTGCAAAGTTTTAAAAAATTTTGTATTAAGGAAAAAAACAAAACAAAACAAAACAAAAACTGGGCCCCTGCCCCAGTTTGAGCCACGGACACCCCAATTCCAGAAACCCCCTATCACTGTCAGTCAGGTAGGCCTATTTCCTTCTTCTCTTCTTTCATTTGTTAATTTCACACTTCTTATCACACAGGACACCCCCAGCTCTACAGCAGACCCCACTTCCATCTACAGACCTTTGGTCTAAGGGACACTGAGTCAGAGCTTCCTGCCCTGGGTCCAGCTCCAACACTCCCAATCTCAGAGACCCACCTATCTCTGTCAGGCAGGACCACCACAAGCTCTACAGCAGATCCCACTTTTTTCTCCAGACCCCTGTCCTAAAGGACACTGAGGCAGGCCCCTTGCCCCAGCTCCTGCCTCGGCACTCCCTAGCCCAAAGGACCCCTATCTCTGTCAGCAAGGTAAGCCATTTTTTTTTTCCTTCTCTTCTTCTTTCATTTGTTAATTTCACACTTCTCCTTGCCAGCAAAGACCACAACTTTTTCTTTATTCTCCTTCTTACTTTCTTACCTTTTATTTGGTCTTCTCTTCCTCTTCTTCCACCCTCCCAGATGGACTAGGTAGGTCTATAATCACACTTCTGAAATACCCTAGTATTGTAAGACTACCTGGGGTCCTCCCTTTTACTGAGTGATCTGCAAAAAAGGATATCCTGATCTTCAGAAACCTGAAAAGAATTCACCTCTTTGGACCACGTTTCTAAACACAACAGAAGAGAGACTTCAGCTCTCACGAGTTCACAGCAAAAGGAAAACACACTTCTCCTAGTCAAAGAAACATTCTTGTAAAAGATATTCAAAAGTGAATACATCTCTCAATGGCTAGAAGTAGAAGGGCTTCAGGTGTGAATAAACCAGAAATATATCTCCATCAAAAGAAAACAATCTTTTCCATTTCTTGAAATACTAGAGGAAGTTACCAAAATGTCAGAAAAAGAATTTAGAACATTCATGGCGACCAAATTATATGAGTTGCACCAGAAAGGACACAATGAAGTACAGGAGAAAAGGAAGTGCTTCCACAAAATGAAAGAAGAAATGAACACACTAAGAGAGAATCAGATGAAACTTTTAGAAATGAAGTGTGTAACACAGGAAATCAGAAACTCTGTCAAAAGTATTAAAAGTCTATTAGAGGGAACCAGCAGTTAGTGTAATTGCTATGTTGCTGGACTCCCATGTAGTCGACTGCGGTTCGCGTCCTGGACCCGGTGGCTTAAAACTCACGCCGGGCGTGTGTGCGTGCATGCCCAAGATCCTGAGAGGAGAATGGAGGAGAAGGGATTGCAGCGTGACCATCCCCCTGGGGGGTGATTTCTCGCTTTCTGTCTCTATGTCTCTCTCTGTCTGGCGAGCGCACGTGCCCTATAGCAAAAAACCTCTCAAAAAAAAAAAAAAAAAGTCTATTAGACCATGCTGAAGATCAAATCTCTGACATAGAAGAAAACCCTCTAACCTAGAGAAAACCATGAAAAACATAGAGAAAATAACAACAACAACAGAAAATAACGAGAATAATATACAAGAAATACTACATTCCATTAGAATGGAATAATTGGTATCCCAGAAAGTGAAGAAACTAATACTGGTATGGAAAATCTATTCCATAAAATCCTGGAAGAAAATTTTCCTACTCTAGAGATGTACTCAAACATTCAGACCCAAGAAATACAAAGGACCCCAAATAGAATCAACTGAAGAAGATCTTCCCCAAGGTCCATTTTAGCCAGACTGACGAAGACCACAGATAAAGACAAGATACTAAAACTGGCAAGAGAGAACCGATGAGTGACTTACAAAAGTCATCCCATCAGATTAACACCGGACTTCTCAATGGAAACAATGCAAGCAAGGAAAGAATGGGAAGACATATTGAAAGTGTTAAGAGAGAAATAATTTAAATCAACTTTTTTTCAAGTTCTTTTATACCCAGCAAGATTATACTTCATATGAGGAAAAAAAGATTAAAATCTTCTCAAACAAAACCTGAAAGAATTTGCAAACATGAGACCAGCTCTTCAAGAAACCTTGAAGAAAGTACTGTTCCAGGAAAACTAAAGAATGAATAGCCAGAAACAAAGGAATATAAGGCAACCAAGACAATGGCCAACTTAAAGGTCGGGATAGGTCTGGAAATAACAATAATAACATTGAATGCTAATGGATTAAGTGCTCCAATCAACAGACACATACTGGCAGAATGGATTAAAAAAAAAAAAAAAAAAAAAACCCTCTATCTGTTGCCTACAGGAAACCCACTTCATGAATAAAGACATAAACACACTTAAAGTGAAAGGCTGGAAAAAGATTTTCCATGCAAATGGGAACCAAGAAAGAGCTGGAGATGCGATACTAATTTCTAATAAAACAGTCTTTAAAACAAACACTGGGAACCAGCAGTTAGCGTAATGGCTATGTCGCTGGACTCCCACATAGTCGACTGCAGTTTGCGTCTCGGAACAGGTGGCTTAAAACTCACGCCAGGCACGTGTGCATGCGTGCCCAAGATCCCGAGAGGAGAATGGAGGAGAAGGGATTGCCATCCCCTCTGGGGGGTGATTTATTGCCTTCTGTCTCTCTGTCTCTTTCTGTCTGTCTGGTGAGCCCATGCCCCCTATAGCAAAAACCTCTAAAAAAAAAAAAACTGTTTGAAGAGACAAAGAATGACACAATATTGTAGAAAAAGGGTTGATCAAGAAGATATAATGCTTAGGGACCAGCAGTTTGCGTAATGGCTATGTCATTGGACTTCCATGTATTAGACCGTGGTTCATGTCCCAGACCTGGTGGCTTAAACTCATACCAGCCGTGCCTAAGATACCAAGAGAAGAATGGAGGAGAAGGGACTATGGTGTGGCCATCCAATCTGAGGGGTGATTTCTCACTTTCTGTATCTCTGTCTCTCTCTGTCTGTCTTTCCCTATAGGAAAAACTTCTCAAAAAAAAGAGAAGATATAACACTTATAAATACTTATGCACCTAACACAGGAGTGATGGGGCCATGCAGGCAACACAAGCTGGTAAGGATGCTGCCTCCCATTCTAAGGCAAGGCCTGGACTGGGAAGAAACTGAGGCAAGGCCCAGTTTACGAGCTCTCCCCTGTGTCCTTGAACTGGCCGGTATTCAATTTCTCTGCCATGAGTTCTACTGTTATTAAGGTACCCTGTAAGGGTAAAACATCACCCCCAACCATTACAATAAAGCCAACTAGTGACTTTGTAAGAATGTGGTTCCCTAAGACTGGGACCAGCAGTTAGCGTAATGGCTATGTCGCTGGACTCCCACGTAGTCGACCGCGGTTCGAGTCCCGGACCCGGCGGCTTAAACTCACGCCGGGCGCGTGTGCGTGCGTGCCCAAGATCCCGAGAGGAGAATGGAGGAGAAGGGATTGCGGCGTGGCCATCCCCCCTGGGGGGTGATTTCCTGCTTTCTATCTCTCTGTCTCTCTCTGTCTGTCTGGCGAGCGCACGCGCCCTATAGTAAAAACCTCTCCAAAAAAAGAAAAGAAAAAAAAAAAAAAAAAAAAGAATGTGGTTCCCTAAGACTGACAGGAGGACCAGGAAGCTTAAGACTCCCCCACCTGTCTGATTTTAAGCCAAAATTAACACATAGATTAAGTTAGTATAAACCAAGTTAGCATTAGAAGTATATGTAGACTAAGTTAGTTTAAGGCTAGTTTTTGTAAATACCCCTTGTTAAAGCTACAGACCAAAGTGAACTCATGCTAGGCAAAGTCAGCAAATTCACCACATAACAGAGACTCAGAGATAAAACAAAAGAACTCACTAATTGACAGACTCAGCAAATAAAATGCAGAATCCCACAGGTTTATTAAAGGAAAAGGCCTGGCTGGGACAACAGGATAAACAAACTTGAGGGCTCCAGAAAAAGATTAACTTAGACAGGAGCTCTTATCTAAAGCAACAGGTCATTTTCAACTACAAAGAGTTTCTCATCTATGTGCAATTGACTATGAAAAACTGCTAATAAAACATCCTGTGTTGTCTCCTGAGCTACAAGATCATCTTCCTTTCCCATGCATAGATCATAGACTCACCTATTGTTGTAATGTATGAATGGTCCATATATTAACTGTGTCTTTACTTAGCAAGACAAGATTTCTATCTAGGACTTTACAACCAGCAATGTTATCGGCCTGACCCAGGACTGAAGTTATCAAACATTCTGCAAGCCCCCTCGTCTGAAGACCCTTCCCAGTAATCAAGATCTAAGAAGAAGATACAACAGACAAATGGACTTCCTCATCCTGAGAACTGTGATTGATTTTACCTGATCTGACAAGACAAACAGCGTGTTTTATGTTTATTGCTTCCATGCTTTGTACACCCTGTTCCTTAGAGTAAATTTTTTTCACTGCCCATTTACTTGCATGTATCACATTTTCAATAAATAAGCACGATGATTCCTAGCAGTTGTCACTCCTCAGAGAGCGATTTCTGGGAGTGTCCGGCATAGGACGTGCATGAAAAGGCACCGAGGCCTCTGTCTTCTGTTCACCTGCGCCGCCTCCGTCAAGTCGACCCACCCCCGCCGAGGCTAGACCCGAGGCTAGACCCCGGCACAGGAGCACCCAATTATAAGAAGGAAAGACTGTTAGATCTAAAAGGGGAGATAGACTGCAACACACTAACTGTTGGAGACCTGAACACTGCTCTATCCCCTTTAGACGTATCATCTAGACAAAAAATAGGTAAAGAAATAAAGGATATAAATGATACCATAGATCAAATGGAGTTAACAGATATTATAGAACTTTCCATCCAAAATGTACAAATTACACTTTTTTCCCACCCTCATATGGAACCTTTTTGAAGATTGATCACATGATAGGGCACAAAGCAAGCCTCTACAGATCCAAAGGCATAGAAACTATATCCAACATCTTCTCTAAGAATGATGGAATTAAAACTTGAGATTAATTTCAAGAGAAATCTGCAAAAATACTCAAATACATGGAAACTAAATAACCTGCTCCTGAATGACTCCACAACTAGTGAAGAAATAAAGACTGAAATCAAAAGATTCATGGAAGGGGAACCAGCAGTTAGTGTAATGGCTATGTCGTTGGACTCCCACGTAGTCCACCACCTAACCCTTGTCAGAATGGCAAAAATTAAAAATACAAAATGGTAAGTGTTGGTGGGGTTGTGGTAAAAAGGGAACTCTCCACTGTTGGTAAGAATGTAAACTGGTTCAGCCACTGTGGAAAACAATACGGAGGTTCCTCAAAGATGTATCAAGAGAACTACCATTTGATCTAGAAATCCCATCTCTGGGTATCTACCCAGACATTGGAGAATGCTGAGTCAGAAAAGTGCTTGCACATCAATGTTTATTGCAGCGTTATTCATGATGGCTAAGATATGGAACCAACCCAAATGTCCAAAAAAAAGATGAATGGATGGAAAAAATGTGGCACATATACTCTATGGAATACTCGTCAGCCATAAAAAACAGCAAGACCCTGGCATTTGATAGAAAGTGGTTGAATATGGAGGATCTATTGCTGAGTGAAACAAACCAGGATATGAAACAAAGATATTGTATGTATCCACTTAATATATACCAACTATCTGCACTTTATGGCAGAAAACAAAATATTAGAGGTCATAAAAGCAGTGAAAATAGTTATGGATGCTGAGTACAGTGTGGAGTGAGGCAGGAGAAGGGAAGAGTATAGAGAACAATAGCAAGAGAACAAACAGAAAGGCATAACATTAGTGAGACACAGAATTGGTTTATTACCTTTTGATGATAACATGTATAGTATTCTCAACTGGAGTGCTCTGAGATTTATTTCATGTTGGATAAATTCTTTTTACAAGTAAAATGGTATATAGTGATTAAATTTTTAAAGAAATAATGAGAATAAATAATAATAATAATCTAAAAAATGATGAAAAGCTATTTGATGATGATGATGTCGATAGTAATGTCTTTGTCCTGACTGATAAGCATGGTAATCCTGCCAGAAAAAGAAATGTAATACACTACAAAGATTTATGTGATTCGAAGTAATTTTAAAAAAATATAATGATAATAATAGATAAATTTAAATTAGAAAAGATACTGTACATATTATCAAGAGATAATCATCCATTTTTGTGTCCCCTATATTTCTTGCCTCTATTTTCTTCTTTGATTCTTTCCTAGCACTTTCTCCCTTTTCCCATTATTTTCCCTAACTGTTTCCAAGATCTGTGACCATTTTCTATAATTCTATATCCCCTAATTGTTCAGATTTCACCATAGAGTGTAAACAGTTTATATTAAGTGGAGATATACAATGTCTCTCTTTCATAGCCTGGCTTGTTTCACTCAGCAGTAAATCTTCCATATTTACCTACCTTCTATAAAATGTTGGGATCTTGTTTTTTATAGCTGAGTAGTATTCCATATAATATATTTGCCACACTTTTTCAGTCCATTCGCCTGTTCATGGGGATTTGGGCTAATTCCATGTCTTAGCAATTGTGTATAATGTCACAATAAACATAGATGAGAAATTACTTTTCCAACTGAGCATTCTCATATCCTTCGGGTACATGGTAGTTCTACTTGTAGATCTTTCAGAAACCTCCATATTATTCTCCATAGTAGCTGGACTAATTTACATTTCCAGCAGCAGTGTAGGAGGGTTTCCTTTTCACCATGGTCTTATCAGCACTTTATCTTTTGTTATTGTTTTTATTTATTTATTTATTTATTTATTTACGAATAGCCATACTGGGAACCAGCAGTTAACGTAATGGCTATGTCACTGGACTCCCACGTAGTCGACCGCAGTTCGCGTCCCAGACCCGGTGGCTTAAATCTCACGCCGGCGCAAGTGCGTGTGTGACCAAGATCCCGAGAGGAGAATGGAGGAGAAGTGCAACAGGAAATTCATTAGATTAAAGATTTTGGCAGGGCTTTGTTTTGGAAGAGTTTCTAAAGGAGAATACATTTTCTTGTCTTTCAGCTTCTAGAAGCTTCCCACATACCTTGAATCATGGCCCCCTTTCTCTATCACACTACAATTTCTCTGGTTCTCTGTAGTTAATAAAGGTTCTTTGCTTTTATAGACCCATGAAATTACATTGGACCTACCTGTATGATGCAGATTGATCTCTTTTTTTCAAGATCCTCAACTTAGTTACATCTATGGAAACCTTTTGCATTATAAAGCAACATGTATTGGAACTGGACATGGATATCTTTGTGGGGAGGGTTATTATGCCTCACAGAGCTCTTTAGAGGCTTATGTTCCAGTGGAAGAAGTAAACCTGAACACACATTTTTAGCTAATATGGCATGTTCTAGAATGAGAGATTCGTAAGGGAGGAAGGAGCTTAAGAAAACCACTTACAAAAGAGATGGAATTTTAGGTGGGTCTTGACATATGAGGAAGAGAATTTCAAACGAGGAGAGGCAACAGAGGTAAAATTATAAGTAGGACTTGGAACCAAATTTTGGCGGTAGTTCCAAGGAAATTGAAGATTACTAATTAGAAGAAAGATACAGACAGAGTCAGGTTTCTGCATGATAATTCTGGAAGCTGTAAAACGTTTAGATTGGACTGGAGAGTAAGAGATTAGTTAAGAAATAATAGCTGAATAGTACTCCATGGAGTATATGTGCCATAATTTTTTAATCCATTCATCTGTTTGTGGACATTAGAGTCAGTTCCATGTCTTAGCAATCGTGAATAATCCTGCAATAAAAATAGTTGTGCAAGTGCTTTTCGTACTGAGTGCTCTTCTGTCCTTTGGGTAGATACCCAGGAGTGGAATCGCTAGATCATATGATAGTTCTATTTTTTTTTCTTTAGAGGTTTTTGCTATAGGGCGCATGCACTTGCCAGACAGACGGAGAGAGACAGAGAGACAGAAAGTGAGAAATCACCCCCCAAGGGGTGTGGCTACGCCACAATCCCTTCTCCTCCATTCTCCTCTTGGGATCTTGGGCACGCACGCACACACGCCCGGCGTGAGTGTTAAGCCACCAGGTCTGGGACACGAACCATGGTTGACTACGTGGGAGTCCAGCAACATAGCCATTACTCTAACTGCTGGTCCTTGGTAGTTCTATTTGAAGGTTTGAGAAAAAGTGGAAAGAGATTGTCATAGGGGAAGACTGTAGGAAAGGATATTTGGTGGGAAAATGGAGAGGTGAGACACTTGTGGGACTCAGGTTAGATGTTTTATCTGTTGACAAGGATGTATATAACAGCCTCAACTGGGCTGGACTGAGGTGTATATCATGCTGGGTAAAGTCTCTTCACAATCTAAATGATGTATATCGATTTAATATATGAATAACAATTAAAAATTAATAAAAAATAAAATAAACAATGGTCAGAAAAAAGTAATAACGATGGACCATTTACAAAGGGCTTAGACAGAAATCGTGAGACTTGAAAGTTGTTTGAATGGGGAAAGCTTAAAAATAAATATTAAGCTGGTGCAAAAGTAATTGTGGCATTTGCATTGTTGAAATTTCCCTTTTGAAATTGGATATTTTCTTAAATAAATATGGTTATGTTACACATCATTTTTTGCATATTTCTTGCTTTATTTTTGTTTTGCAAATGACTTATTACTAGTGGTTTATTTTATATGTATTTTAGACCATGGAATGATGTTAGACAAAAAGCAAATTTGAGCAGTTTTCTTATTTGAACTTGAAATGGGTCAAAAAGCAGTGGAAACAACTAGCAATATTAGCAATGCATGGGCCAGGAACAGCTAATAAACATAGAATGGAGTGATAGTTCAAGAAGTTTTGCAAACAAAATGAGAGCCTTGAAAATAAGGAATGTAGTGGTTGGTCATTGGAAGTTGCCCACAACCAGATGATCAATTGAGAGCAATCATCAAAGCTGATCATTTTATAACTATATGAAAACTATCCAAAGAACTAGACGTTGATCATTCTATGGTTGTTTGGCATTTGAAGCAAACTGGAAAGGTGAAAAAGCTCGTTAAGGGAACCAGCAGTTAGCGTAATGGCTATGTCACTGGACTCCCAAGTAGTCGACCGCGGTTGGCGTCCCGGACCCGGTGGCTTAAAACTCACGCCAGGCACGTGTGCTTGCGTGCCCAAGATCCCGAGAGGAGAATGGAGGAGAAGGGATTGCGACGTGACCATCCCCCCTTGGGGGTGATTTCTCGCTTTCTGTCTCTAATGTCTCTCTCTGTCTGTCTGGCGAATGCACGCACCCTATAGCGAAAATCTCTCCAAAAAAAAAAAAAAAGAAAAGAAAAAAGCTCATTAAGTGGGTGCCTTATGAGCTGCCCCAAAATTTGTCCTTTTGAAGTGTGATTTTCTCTTATTATTTTAAAATTTTTTAAATTATTATTCATACATTAAATAGCTATACATTATTTAGATTGTGAAGAAACTTTATCCAGCATGATATACACCTCAGTCCAGCCCAGTTGAGATCATCACACACTTCCTCGTCAATAGATAATAAATCTTATCTGTGTCCCGAAAGTGTCTTACCTCTCCATTTTTCCCCCAAATTTCCTGTGCTCTTCCCCTCCCACACTCTCTTTCCACTTCCTCTCTAGTGTCCATTACAATATTTAATACTTTTATGTTCTCCAGTCTTTCAGTCTCTACCATTGATTACAGACAGTCGGTATATGTTAAGTGGAGACATACAATTTCTCCCTTTCATAGCCTGACTTGCTTCACTCAGCAACAAATCTTCCATACTTGTACACATTCTATCAAATCCCAGGGCCTTGTTGTATTTCTTTTTATTACTGAATAGTATTCCATGGAGTATATGTGCCACACATTTTCAATCCAATCACTTGTTTATGGACATTTGGGTTGGTTCCATGTTTTAGCAATCTTGAATAATTCTGCAATGAAAATAGTTGTGCAAGTGCTTTTCTGACTGAGTGTTCTCCTGTCCTTTGGGTATATACTCAGGAGTGGAATTGCTGGATCATATGGTAGTTCTATTTGAAGGTCTTTGACGAAGGTCTTCTCCACAGTGACTGGACCAATTTACATTCCCACCCAGAGTGTAGGAGTGTTCCCCTTTCATCACATCCCTTCTAGCACTTACAGTTCAAAATCACAATTATTTTTGCACCAACCAGTAAGAATGAAAGACATACAGGTTTCTGGACTGAATTACTAGGAGTGTAATTATGCTACTAGATATTGGGAACTCATGAGTAGGAATTTTAGAGAAATGTAATTAAAAAATTATTGCTTTGAGGTAAGTTGAGTTAAAGGTTCTCACTGCACTGTTTTCAAACATTCAGTCTTTTACATCTTCCTTATTGCCTCTGGCTGAGACATAGACAAATTGTGTCAATTTATCTATTTTTTTTTATTAATTACTTTATTTATTTTTGTATATACTTTCAATCATATTGTTTGGCTTACAATGAGACCATTTCGATATGTGAACATTTCTCCCCAGACCCGTTGATCGAAATATCTTCAACAGATAACACCACACCTCCCCATCCCGTCAATGCTCTACCTCTGTATCCCTTCTCCAAATGTCTTTCGTTGGGCCCCACTCCTCCACATACACCTCATCTGACATTCACACCCATCTCTTGTGTTTGTTCAACTGTTGGTCAATCAGTTTCAGACATAGAATGCAGACAAACGGTATATGTTAAGTGGGGACATACAATGTCTCTCCTTCATAGCCTGGCTTGCCTCACTCAGCAGTACATCTTCCATATTCTTCCACTTTCTGTCAAAAGCCAGGGCTCTGTTGGTTTTTATGGCTGAGTAGTATTCCATAGAGTATATGTGCCACAGTTTTTCAATCCATTCCTCCATACGGGGGCATCTGGGTTGGTTCCATGACTTAGCAATTGTGAATAGTGCCGCAATAAACATCGATGTGCAAGCACTTTTCCAATGAAGGATTCTTCTGTCTTTTGGGTAGATACCGAGGAGTGGGATCTCTGGATCATATGGCAGATCTATCTGTAGATTTTTGAGGAATCTCCAAATTATTCTCCACAGTGGTTGGACCAATCTACATTCCCACCAGCAGTGTAAAAGAGTTCCCCTTTCACCACACCCCCGCCAACACTTATCATTTTTTGTTTTTTTAATATTAGACAATCTGACTGGGGTTAGGTGGTACCTCATTGTTGTTTTTATCTGCATTTCCCTTACGATGAGGGAGGTTGAACATTTTTTCATATGCCTTTTGGCCATTCGTATGTCATCTTTAGAGAGTGTTTTCTTCATCTCCTTCTCCCATCTTTTAATAGGGTTGCTCATCTTTTTTCCAAACACCTTTTTTAGTTCCTTGTGTATTCTGGTTATCAGTCCCTTATCTGATGCAACATTTACAAAAATATTTTCCCATTCTGAGGGCTGTCGATTCACACTAACTACTGTGTCTTTGGCCATGCAGAAACTTCTTAGTCTGATGTAATCCCACTTGTCTATTTTGTGGACGATGGACTCTGCTTTGAGGGTCTTCTTTAGGAAGTCTTTCCCTACACCAATGTCTCCCAGAGTTTCCCCAGCATTCTCCAGGAGCAGCTTTATAGTTTGAGGTCTTAGATTTAGATCCTTGATCCACCTTGACTTGATTCTTGTCAAAGGAGAGAGGTAGGGGTTCAGATTCATCTTTCTGCAAGTGGAAGTCCAGTTTCTCCAGCACCACTTGCTGAAGAGGCTTTCATTTTCCCACTGGATTGACTGGTACCCCTTGTCAAAGATCAGTTGACTGTATGTTTGGGCACTTATTTCTGGGGACTCTATTCTGTTCCATTGGTCCACATGTCTGTTTCTGTGCCAATACCATGCTGTCTTTATTACCACAGCTTTGTAATATATTTTTGGATCGGGGATTGAGATGCCACCCACTCCATTCTTCTTGTGTAGAAGTGCTTTGGCAATACGGGGTCTTTTATGATTCCAGACAAATTTTAAGATTGTCTTTTCTAGATCTGTGAAGAATGTGTCTGGTACTTTGATTGGCATTGCATTAAATAGGTAGATTAATTTGGGTAAAATTGCCATTTTGATTATATTAACTCTTCCAATCCATGAACATGGGATGTCCTTCCATTTTTTTGTGTCATTTTCAATTTCTTTTTTTACCTTCTCGTAGTTTTCCTTGTGGAGGTCTTTAACTTCTTTGGTTAGATTTATTCCTAAATATCTTATACTTTTAGTGGCTATGGTAAACGGAATAAGTTTTTTCAGTTCTATCTCAGTCTGCCTGTTATTCGTATATAGAAATGCTATCGATTTCTGTATATTGATTTTATATCCTGCAACTTTACTGAATTCATGTATTACTTCCAGTAGTTTTTCCATGGAGACCATTGGGTCTTCTATGTATACAATCATGTCATCTGCAAATAGAGAGAGTTTCACCTCTTCTTTTCCTATTCGAATGCCCTTTATTTTTTCCTCTTTTCTGATTGCGTTGGCGAGGACTTCCAGTACTATATTGAAAAGGAGAGGAGAAAGTGGGCATCCTTGTCTTGTTCCTGTGTTTAGTGGGAAAGCTTTCAGCTTTTCTCCGTTCAGGATGATGTTCGCTATGGGTTTTTCATAGATGGCTTTTATTGTATTGAGAAATGGCCCTTCTATGCCGATTTTGCTAAGAGTCTTGATCATGAAGGGATGTTGTATCTTATCAAATGCTTTTTCTGCGTCAATCGATATGACCTTATGGTTTTTGTCTTTCTTCCTATTAATATGGTGTATTACATTTATGGTTTTGCGTATGTTGAACCAACCTTGCATTCCTGGAATAAAGCCTACCTGATCATGGTGTATGATCTTCTGTATAAGTTGTTGAATACGATTTGCTAGTATCTTGTTGAGAATCTTTGAGTCTATGTTCATCAGAGATATTGGTCTATAGTTTTCCTTCCTTGTCCTGTCTTTATCTGTTTTGAGGATGAGGGTGACAGAGGCTTCATAGAATGAATTAGGGAGAGATTCACCCTTTTGGATCTTTAGAAATAATTTGAGCAGAATGGGAGTTAACTCTTCTTTGAAAGTTTTGTAGAATTCAGAGGTGAATCCATCGGGGCCAGGGCTTTTCTTTGTTGGGAGGTTACTTATTACTGATTCAATCTCCTGGCTTGTTATGGGCCTATTCAGACTTTCTATTTCTTCCTGGCTCATTCTTGGTAGATTATATTTGTCCAGGAATTTGTCCATCTCATCCAGATTATCTTGTTTCTTAGCGTATAGATGTTCAAAGTATCCTCTAATGATGTTTTGAATTTCTACCATGTCTGTTGTTATGTTACCAGCCTCATTGCAGATTTGATTCACCTGGTTCCTTTCTCTCTTCTTCTTAATAAGTCTCGCTAGTGGGGTACCAATTTTGTTTATCCTTTCAAAGAACCAGCTTTTGCTTTCACTTACTTTCTGTATAGTACGTTTATTTTCTATTTCATTTATTTCTGCTCGGATCTTTATTATTTCCTTTCTCCTGTAATTTTTTGGATTTTTTTGCTGTTGCTTTTCCAATTCTCTAAGGCTTGATGTTAGGTGATCCATTAGCCTTTTTTCTGTCTTCCTCTTATGTGCACTAATTGCTATGAACTTCCCTCTTATGACTGCTTTGGCAGTGTCCCAAAGATTATGGAAACTTGTATCTTCATTGTCATTGGCTTCCATGAATGTTTTGATTTCAGACTTTATTTCTTCGGTAATAGTGGAGTCATTCAGGAGTAGGTTATTTAGTTTCCATGTTTTTAGGTATTTTTGAGGAATTCTCTTGAAATTAAACTCAAGTTTAATTCCATCATGGTCAGAGAAGATGCTGGAAATAGTTTCTATGCCTCTGAATCTGCAGAGGCTTGCTTTGTGTCCTATGATGTGGTCAATCTTCGAGAAAGTTCCATGTCGGGGTGAGAAAAAACTATATCTTGTGGTTTTTGGGTGGAAAGTTCTATAGATGTCTGTTAAGTCCAATTGATTTATGGTATCATTTAGGTCCTTGATCTCTCTACCTATTTTTTGCTTAGATGATCTGTCCAAAGGGGATAATGCGGTGTTGAGATCTCCAACAATTAGTGTGTTGCACTCTATCTCCCCTTTCAGATCTAACAATCTTTCCTTCACATATTTGGGTGCTCCTGTGTTAGGAGCATAGATATTAATTAGCGTTATATCTTCTCGATCTATAGAGCCTTTTACTATGATATAGTGCCCTTCTTTGTCTCTTCGGACACTTTTTGTTTTAAAGCTTATTTTGTCAGGGATTAGTATCGCAACTCCAGCTCTTTTTTGGTTCCCAACTGCATGGAAAACCTTTTTCCAACCTTTCACTTTCAGTCTATGTATGTCTTTTTCCATTAGGTGGGTTTCTTGTAGGCAACAGATAGAGGGTTTCTGTTTTTTTATCCATTCAGCCAGTCTGTGTCTCTTGATTGGAGAATTTAACCCATTAACATTCAATGTTATTATCAATGTTATAGGGTCTGTACCGACATTTAAGTTAGCCATTGTCTTAGTTGCCTGTTATTTCTTTGTTTCTGGCTGTTGCGTCTTTATTTTTCCTGAAACAGTACTTTCTTCAGGATTTCTTGAAGAGCTGGTCTGGTGTTGGCAAATTCTTTCAGGTTTTGTTTGTCTGAGAAGATTTTAATCTTTTTTTCCCAAATGAAGGATAATCTTGCAGGGTATAATAGTCTTGGCTGAAATTGTTTCTCTCTTAACACTTTCAGTATGTCTTCCCATTCTTTTCTTGCTTGCATTGTTTCTGATGAGAGGTCTGGTGTTAGTCTTATGGGATGGCCTTTGTAAGTTATTTCTCGTTTCTCTCTTGCCAGTTTTAGTATCATGTCTTTTTCTGTGACATTAGCCTGGCTAAGATGTGCCTTGGGGAAGATCTTCTGGGGTTGATTCTATTTGGGGTCCTTTGTATTTCTTGGGTCCGGATGGTTCGGTGCCTCTCTAGGCTTGGGAAATTTTCTTCCAAGATGTCATGGAATAGATTTTCCATTCCGCTATTAGTTTCTTCACCTTAACGCGCGGCGCGCGATTTCGCCAGAGGCTTGCAGGACACGCTATTGCCTGCTGGCAGTCCAGGAAGGTCTGGGGGGAGAAGGAGGGCTAGGTGTTAAAAAGAGAATGCAGGGGGGTCAAGGGAAAAGAAAAGGAAAGAGAAAAAAAAAAACCCCGCCTTAAGTAGATCCTGGCTACCTACCTAGAAGGTGGAGTCTGGGGCCTGGGGGTCTGGAAGTGGGGTGGGGGTCAGAGGTGACCCTCCCTCAGTGTCCCTTGCTGGCCAGAGGCTTGCAAGACACGCTATTGCCTGCTGGCAGTCCAGAAAGGTCTAGAAGGTGGAGTCTGGGGCCTGGGGGTCTGGAAGTGGGGTGGGGGTCAGAGGTGACACTCCCTCAGTGTCCCTTGCTGGCCAGAGGCTTGCAGGACACGCTATTGCCTGCTGGCAGTCCAGGAAGGTCTAGAAGGTGGAGTCTGGGGCCTGGGGGTCTGGAAGTGGGGTGGGGGTCAGAGGTGACCCTCCCTCAGTGTCCCTTGCTGGCCAGAGGCTTGCAGGACACGCTATTGCCTGCTGGCAGTCCAGGAAGGTCTAGAAGGTGGAGTCTGGGGCCTGGGGGTCTGGAAGTGGGGTGGGGGTCAGAGGTGACCCTCCCTCAGTGTCCCTTGCTGGCCAGAGGCTTGCAGGACACGCTATTGCCTGCTGGCAGTCCAGGAAGGTCTAGAAGGTGGAGTCTGGGGCCTGGGGGTCTGGAAGTGGGGTGGGGGTCAGAGGTGACCCTCCCTCAGTGTCCCTTGCTGGCCAGAGGCTTGCAGGACACGCTATTGCCTGCTGGCAGTCCAGGAAGGTCTAGAAGGTGGAGTCTGGGGCCTGGGGGTCTGGAAGTGGGGTGGGGGTCAGAGGTGACCCTCCCTCAGTGTCCCTTGCTGGCCAGAGGCTTGCAGGACACGCTATTGCCTGCTGGCAGTCCAGGAAGGTCTAGAAGGTGGAGTCTGGGGCCTGGGGGTCTGGAAGTGGGGTGGGGGTCAGAGGTGACCCTCCCTCAGTGTCCCTTGCTGGCCAGAGGCTTCCAGGACACGCTATTGCCTGCTGGCAGTCCAGGAAGGTCTGGGGGGAGAAGGATGGCTAGGTGTTAAAAAGAGAATGCAGGGGGGTCAAGGGAAAAGAAAAGAAAAGAGAAAAAAAAAAACCCGCCTTAAGTAGATCCTGGCTACCTACCTAGAAGGTGGAGTCTGGGGCCTGGGGGTCTGGAAGTGGGGTGGGGGTCAGAGGTGACCCTCCCTCAGTGTCCCTTGCTGGCCAGAGGCTTGCAGGACACGCTATTGCCTGCTGGCAGTCCAGGAAGGTCTAGAAGGTGGAGTCTGAGGCCTGGGGGTCTGGAAGTGGGGTGGGGGTCAGAGGTGACCCTCCCTCAGTGTCCCTCGCTGGCCAGAGGCTTGCAGGACACGCTATTGCCTGCTGGCAGTCCAGGAAGGTCTAGAAGGTGGAGTCTGGGGCCTGGGGGTCTGGAAGTGGGGTGGGGGTCAGAGGTGAACCTCCCTCAGTGTCCCTTGCTGGCCAGAGGCTTGCAGGACACGCTATTGCCTGCTGGCAGTCCAGGAAGGTCTAGAAGGTGGAGTCTGGGGCCTGGGGGTCTGGAAGTGGGGTGGGGGTCAGAGGTGACCCTCCCTCAGTGTCCCTTGCTGGCCAGAGGCTTGCAGGACACGCTATTGCCTGCTGGCAGTCCAGGAAGGTCTGGGGGGAGAAGGAGGGCTAGGTGTTAAAAAGAGAATGCAGGGGGGTCAAGGGAAAAGAAAAGAAAAGAGAAAAAAAAAAAAAAACCCGCCTTAAGTAGATCCTGGCTACCTACCTAGAAGGTGGAGTCTGGGGCCTGGGGGTCTGGAAGTGGGGTGGGGGTCAGAGGTGACCCTCCCTCAGTGTCCCTTGCTGGCCAGAGGCTTGCAGGACACGCTATTGCCTGCTGGCAGTCCAGGAAGGTCTAGAAGGTGGAGTCTGGGGCCTGGGGGTCTGGAAGTGGGGTGGGGGTCAGAGGTGACCCTCCCTCAGTGTCCCTTGCTGGCCAGAGGCTTGCAGGACACGCTATTGCCTGCTGGCAGTCCAGGAAGGTCTAGAAGGTGGAGTCTGGGGCCTGGGGGTCTGGAAGTGGGGTGGGGGTCAGAGGTGACCCTCCCTCAGTGTCCCTTGCTGGCCAGAGGCTTGCAGGACACGCTATTGCCTGCTGGCAGTCCAGGAAGGTCTAGAAGGTGGAGTCTGGGGCCTGGGGGTCGGGAAGTGGGGTGGGGATCAGAGGTGACCCTCCCTCAGTGTCCCTTGCTGGCCAGAGGCTTGCAGGACACGCTATTGCCTGCTGGCAGTCCAGGAAGGTCTGGGGGGAGAAGGAGGGCTAGGTGTTAAAAAGAGAATGCAGGGGGGTCAAGGGAAAAGAAAAGAAAAGAGAAAAAAAAAAAAACCCGCCTTAAGTAGATCCTGGCTACCTACCTAGAAGGTGGAGTCTGGGGCCTGGGGGTCTGGAAGTGGGGTGGGGGTCAGAGGTGACCCTCCCTCAGTGTCCCTTGCTGGCCAGAGGCTTGCAGGACACGCTATTGCCTGCTGGCAGTCCAGGAAGGTCTAGAAGGTGGAGTCTGGGGCCTGGGGGTCTGGAAGTGGGGTGGGGGTCAGAGGTGACCCTCCCTCAGTGTCCCTTGCTGGCCAGAGGCTTGCAGGACACGCTATTGCCTGCTGGCAGTCCAGGAAAGTCTAGAAGGTGGAGTCTGGGGCCTAGGGGTCTGGAAGTGGGGTGGTTTTCAGAGGTGACCCTCCCTCAGTGTCCCTTGCTGGCCAGAGGCTTCCAGGACACGCTATTGCCTGCTGGCAGTCCAGGAAGGTCTGGGGGGAGAAGGAGGGCTAGGTGTTAAAAAGAGAATGCAGGGGGGTCAAGGGAAAAGAAAAGAAAAGAGAAAAAAAAAAAAACCGCCTTAAGTAGATCCTGGCTACCTACCTAGAAGGTGGAGTCTGGGGCCTGGGGGTCTGGAAGTGGGGTGGGGGTCAGAGGTGACCCTCCCTCAGTGTCCCTTGCTGGCCAGAGGCTTGCAGGACACGCTATTGCCTGCTGGCAGTCCAGGAAGGTCTAGAAGGTGGAGTCTGGGGCCTGGGGGTCTGGAAGTGGGGTGGGGGTCAGAGGTGACCCTCCCTCAGTGTCCCTTGCTGGCCAGAGGCTTGCAGGACACGCTATTGCCTGCTGGCAGTCCAGGAAGGTCTAGAAGGTGGAGTCTGGGGCCTGGGGGTCTGGAAGTGGGGTGGGGGTCAGAGGTGACCCTCCCTCAGTGTCCCTTGCTGGCCAGAGGCTTGCAGGACACGCTATTGCCTGCTGGCAGTCCAGGAAGGTCTAGAAGGTGGAGTCTGGGGCCTGGGGGTCTGGAAGTGGGGTGGGGGTCAGAGGTGACCCTCCTTCAGTGTCCCTTGCTGGCCAGAGGCTTGCAGGACACGCTATTGCCTGCTGGCAGTCCAGGAAGGTCTAGAAGGTGGAGTCTGGGGCCTGAGGGTCTGGAAGTGGGGTGGGGGTCAGAGGTGACCCTCCCTCAGTGTCCCTTGCTGGCCAGAGGCTTGCAGGACATGCTATTGCCTGCTGGCAGTCCAGTAAGGTCTCTCAATTTATCTATGAGGAAGAGAATTATTACCCTACTTGATATGAGTCAGTCTTACAAATAGTCACTAGCACATTGTAATTATTTCTGTTTAGACAATAGTGAGGAATTTGTATCTATTAGAGTAATCATCAATATATTGGTAATATGTTACCTCAGATCATTTTTAGATTGAGACAAGGTATAAACAACTATAATAATAATGATAACTTGCACATCTAAAGTATTTTACACTATACAGAACACTTTTTATATCCACCTATCTTAGTACTCTTTGTGGGTGAAACAGGCAGGCATTATTTTTACTGCTTTTTTTTTGAAGAAGAAGAAGTTTTTGCTATACACGCTCGCCAGAAAGACAGAGAGAGACAGAGAGACAGAAAGTGAGAAATCACCCCCCGGGGGGATGGCCACTCTGCAATCCCTTCTCCTCCATTCTCCTCTCAGGATCTTGGCCACACACACACATGCACCTGGTGTGAGTTTAAGCCACCATGTCTGGGACTCTAACCATTGTCGACTACATGGGAGTCCAGTGACATAGCCATTAATCCAACTGCTGGTCCCTTTTACTGCTATTTTAAAAGGAAAAATGTAAACTGGTTTTTAGAGAGGTTAAGTGACATTTATACATTCAGTACCAGAACTAAAAACTCAATTCTCATTCCAGTTTTAACTTGCATGTGTCTGTAGTGTTTATGTCTTTTGTAAAGAGTCTGTCTATGAAGCAATACTCCTGCCTCAGTCTCTATAGTAGCTAGGAGCACAGATAAATTTCACCATACCCTACTCTTTCAACAGGGTAACCCTATGTTGTCCATGTTGGCCAGAAACTTATGAACTTCTGCTTCGGTGTCTTGATCAGTTGGAACTACATGTGCATGGCACAATGTCCTTTCTTTAGGGTGGACCTCCATGTGGCCTCAGCCTGTTGAACTATAGGATCCACTGAACAATACCACAGAGATATATAATCTTCTTTATATGTTGTTGGATATGATTTGCTAGTATCTTATTGACAATTTTTGCATCTATATTCCTCAGAGATATTGGTCTATAGTATTCCTTCCTTGTCCTGTCCTTGTCAGTTTTAAGGATAAGGATGATACAGGATTCATAGAATGAATTTGTGAGAATTCTACCCTTTTGGACCTTTAGAAATAATTTGAGCAGAATGGGGGTTAACTCTCCTTTAAAGGTTTTGTGGAATTCAGAGGTGAAGCCATCAGGAGCAGGTTTTTTTTTTTGTTTGTTTTTTTTATTACTGATTCAATCTCTTGGATTGTTAGGGACTCTTCAGAGTATCTACATCCTCTCCTCCTGACTCAATCTCAGTACAATTACATGTGACCAGGAATTTGTCCATCTCATCCAGATTTTCTTGTTTGTTCATAGTATCCTCTAGTAGTGTTTTGTATTTCTATTATGTCTGTTATTATATTGTCTGCTTCATTGCAACAGATTTACCTGGTTCCTTTCCTTCTTCATAATTAGTCTGCCTAATGAAGTATTAATTTTGTTTATCTTGTCAAAGAACCAACTTTTACTTTCATTTATTTCCTATATAGTTTGTTGATTTTCAATTTCATTTACTTCTCCTTAGATATTTATTATTTCTTCTCTCCTGGAGTATTTTGGATTTCTTTGTTCTTGCTTCTCCAGTTCTTTGAGGTATTATGTTAGGTGGTCCGTTTGCCTTCTTACCATCTTCTTGTGTCCAGTAATTGCTATAAACTTCCCTCTTATGACTACTTTTACAGTCTCCAAAGATTATGGAAGCTCATGTCCTTATTGTCATTGGCTTCCATGAATCTTTTGATTTCAGGCTTAATTTCTTCAGTAATTGTGAAGTCATTCAGGATTAGGCTATTTAGTTTTTATGTATTTGTGTATTATTGAGAATTTCTCTTGAAATTAATATCAAGTTTAATACCATCATGATCAGAGAAGATGCTGGATATAGTATCTATGCCTTTGAATCTGTAAAAGCTGCTTTGTGCCCAATCATGTGGTTAGTCTTTGAAAACGTTCCTTGCGGGGCTGAGATGAAAGTTTATCTCGTGGTTTTGGGGTGGAAGGATCTACTGATTTCTGTTAAGTCCATTTGTTTTATGGTATCAGATATATCCTTTATCTCTTTATTTATTTTTTGTCTAGATGATCTGTCCAAGGGAGGTAGTGGGATATTGAGGTCTCCAACAATTAGTATTTTGTAGTGTATCTCTACTTTTAGATCTAATAGTCTGTCTTCACGTATTTGGGTGCTCCTGAGTTAGGTCCATAGATATTTATAAGCATTATATCTTCTTGATGGATTAGCCCTTTTACTACTATATAGTACCTTTCTTTGTCTCTTCAACCCTTTTTTGTTTTAAAGACTTTTTGTCAGAAATTAGTATTGTGACTTTTTTCTCATGTGAAGGATAATTTTGCTGGATATAGTAATCTTGGTTGAAATTGTTTCTCTCTTAACACTTTCAATATGTCTTCCCATTCTTTCCTTGCTTGTATTCTTTTGGTTGAAAGGTCCGGTGTTAGCCTGATGGGGTGCCTTTTGTAAGTCACTTGATGTTTCTCTCTTGTCAATTTTATAATCTTGTTTTTATCAGTGGTTTTGGCCAGTCTGGCTGAGATGTGACTTGGGGAAGATCTTGGGTTCATTCTATTTGGGGTCCTTTGTATTTCTTGCGTCTGAATGATTGTGTCTCTAATTGGAAAGTTTTCTTCTAGGATTTCATGAAATATATTTTCCATGCCCTTTTATTTTCTTCACCTTCAGGAATACAAATTATTGGGATGTTTGGGCATTTAATGGAATCTAGTATTTCTCATGCATTATCCTCCTTTTTATATTTATTTATTTATTTATTTATTTATTTATTTATTTATTTATATCTTTTTGGTGTTTCTTTTTTTTTTTTTTCCCCTAGGTCAGATGTTTTATTTTCCAAGTTGGAGATTCGATCTACAGCATGGTCTAATGGGCTTTTAATACTTTCAAGAGACTTTTTGATTTTCTGCATTATGGACTTCATCTCTGATAATTCAATCTGATTCTTCCTTATAGTGTCTATTTCTTCTTTCAAAACGTGGAAGGACTTCCTCATCTTCTGGAGTTTGTTGTCTCATTTTTGTTCCAACTCATTGAGTTTTGTCACTTTGAATTTTCTGAATTCTTTGCCTGACATTTGGGTAACTTCTGTTTTTTTCAGAAGATGAAGATTTATTGTATTATTATTTTTTTTTTGATGGAGAGATATTTCCTGATTTCTTCATTCATTCTAGCCACTGGGTGATGTATTCACTTTTGGATACCTTTTTGGAGAATATTTCTGCCACTGGGAACATGTTTGCTTCCCTTTTGATGCAGATTGATGGGTACCAAAGTCTCACTTCTGCTGTGTTTAGCAATGTGGTCCCAACAAGAGGAGTCTTCTATTCAGGTGTCTGAAGGAAAGCTTCTCTTTTTTCACAGGTGGATCAGTAAAAGGGAGGATCTCAGGTAGCCCCACAATACAGGGGTATTAGAAAACTATGATTCTAGTGATCAGTAGTTAGAGTAATGGCTATGTCGCTGGACTCCCATGTAGTCAACCGTGGTCATGTCTCAGACCTGGTGGTTTAAACTCATGCTGGACATGTGTGTGTGCATGCCCAAAATCCCAAGAGTAATGGAAGAGAAGGGACTGTGGCATGGCCATACCTCCCCGGGGGGTGATTTCTTGTTTTCTGTCTTTCTGGAGAGCACATACATCATATAGTAAAACCCTCTCAAAAAAAAAAGTAGAAATCTATGATTCTAGACCTGTATAGTCCCTCTGGATGTGTGAAGGGTGAGAAGAAGATGACAACAGAACAGGGAAGAAAAAAAAGTATGAAAGAGAAAAAAGAAAAAAGTCACATGTGCACAGCGTGTGATTTTGCTAGGGGGCATCAGATTAAACTGGACTCTGCTGGAGAGCTGAGGGATGTCCTAAGAAGTGAGGAGAAGTAGGAGATTAACAAAAGAAAGAAGACAAGAACAAAAAAAAAAAAAAAACAACAGAAGACCTTTCTAACTGCTGGTCCCAATGAGTGTTATTTTTTGGAGATGGCCACAGACAGACTTAGGAATACAAATGCCTGATCAGACATGTGGCTATAAGGTTGGAAGAGCTGGACTGGTGCCAGAGCTGGAGCAGTTTCCCTGTCTGAAAAATCACATTTTGTATACTATGATGTACAGTGAATGAATGTAAATAAATTTAAAAGAGGATAATAAAGTTAGAAAAGAAAATGGGCATATGTGCACATGTGTAATAAGGTGTTTACTATAAAACTTAGAGAAAAGGAGGAAATAGTGTTTACTTACTGTTGGTAAGATGGCAATGACAATATTATGCAAATTGTACCTATTTAAATGATTATATAAATTTTTTAAAAGTATTTAGAATATCTTGTTAATAAAAAGATTGATTTTCCTTTTTTTGCATATAGCAGGCCCGCAAGCATGGTGAACGTCCGAAAAACCCGCTGGACCTTCTGTAAGAAGTGTGGCAAACACCAATCTCATAAAGTGACACAGTACAAAAAGGGCAAGGATTCTCTGTATGCTCAGGGAAAGCGGCATTATGACAGAAAGCAGAATGGCTATGGTGGACAGACTAAGCCTATTTTCCGGAAAAAGGCAAAAACTACAAAGAAGATTATGCTGAGGCTTGAATGTGTTGAGCATAACTGCAGAGCTAAGAGAATGCTGGCTATCAAGAGATGTAAACATTTTGAACTGGGAGGAGATAAGAAGAGAAAGGGTCAAGTGATCCAGTTCTAAGCCTCATCTTTTCTATTATGAAGATGGCAAAATCCTGAGGTGAAGGTTCACCTCATTTGATTACAGTTGGTCTGTTTGTAAGGGAATAAAGTAATCAGTAAAATTCCCCTTTCGGGGAAATTTGATTCATGGTAAAAAAAAAAAAATGATTTTAAAAATTACACATTTATTTTATTGCAATTTTTTTTTAAATCTTACCACAATCTGATGATATAGTCGATACCATAATGAACTAACATGATGCAAGCCACATGTCTGATCAGGCATTTGTATTCCTGAGTCTATCTGTGCCCATCTCCAAAAAATAACACTCATTGGGACCAGCAGTTAGTGTAATGGCTATGTCGCTGGACTCCCATGTAGTCAACCGCAGTTCGCGTCCTGGACCCGGTGGCTTAAAACTCATGCCAGGCGCGTGTGCATGCATACCCAAGATCCTGAGAGGAGAATGGAGGAGAAGGGATTGTGGCATGGCCATCCCCCCCCCGGGGGGCTGATTTTTCTCTTTCTGTCTCTCTGTCTCTCTCTCTGTCTGTCTGACGAGCGTACATGCCCTATAGCAAAATATAACACTCATATCTCAAAATGGGACCATTTTTGAAGAAATTATTTTCCTTTTCTTATTCATTTATTTGTTTATTTATTTTCACATTCAATTACTGTGTACCATTACAGCATACCAAATACATTTTCCCATCAAGAATACATTGTATATAGGTTTAATCAAACATATTACCATATATATTATCATGAACAGATAAGTTTTCATTTTTGTGTCTTGTAAATATATTTTCTTTCTCTTTTCCCTTAATTTCCTCCCTCTCAACTTCTCCCATTTCCCATCCTCCTGCCACACTCTCTCCAGTATACAGTGCTGCTCTCAATGCCTTTATATCTTTCAGTCTTTCAGTTTCTTCTGTAGAATGAAGACATTCAGCATATATTGAGTAGAGGCATACATAGTCTGGCTTGTTTCACTTAGCACTAAACCTTTCATATTTGTTCACTTTCTATCGGATGCCAGGGTCTCATTTAGCTTTGTTTTTTCTTTTTTTTTTTTATGGCTGAGCTGTATTCTATAGTATATAAGAACCTCAGTTCATTCCTCTGTTCTTGAATATTTGTGTTGGTTTCATGTCTTAGCAAGTGTGAATAATGCTGCAATAAACATGGATGTGCAAGTGGTTTTTCCAACTGAGGATTTTTTCTATCCTTTGGTAGATACCCAGGAGCGAAATTTCTGGATCATATGATTATTCTATATGTAGGGCTTGGAGGAACCTCCATATTGTTCTCCAAAGTGGTTGTACTAATTTATATTCCCATCAAAAGTATAGGGAAATTTCCATTACTTTTTATTTATTTATTTATTTATTTATTTATTTATTTATTTATTTAATTTTTACAGGGGAGAGTGCGCACACAGTTCCCCACTGCCACAAATTATGCAGCCGAGTTTCCTACATTTGGGGAAATAGCAGAGGTCAGCACACCCGCAGTGCAATGGGTGAGCCTCGCCCTGGGAAAACCACCTTCGTGATCATGGTATTTCCCCTGCCAGGTAAGTATATTCCTTATTTTTTTTAATCTTAGTCATTTTGACTGGGGTTAGGTGATATCTCATTGCAATTTTTATTTGTATTTCCCTTATAATAAGTGATGTTAAGCATTTTTTCATATGTTTTTGGCCATTCATATGTCTTCCTTATAAAGTTGTCAGTTCAGCTCATTTTCCCATCTTTTAAGTGGATTGATCATTTTTTGGGGGGTAGGGTAAACTGTTTGAACTCCTTTTATATTCTGGTTATAAGTCCCTTATATGAGGCATAGTTTGAAAATATATTATCCCATTCCAAGTGTTGTCAAATCACTCTAAATATTGCTCTTTTAGTGTGCAGAAGATTTTAAATCTCATGTAATCCCCTTTTCTATGTTGTGCTTTGGGGGTCTTATTTAAGAAGTTTTTGCCTACTCCAGTATCTCCAGTTTCCATTTCCCCCCTGTGTTTTCCACCTGTAGTTTTGTAGTATGGGGCCTTAGGTTTAGATCTTTAATTGATTTTGAGCTGATTTTTCTTAAATCTGAGATCTAGGGGTCCAGTTTCATCTTTCTGCAGGTAGATACCCAGTGTATCCAGCAAAATTTACCAAAGTAGTTTCCTTTTCCACACTAGATTGACACTTTCCCTTTGTCAAAATCTCTTAATTGTGTTTTTTTTTTTTTGGGGGGGGGGCGCGGTGGGATAAGCTGCTTGAGTTTCCATTATATTTTGTCTATCAGTCCCTGATCTGAGGCATATTTTGCAAATATATTCTCCCATTTAGAAGGTTGCTGATTCACTCTAATTATTGTTTCCTTTTGGTGTGCAGAAACTTCTTAACCTGATACAATCTCACGTGTCTTTTTTGGGGAGATTACTGCCTGTGTTTGGGGGGATCTTTGCCTAATCCCAATGTCTCCAAGAGTTTCCCCTGTGTTTTCATCCAGTAGTTTTATATTTTGTGGTCATAGATGTAGATCTTTGATCTATTTTGAGTTGGCTTTTGTTAGTGGTGAGAGATAGTGGTACACTTTCATCTTTCTTCAGAATAATAGGCATTTTTTTCAGTATCATTTGCTAAAGAGATTTTCTTTTTCCACTGGATTGCCTAGTGCCCCTTGTAAAAAATCTGTTGATGTTATGTTTTAGGATTTATGTCAGGAGTCTCTTATCTGTTCCATTGGTCTACATGCCTGGATTTCTGCCTATACCATGCTGTTTTGATTATCAAACATTCATAATATATCTTGGGGCCAAGGAATGAGATGCTTCCTACTTCATTCTTCATGGACTGTATTGTTTTGGTAGTATGAGTTCTTTAATGATTCCAGACAAATTTTATGATTTTTTTTTCCTAAAACTGTGCAGAATTTCTCTTATAATTTAATGGAATTGCATTAAATATGAGATTAATTTGGGTTTAATTAATATTTTGATTATATTAATTCTTCCCATCTAAAAACATGGATGTCTTTACACTTTTTTGTGTTACTTTCAATTTCTTTTCTAAATTTTTCATAGTTTTTCTTGTAGGATATCTTTGACTTGTTTTTGAGATTTATTCCTATATATTTTATACCTTTTCTGGCTACTTTCTTCAATTCTACCTCATTTTGCTCATTGTTTTTATAAAGAATTGATACAGATTTTTGTAGGTTGATTTTGTATTCTGCCACTTTACTGTATTCATTTATCACTTTCAGCATTTTTTGGTGGATTTTTTTTTTGTGTGTGTTTTCTGTGTATATAATCATGTCATCTGCAAATAGAGATAATCTCACTTCTTTTTCTATTTGAATGCCTTTTATTTTATTATCTCGTCCAATTGCACTGGCAAGGACTTCTAGTACTACAGTGAAGAGGCGTGGAGAAGTGGGAGCCTTGTCTTGTGCTTGTTTTAGTGAAAAAGTGTGGCGGGCACTGCATACAGAAGCCATCTTGAGCTATCCACCATCTTGGAAACCATTAGGCTTCACTTCCTCACTGAGCAAACCATTTCTCAGAAATCATGTGACCAACTCTTCTCCCCGGAAGTGGTTGGGTTTCCAGGCAACGGGAGAGATCCACCCACACCAATGATTGGTTCATGCTGTTCTATCTCATTTGCATTTCGGGAAACCAATTGGTGCCCAACAACTGTATATAACTCGCCAATTTTCCTCAATAAACGGAAGACAAAAGAAGACGGAAGACTTGATCAGCACCTCGTATCATGTGTGTGTGTGTGAGTTTGTCCCATCTCTCACTCCCTTCCCCAGGGAACCTGTTCGACTGTCCCGCGGGTCGGGACAAAAAAGCTTTTAGCTTTTCCCAATTCAGTATGATGTTAAGTGTGAATATTTTATATATGGCTTTTATTGTGTTGAGAAATGTCTCTTTTATGCCAATTTTTCTGCAAGCCTTAAGTATGAGTTGATGCTCTATTTTGTCAAATGCTTTTATTGTGTTGGTTGATATGCTCGTATCTTTCTTTCCTGCTATATGGTATATTGCAGTTATAGTTTCGTATATGTTCAGCTATTCTTGAACCTCTGGAAGAAAGCCTATCTGGTTGTGATGTATAATTTTTTTATTTGTCATTGTATATAATTTGCTAGTATCGTCCTGAGAGTTTTTCATCTATATTGGATAAAATATAGACCAGAGATACTGCTCTATATTTTTCTCTTTTTTTGTTATGTTTTTGCCTATTTGGTGGATGAGGGTGATGGAAGCTTTATAAAATAAATTTGGCAGAGTTCCTTCCTTTTGGATTTTTAGATATAGTTTGAGTAGAATAGGGGTTATCTTTTCTTTAAATTGTTGTATAATACAGAAATGAAATCCATGTAAACTGGACTTTTATTTGTTGGAAAATTATTTACTTCAGATTCAATCTCATTGTTTGTTATAAATGTATTCAGACTTTCTATGTCTTTCTGATTAAGTCTTGGTAGAATATATGCATTCAGGAATTTGTCCATCTCATCCAAGTTTTCTTGTTTGTTAATCTACAGTAAATCTTAGTATTATCTAATGTTCTTTTTTATTTCTATTATGTCTGTTATAATGCCTGTTTCATTGCTGGTTTGATTTATCTGGTTTATTTTTTTCTTTTTAATAAGTCTGCCTAATTGTATGTCAATTTTTTTTTTATCTTTTCAAAGAACCAGCTTTTGGTTTCATTTATTTTCTACATAGTTTATTCTTTTATTTCATTCATTTCTGCTTGAATCCATACTTCTTTTCTTCTGGCTTTTTGTTGTTGTTTTTCCAGATTCCTGAGTTGTATTGTTAGGTTGTCTATTTTCCACCTTGTCATCTTTTTTTTAATGCACACTAATTGCTATGACTGTCCCTCATATGACTGCATTTGCTGTGTCCCATAGGTTATGGAAACTTGTGTACTCATTATAATTGGTTTCAGTGAATTTTGATTTTTGTATTAATTTCTTCAGAGGTTGTGAAGTCATTCAGGAGTAGATTGTTTAATTTTTATATGTTTCTTTATTTTTGAGGTGTCTTTCTGAAGTTAATATCAATAGCTTAATTCCATCAAGGTTGGATAAGATGCTGTATATATTTTCTATTCCTTTTCATTCATAAAGGCTTGTTTTGTGCACTATTATGTGGTCAATCTTCAAAAAGAAAATGGAAGGACATCCCATGTTCATGGATTGGAAGAGTTAATATAATCAAAATGGCAATTCTACCCAAATTAATCTACCTATTTAATGCAATGCCAATCAAAGTACCAGACACATTCTTCACAGATCTAGAAAAGACAATCTTAAAATTTGTCTGGAATCATAAAAGACCCCGTATTGCCAAAGCACTTCTACACAAGAAGAATGGAGTGGGTGGCATCTCAATCCCCGATCCAAAAATATATTACAAAGCTGTGGTAATAAAGACAGCATGGTATTGGCACAGAAACAGACATGTGGACCAATGGAACAGAATAGAGTCCCCAGAAATAAGTGCCCAAACATACAGTCAACTGATCTTTGACAAGGGGTACCAGTCAATCCAGTGGGAAAATGAAAGCCTCTTCAGCAAGTGGTGCTGGAGAAACTGGACTTCCACTTGCAGAAAGATGAATCTGAACCCCTACCTCTCTCCTTTGACAAGTATCAAGTCAAGGTGGATCAAGGATCTAAATCTAAGACCTCAAACTATAAAGCTGCTCCTGGAGAATGCTGGGGAAACTCTGGGAGACATTGGTGTAGGGAAAGACTTCCTAAAGAAGACCCTCAAAGCAGAGTCCATCGTCCACAAAATAGACAAGTGGGATTACATCAAACTAAGAAGTTTCTGCATGGCCAAAGACACAGTAGTTAGTGTGAATCGACAGCCCTCAGAATGGGAAAATATTTTTGTAAATGTTGCATCAGATAAGGGACTGATAACCAGAATACACAAGGAACTAAAAAAGGTGTTTGGAAAAAAGATGAGCAACCCTATTAAAAGATGGGAGAAGGAGATGAAGAAAACACTCTCTAAAGATGACATACGAATGGCCAAAAGGCATATGAAAACATGTTCAACCTCCCTCATTGTAAGGGAAATGCAGATAAAAACAACAATGAGGTACCACCTAACCCCAGTCAGATTGTCTAATATTAAAAAAACAAAAAATGATAAGTGTTGGCGGGGGTGTGGTGAAAGGGGAACTCTTTTACACTGCTGGTGGGAATGTAGATTGGTCCAACCACTGTGGAGAATAATTTGGAGATTCCTTAAAAATCTACAGATAGATCTGCCATATGATCCAGAGATCCCACTCCTCGGTATCTACCCAAAGGACAGAAGAATCCTTCATTGGAAAAGTGCTTGCACATCGATGTTTATTGCGGCACTATTCACAATTGCTAAGTCATGGAACCAACCCAGATGCCCCCGTATGGAGGAATGGATTGAAAAACTGTGGCACATATACTCTATGGAATACTACTCAGCCATAAAAACCAACAGAGCCCTGGCTTTTGACAGAAAGTGGAAGAATATGGAAGATGTACTGCTGAGTGAGGCAAGCCAGCCTATGAAGGAGAGACATTGTATGTCCCCACTTAACATATACCGTTTGTCTGCATTCTATGTCTGAAACTGATTGACTAACAGTTGAACAAACACAAGAGATGGGTGTGAGTGTCAGATGGGGTGTGTGTGGAGGAGTGGGGCCCAACGAAAGACATTTGGAGAAGGGATACAGAGGTAGAGCATTGACGGGATGGGGAGGTGTGGTGTTATCTGTTGAAGATATTTCGATCAACGGGTCTGGGGAGAAAGGTTCACATATCGAAATGGTCTCATTGTAAGCCAAACAATATGATTTAAAGTATATACAAAAATAAATAAAGTAATTAATAAAAAAAAAAAAAGATCTGATACAGGGCTGAGAAAAGCATATGTTTTGTGGTTGTTGGGTTGTACATTCTATAACTGTCTATTGAGTCCATTTGATATATGATATTATTTGTATCCTGTATATGTTTTTTTGTTTGTCTAGATTATCTGTCCAAATGAGATAATTGGTTCTGAAGATCCCCAAGGATTAATTTGTTGCAGTCTATCCATCCTTTTAGTTCTATTAGTCTATCCCTCTTATTTGGGATGCTCCTGAGTTGGGAGTATAGATATTTATAAGTGTTATATCTTCCTGGTGAATTAGCTCATTCAGTAACATATAATACTCTTCTTTGCATCTTCTTACAGCTTTTGCCTTTTTTTTTTTTCCTGAAATCAGTATCACTCCAGCTTTTTGTTTTGTTTGGTTTGGTTTTCATTTGGATAGGATAGCTTTTTCCAGTCCTTCACTGTTAGTCTATGTATGTCCGTATCCAACACTTGTGTTTTTTGTGGACAGCAAATAGAGTTTTTGTTTTTCTATCCATTCAGCTAGTCTGTTTTTTTTTTTTAGAGGTTTTTGCTATAGGGCATATGCACTCACCTGAAAGACAGAGAGAGACAGAGACAGAAAGTGAGAAATAATCCCAAGGGGGGATGGATCCCTTCTCCTCCATTATCCTCTCAGAATCTTGGGCATGCACACACACGTGCATGGTGTGAGTTCAAGCCACCGGGTCTGGGACTCGAACCATGGTCGACTACATGGGAGTCCAGCGACATAGCCATTATGCTAACTGCTGGTCCCCAGTATTTGTCTCTTGATTGCAGAATTTAATCCATTAGCATTTAATATTATTATTTATATTTACTGACTTTTCTCTGTCATTTTGTCAGTCATGTTCTTGGTTGTTTTTTGTTCTCTTATTTCTGTTTATCTCTTTAGTTTTCCTGAGATAGTATTCCCTTCAGTACTTATCGAAGAGCTGGTCAAGTGTTTGTAAATTCTTTTATTTTTTGTTTATCTGAGAATGTTTTTATTTTTGTCTTCCCATTTGAAGAATCATCTTGCTGGTTATATCAACCTTGGTTGAAATTGTTTTCTTTTAGTATTTTGAATGCTTTTTTTTTTTTTTATCCTTTTCTTGCCTGAATTGTTTCAGTTTAGAGGTCTGATATTAGCCTAGTAAGATAACCTTTGTTAGTGACTTGCCATTTTTATATTGCCATTTTTAGAATCCTATCTTTGTCTATGATTTTACCAGGTTGTCTATTATGTGCAGTAAAGAGGATATTTTCATATTGATTCTATTTGGGATTCTTTGTATCTCTTAGGTCTGGATGTCTGAATGCTTCTCTAGAGTTATGAAGATTTCTGGAATGTTTTATGAAGTAGATCTTTTATACTGTTGTATGATGCTTTGCCTTCTGGAATACTTATTATTTGGATATTTGGGTGTTTAATGGTGTCTTGTCGGCATCCACCTTGGGCTTGGCTCTATCTAAGGGGAAACGGAAAGAAATAGGAAAGGAAACAAAGTAGCAGTGGACACAGGCAGCCTGAGCCTAAGTAGCCAAAGCAACTTGCGCTGCCCAGACTAACTGGGTGCCTTTATTTATAGGGCAAAGTGACATTACATATGTGTATTTCATGATATTCCATAGATATATTGATGTGTTTCAGACAATAAGAAATGGGTAAGAAATCTATAAGTGCTTAGGCATACTGGGCCAGGTGTATCCCTTGGTGATAATCACATCAAGGAGAAATCCCATTCATCTTCTAATGGAGAGAAGCCTAACTAGGTGTGGGGAGGATACATAAGCTAAAGAATCTCACCATAGGGTGGGCATCACCACACCCAGACAAGGCTAAATAATCTTACAGAGGCAGAGCAGGGGTTAAACTTTCCTAATTGGGGTCAAGATTTCTCCTGAATTCTATCAGATGTGTCTGTTGGAAAGCCCCTAGCAATTTCCACCCTTTGCTCTGCCTGCAGCAAGGGTCAAAGAAAGGACAAGCAAGGTTTTGCCATAGCCCAAAGGGACAGGTGGTGTTTGCTAAGGGAATGTCCCCACATTCTCAGAGCCTCTCTCCGAACATGTCCCTACAGTGTCTAGTATTTCTTGTATGTTATCCTGATTTTTTTTTTAGTTATTTTTTTTTTTTATTCTTTTTGGTGGTTTTCCCTAAGTCAGAAGTCTTGTCTTCCAGATCAGAGATTCTATCTTTTGTGTGGTCTAATATGCTATTAATTCTTTCTAGGGAGGTTTTGATTTCCTGCATTACAAACTGTATATCTTGAAGTTTTGTTTGATTCTTTTCCTCCTTCTTTGTTTGTCTATTTCCTCCTTCAAGTCATGGAAGTATTTTCTCATCTCCTGCAGCTCATTGTCTCTTGCATCTCATTGATTTTTGTTACCATGAATATTCTGAATTATTTTTCTGACAGTTTGATAATTTCTTCTGTTTTTGTCATAGTTGGAAAAGAGTTACAGTATTCACTTGCTGGAGACATATTTCTTGATTTTCTCATGCTTGAGGTTTTTCTGCAATTTTTATTCACTTGGTGATGTAATCACTTTTGTTAATCCGTTAGAGTAGGTTTCTGTAGATTTAAGATCATGTACCTTCTCTTTGTTGTGAATTACTTCTGTGCCAGTTTCTTTAGTCTACTGTGGTTTCCAATGTGTTATTACCAGAAATAGTTTTAAGTTCAGATTTTCGAAGAGGAGTTTCTTCCTTTTTGCTGGTGGTTCAGTAGGAGGAGACTATTCCTCTAGAGTCCCACGATGTTCAGATGTTTTGCTACTATACACCTAGACTTCTCTAGTCCTGTGAGGGTGGAGACTTCTAGCTCTGAAACCACAAAGTGAGGTTTGGAGTTTTGGGGCTAGCTTATTTCTGCCTTCTGGTCCCTGGCTGGTCAGGTGGATTTAGATCAAGATGTCTGCTTAAGAGGCCTGCAATTTCCCATGATACTTTCTTTAAAGAAGTGATCAAGTTATAATGGGACCATAAAAAATATCTCTAATCCATTATTACTTGGTCTAAAAAATGAAAATTTTGTCACAGAGTTAGATATGGAGAGTAAAAAATAAATGTAAATAGACACAGACAGAATGCCACATAAAGACATAGATTGTGACACACTTAGTCAAATAATGCCAATTATTGACAGAAAACCACCAAAAGCTAAAAATAGACAAGGTAGAAAATTCTCCCCTACATGTTTCAGAGGGGATATGGCTCTGCTGAAATATTGATTCTGGCTTTATTACCACCAGAAGTGTGAGACAATAAATTTTGTTGTTTTAACCTACCCTAATGTGTTTCTTTATTACAGTAGCACTAGGAAAGTATAAAAGCTGGCATTAATAATAAAATTTTAAAAATGGGAGCTTTTCTATCCGAAGAATGGGTAGACGACTCAGAGTGCTACCCGTCAGAATCCACCTTCGTATTGAAAGTACCTCTGCAGAATCTGAAGACAATTCATGACAAACTTGGAAATGACTCTTTGTTACCCCTGCATTTCTCTGGAGATGTGTGCTTTTCTAGAATATAAAGCAGAGTGAACATTCAATTTAGTCTAAAAAGACCTCACTCAGATTTTATAATCCATCTACTATAAGCAAGTTCCTTTTCTCTGATTCATTTTTCTTCATCTCTAGTGTCCTATACAATCTTCAAATTTGATTATTTAAAATATTGGTAGAAAACAATCTCTTTATGCCATGCCATGGCATGAGGATTAAGGCAGCTGGAACTCACATAGCTGATCACTCAGTTTTAGTCTCAGACCTGGTAGACTGAGAAACACACTAGGCACATGTGCATGTATGCTCAGAATATCATAACCAGGGAAAGATGGAGAAAGTATTGTGATATGACCATCCCCCATGGTGAGTGCATTTTTACATTCCCTCTCTTTCTTGTTGTATCTCTCCTGAGCAAAAATGCCCTTTGGCAATTTTTTTAAAAGAAAATAGGTTCTCCAACTTTCTCCTAGGCATACATTTACTTTAGCTAAATGAACTAGGAGCCCACAATTCTTGAACCAAGAACTCTCATAATATTCCTTCCAAATTCTTCTGAAGTCTCATCTACTGTGGTCTTAACTTCTGTGAACATAAGCCTTTTTTTAAATCAACTTAAACTAGAAAAACACAGGTCTTGACTCCTTGTGTACCAGTGGCTCATGCATGGACAAAGCTATCATTTTATTTGCTTTGTGGGCAAATGGTGTGTGAAATAATGTATGCTAAATTTTGGGGGGAAAATGAGGAAGAGAAGTTCAGGAACAAAATGAGACTAATACAAAAGGGACACATAAGGAGGTACTTCAAAAAGTTTGTGGAAAAGGGGAAGTAAAGTACATGTTTATTTTGGCACACACACACAAAAATGAAATCTTGGCTCAGCCTGTTGAGACAATAAGCATATTGAGCTGCAGTGCTAGAATCCACATGGGCAATCACAGGTTTGGATCCTTAGGTCATTTTGAAAATATGCTGTGTTCATACACGAGTCCAATTTTCTGAGAAGCTGGAGAGCTGAGTAACAGGAACTGTTATGTGCTGAGACACTGTAATGGTGCATCTCTCTTTAATTTGTGTGCACATACAAGTTCTCTATCATAAATAAAATACAAATTTAAAATTATTTGGCCAGTGATTTTTTACTTGCAAATTCAGGGACTTAGAAAATAAAAGTAAACACAAAACCTTGAGGGTGCTTTAGAAACCAAATGGACTTTCTAGAACTAACTAAGCCAGTTGCATAAACATCATGTTTGTGAAGAACAAGGGTACTAGGAGTGCCAACTAACATTTTGTCAGTGTGTGAGGGATATTATTATTCACAAATGTAAAATGAGACATGTCTTCTCTTGCTTGGTGTGACTTAGTACTGTTAATTTCTGGAAACAACAGTCATTAAAATACTTGACAAAATCTGTTCTGAGTCCTGTTTTATTTGTTAAGTGAGGTTCATGGGAGTGATCAAATTGGTAATCTTAGAGGAAGAAAACCTGTCCTTCCTCTCCCAAAAAGGAGGACAAATTACAATAAAATAAAGTACAAAAATAAAATAAATTTGTCTCTTGAAATAAGAATTTCTGATTCTTATTTATAGGGACTTTTATCTTCTGCTACAGTGCTGATTCATTAGGACTATTGCTACATTTGAGGTAACTTTATCTCTGAGTTATTTACTTGTGGTAATGTCTGAATACTATATTTTTCTGTGCATCTTTTTAGTGTCAGAATGTTGGTCATTATTTTAAAGTCATGCATGTGTTCTCTTGCCGAAGAATTTTCACACAGAGCCAAACAAACACTCTCATATTAAGCAAATGTCTTTACTTCTAAGAAAATGAGGCAAATTATTTAAAAGGAACAGGGGAGATAAATTGAGACTCTTGAGCCACAAGTACATGACATGCTTGTCCAAGCACACAGAAAAAGTGGGTCTGAGTAAAGGGACACATCGGTAAGACCAATAAATAAAGAATAATAAAAAGACAAAACATGCAAGAGATAAATACCTCATTATGGATGATCCACTCATTCCTAATTTTACCAGATTCCCCTTCCATTTCTGAAACCTCATTCTATGTCTCACTTTAGTGACCCATCTTGATCTTTATGTAACATATGATATACCCTATGCGTTCATAAGTTGAAATTTATAAGCCAGTATCTCACTCTCTGTATTAAAAAATAATTATCATGTAATAATCATACATACTTGCTGAGTGCAGTGTGATTTTTCAGTACATGAGTACAATGTGCAATGATCAAATCAGCAAAATTAACAGTCATCATCATCCCAGACATTTGTCATTATTTTCTGCTATAAACAGTCAAGAGCCTTTCTATTAACTATTTTGTAAAGTTAAATTTGGATTTATATTTTTATTTGTTACTTTTAAAAGTTTACATTTAATCACTGCAAATATTTACTGTGTACAGAACTGACGGAATACAGTGGATATAAGTCAAGTCAAAAATATTACCATATACTTTAACATCAACAAATAACTTCATCTTTTGTTTGTTAAATATTTCTCTTTTAGACTCTGATCTCCACCCTTCTACCCCCACTACCAATCGCCTCCTATACTGTCTTTAGCATCCACATTTGCCCTGTCTGACATTAAACTTTCCAATATTTTAGTTTTTGCCATAGAGGGCAGACATTCAGTATATATTAAGGGGAGACATGCAATGTCTATATTTCATAGTCTAGCTTGCTTTGCTTAATATTAAATCTTTAATATTTATCCACTTTGTATCAAACATCAGGGTTTCATTGTTTTTTTTGGATAAGTAATATTCCACAGATTATAAGTGCCACATATTTTCAATCCATCCATTTGTTCTTGGACATTTGAGTCTTAGCAATGGTGAATTATGCTGCAATAAACATGAATGTTCAAGTTGTTTTTCTGACTGAGCATTTTTCTATCCTTTGGTTAGATACCCAGGAGTAGAATTATAGGGCCATATGGTAGCATAGGCAATAATCTCCAAAATAAACAAGAGAGGCTACTTCAGACCAGAAAGCTTCTGCTTGGCAAAATGAACAATATTAGAGTCAAGAGGCAACCCTTAGAGTGGGAGAATATCTTTGTAGCTATTTCTCAGATAAGGGACTGATAACCAGAATATATAGGGAACTCAAGCAGCTTACCAACAAAAATGATCAATCCAATTAAAAAATGAGCAAATGAGCTGAACAGACAACTCTCCAAGGAAGACATTAGGGATGGCCAAAAATCATATGAAAAAAAATGCTTCCTTATCATAAAGGAGATGCAAATGAAAACCACAATGAGATAGCACTTAACCCCAGTCAGAATGACTAAGGTTAAAAAAGAATGATAAGTGCTGGTGAGTATATAGTGAAAAAAAAAATATAAAAACATTCTTACACTGTTGTTGGGAATGTAAATTAGTATAGCTGCTGTGTAAAATTATATAGAGGTTCCTCAAAAACCTATAAATCTATGAACTATTCTGAAATATGCAATAAATTATTGTTGACTATAGTTATCATACTGGGCTATAGAACACTAAAACTTTTTCCTCTTGCGTAACTGTAATTTTGTGTGTTTCTTAACCAAAGTCTCCCTATGCCCTCATCCCCTCTCATCACTCATTTTAGCCTCTAGCATATTCTATACTGCATCTATGAGGTAATCTATTTATTTTACACATATGAATGAGTATATGTGATATTCCTTTTTTTGCCTTGGTTATTTTACTTAACATAAAATACTTCAGATTTGTTCATGTTACCTCAAATGACAATATTTCATTTTTACATGACTGAATATTTTATTAGATATCTATACATCATAATTTCTTTTTGTTTATCCATTGATGGACACTCAGGTTTTTTTCCATATCATTGCTATTGCAAGTAGCCCTGCAAAAATGTTGGAGTGTAGCTATCTCTATGACATCCTAATTCCTTTCCTTTGCATAGCTCCCAGTAAGGGGATTGCTGGATCATACCACAGTTTTATTTTTAGTGTTTTTGGTAATATTCATACTGTTTTACTTAAAGGTTGTTGTAATGAACATTTTTGCCAAATTTATAGAAAATGTTCTTCTTTTCTTCATCCTCACTAGCATTTGCTATTTTTCATTTTTTTTTGAAAATAATCATCATAACTGAGATGAAATGAAATCACATTGTGGTTTTCATTTGCATTTTCCTGAAGACTGGTGAGCATTTTTTATATACAAGTTGACCATTTGTATGTCTTCTTGAACACTGCCTATTAATGACAGAAAATTGTCTATTTGGATCAGTTAGTTCACTATACATCACTAAGCTTATAGAGTGAATACACTTTACACCAGTGTAGTTGAAGATACTATACACGTTATGATAAACAGATAATCATCAATTTCTGTGTGCCTTTAATGTCTTGCCACTCTAGTTTTCTTGATTCCTTTCCTCACACTTGTCCTTTTCTCTCATCCTCTTCTAACAATATCTCCAGAATCTGTAACCATTTTCCATGCTTCTATTTCCTCCAATCTTACAGTTTCTGCCATAGAGTGTAGACAGTCAGTACGTATTAAGTGGACACATACATAACTCTCTTTCAAAGCCTGACTCACTTAACTCAGTGGTAAATCCTTCTTACTTATCCATTTTCTAGCATATGCCAGGGTTTTGTTGTTTTTGTTTATTGGTTTGTTTGTTTATTTTTATTGCCTAGTACTATTTCATAGAGTACATGTACCATGTTTTTTTAATCCACTCATCTGCTGGTGGACATTTGGATTGGTTCCATGTCTTAGCAATTGTGAATAATGCCACAATAAACATAGATGCACAAGCATATTTTTTTTGTCTGAGCATTCTCCTACCCTTTGGAATTACTATATGATATGGTAGTTCTGTTTGTAGGTCTTTGAGGAGCCTCCATGTTGTTCTCCACAGTGGTTGGAGAAATTTGCATTCCAAACAACAGTATAGGAGAGTTCCCTTTTCACCACAACCTTGCCAGCACTTATCATTTTTCTTTTCTAATTTTAGCCATTCTGACTGAAGTAAGATGGTATCTCAATGTGATTTTAACTTTCATCTCCCTTATTATGAAAGACGTTGAGCATTTTTTCATGTTTTTCGAATGTTTGTATGTCGTCATTAGAGAGTTGTTTGATAACTCATTTTCCAGTCTTTTACTTGGGTTGACCATTTATTTATTTATTTATTTATTTAGGGGGAAGCTACTTGAGTTCTCTGTCTATTGTAGTTATCAATTCCTTATCTGAGGCATAGTTTACAAAAATATTCCCACATTATGAGGGTTATCAATTCACACTAAGCACTCTGTCTTTTGCTCTCCAAAAACTTCTTAATCTGATGTAATCCCACTACTCTTTTGGGGAGATTATTGCCTGTATTTTTGGGGATCTTACTTAAGAAGTCCTTGCCTACTCCATTTCCCAAAGTTTCCCCAGTGTTTTCCATCAGTGGATTAATAGTTCGAGGTGTAAGGTTTAAATCTTTGATCCATTTTGAGTTAATTTTTGTTAATGGTGGGGTACTGGGGCCCTGTTTAATATTTCTGCAGGTGGATACCCAGTTTATCAAGTACCATTTGCTAAAGAGGTTTTATTTTTTTCCACTGGATTGATTGGTGACCTATATCAAAACTCAGTTGGCTGTATGTTTTGGGGTTTATTTCTGGTGTCTCTATTCTGATCCGTTGGGTCACATGTCTGTTTTTGTGCTAATACCATGCTGTTTTTTGTTTTTGTTTTTGTTTTCCAGGAAGGAGAAAACATTTTCTATTTGGCAGTTGAAGACATAGAAACAGATACAGAGCTTCTGATTGGCTACCTGGACAGTGACATGGAAGCCGATGAGGAAGAGCAGCAAATTATGACAGTGATCCAAGAAGGAGAAGTTGAAAATTCTAAAAGATAGTCAACAGCTGGGAAAAAAGATCACCTTGCTTGTAAAGAGGACCACGCCTGTCCCCAGTGTGAATCGAGTTTTCCCAGTGAAGACATTCTTGCAGAACATCTTCAGGTGCTGCACCAGAAGCCTGTGGAGGAGAAAGAATTTAAGTGCAAGAACTGTGGAAAGAAATTCCCAGTTAGGCAGGCTTTGCAAAGACATGTTCTTCACTGTGCAGCAAAAAGCAGTCTGAAGGATCATTTGCGGTCCTCAGTGCTCCGTTTGCAGTTCTTCCTTCAGTTTGGCATCAAGTTTTGAGCAACACCAGGATATCTGCCAGCAGGAGGTCAGGTTCTTGTGCAAGGCCGACAGCTGTGGGAAGAGACTCAAAAGCAAGGATGCCCTGAGAAGACACCAGGAGAATGCCCACACTGGAGATCCCAAGAGAAAGCTCATCTGTTCAGTGTGCAATAAAAAGTGTTCTTCAGCATCAAGCCTTTCATCTTCTGGATTTATTTCATGAACAATGTTGTCATCATTCAGCTCAAGTGGAACAACAGGGCATGAATCGGACTTTCCCATGCTTCCTATAGCTGTCTCCAGGGGTAGTATGGTCCACATCATCTTTGCCATGTCCTTGGTGTCATTTTCATGCTGTTTTGACTATCACAGGTTTGTCATATATTTTGGGTTCAGGGAGTGAGATGTAAATTAATTTGAATAGAATTTCCATTTTGATTACACTAATTCTTTTTTCTTTTTTTAAATTTCATTTTATTTTATACATTCAACCACATTAGCTTACAAAGTGACTATTTCAACAGGTGAACATTTATCCCTAGTCCAGTTGATAAAGCTATAAAATATCTTCAACAGATAATACCACATTTCTTTGTCCAATTAATGTTTTGCCTCCATTTTTTTCTTCTAAATGTTCTTCCTCAGTCTTGATTCTTTCACAAACACTATATTTGGTATTTACATCCATATACTGTGTTTTATATCCTTTAGTCAATCAGTTTCAGTCATAGAGTGCAGACACTCAGTGTATATTAAATGGGGACATACAATGTCTCTCCTTCATAGCCTGGCTTGCTTCACTCAGCAGTAAATCTTCCATATTCTTTCACTTTCTGTCAAAAGCCAGGGTTTTACTGTTTTTTGTGGCTGAAAAGTATTCCATAGAGTATATGTGCCTCAGTTTTTCAATCCATTTTTCTGTGTGTGGGCATTTGGGTTGGTCCCATGTCTTAGCAATTGTGAATAGTGCTGCAATAAGCATCAATGTGCAAGCACTTTTCCAATGAAGAATTCTTCTGTCCTTTGGGTAGATACCAAGGAGTGGGATTGCTGGATCATATGGTAGTTCTATTTGTATATTTTTGAGGAATCTCCAAATTGTTCTCCACAGTGGCTGGACCAATTTACATTCCCGCCAGCAGTGTCAGAGAATTCCCCTTTCACCACACCCTCACCAGCACTTTTGATTACATTAATTCTGTTCCAGGAACATGGGATGTCCTTCCATTTATTTATGTCATTTTAAATTTCTTTTTTTTAGATTTTCAGTTTTTCTTATAGAGGTTTTTGATTTACTTAATTTGATTTATTCTTAGATATCTTATAGTTTTGTGGCTATGTTAAATGAGATTACTTTTTTTTGGTTCTACCTCACTCTCCTTATTTTTCTTATATAGAAATGTTATTAATTTTGTATGTTGATTTTGCATCCTGCCACTTTACTCATTTTTACTTCCAGGAGCTTTTTTTAGATTATTTTTGGGTCTTCTTTGTATACAATTAGGTCATTTATAAATAAATATAATTTAATCTCTTCTTTCCCTGTTTGAATGCCTTTTATTTTATTCTATTTTCTGATTGCATTGGCTAGGGCTTCCAATACTATATTACAAAGGAGTGGAGAAAATAGCAGTCTTGTCTTGTATCAAAGAACCAGCTTTTGATTTCTTTTATTTTATGTATAGTTTGTTTATTTTCTACTTCATTTATTTCTGTTTGAATCTATATAATTACATTTATCCCAGGAATGTTTATATTTTTTGTTGTTGTTTTGTAATTCCCTGAAGCATAATGTTAGGTTATCCATTTGCCACCTATTCTTCTTTTTCTTAGGAACACTAATTGCTATGAACTTTCCTCTTATGACTGCTTTTACTGTATTCCATAGGTTATGGAAACTTGTGTAATCATTCATCATTGACTTCCATTTGTCTTTTAATTTCATTCTTAGTTTCTTTAGTAGTTGTGATTTCATTCAGGAGTAGGTTGTTTAGTTTCCATTTGTTTGTATATTTTAGTCAGTTGTTTTCTGAAATTAATATCAAGTTGAATTCCATCATGGTCAGAGAAGTTGCTGGATATTTGTTCTATGCCTTTGAATCTTTAAAGTCTTATTTTGGGCCTAATCATGTGGTCAGTCTTCTGAAAGGATTCAAGCAAGGTTAGAAAAATGTATTTTTTATGGTTTTTGGGTGGATGGTTCTATAGATGTCTGCCAAGATTTATGATAGCATTTAAATCTTGTATATCTATGGTTATTTTTTGTCTAGACGATCTGTCCAAAGGTGCTAATCGGTGTTGAGATTCTCAACAATTATTGTTTTGCAGTCTATCTCTCCTTTTAGATCTAGCAGTCTTTCCTTCATATAGTTGGGTGCTCCTTAGTTGGGTGCATAGATATTTATGAGCATTATATCTTCTTGATAATTTAGCCCTTTTATTACTATATAGTACCCTTTTATGTGTCTTCTTACAGTTTTTGTCTTAAAGTTTATTTAGTCTGAAGTCAGTTTCACAACTCCACCCAATTTTTTGTTTCTTTGTGCATGGAATACCTTTTTACAGTCCTTCACTTTTACTCTATGTATGTCTTTATCCATGAAGTATTTTCCTCCATTAACATTCAATATTATAATTCTTTTTTTACAGTCCTTCACTTTTACTCTATATATGTCTTCATCCATGAGGTATTTTCCCCCATTAGGATTCAATATTATAATCAGGGAACCAGCAGTTAGTGTAATGGCTATGTCGCTGGACTCCCACATAGCGAAAACCTCTCAAAAAAAAAAAAGATTCAATATTATAATCAATATTTCTGCAATTGTCCCTGGCATTTCATTAGTCTTTTTATTTTAGAGGTTTTTTCTATAGGGCACGTGCGCTCGCCAGAAAAACAGAGAGAGACAGAGAGACAGAAAGCGAGAAATCACCCACCAGTGGGGATGGCCACGCCACAATCCCTTCTCCTCCATTCTCCTCTCGGGATCTTGGGCACGCACGCACACACACCTGGCGTGAGTTTTAAGCCACCGGGTCTGGGACGTGAACCACGGTCCACTACATGGGAGTCCAGCGACATAGCCATTAAACTAACTGCTGGTCCCCATTAGTCATTGTTTTTTTAAAAAAAATGCCTTTTGTTATTTTATTTCTGTTTGTCTCTTTTTAGTTTTTCTAGCATAGTACTTCTTTCAATACTTCTTGAAGACCTGTTTTAGTTTGGTGAATTTTTCCATTTTCGTTTCGGAATGTATTTATTATTCTTCCTGTTTGAAGTATAATGTTATCAGGCATCATTTTTTGGTTGATATTGTTTCTCTTTCAGTCTTTTGAATATGTCTTCTCATTATTTTTGTCTGTATTGTTTAGATTGGGAGGTCTGGTGTTAGCATAACAAGGTAACCTATGTAAGTGATTTCATGCTTCTCTCTTGACATTTTAGAATCTTTTGATATTTTACCATCCTTTCTATGATGTGTTGTGGAGAGATCTTATTATGTTGATTCTATTTGGGGTCATTTATATTTCTTGGATCTGGATAAATGAATGTTTCTCTAGGTTTGGCAAGTATTTTATGAAATAAGTCTTCTATGCCCATGTACAATTCTTCATCATCTCGAATACCTATTATTCAGATATTTGTGCATTTGACACTGTCTAGTATTTCCCATATATTGTCTTGATTTAAAATTTTTTTCATCATTTATGGCAGTTATATGTAAGTCAAAGGCTTGTCTTCCAATTCAGAGATTCTATCTTTTGCATGATCTAGTCTGCTGTAAATACTTTCAAAGGATATCTTGATTTCCTGTATTATTATTGTCTTCATCTCTGGAAGTTCTGATTGATTATTTTATGGTGTTTATCTCTTCCTTCAAATTCTAGAAAAACTTCATCTCTGTTACCATGAATATTCTGAATTCTATTTCTGAAACTCCTGCAAATTATTTTGTGTTGTCCACAGTTTAAGAAGAGTTACTCAGTTTCATTGGAGGAAGAGGTGTTTCCTTGTTTTTCCATAATTCTTGTGCCTCTGTGCTGGTTTCTAGTCATCTGATAGATTGTACACTTCTTCGTACTTTTCTGGTGTTGATTCTATGGTGTCGGGGTTAGAAGAGCTATACTTCACTAACATGTTCTTGATAAATGACCTTGTTTTTCAGTCATAGAAGTGTGTATATACCTGGATTTAGGTGTTTATTTGTTCCGCAGTCACTTGAGAGTAGGTGCACTTGGAGTTGAGGAAAAAAGTAGTTGTGTGGCATGCTTTGCTTGCTGCTCACTTCAGAAAACTATGAAGTCTGGAAATATTCATGGGGGAAAGAATTTGGTAAGAGGTCTAAAGTAGTCTTCCTGCCTCAGTCATTCTCACTGCCTGCCTAGACTTCACTACTGAGTGCAGGATCTGGGGGTAAAGGCAGCAAATGGAGTTGAGACGGGTTGGTTTGGACTGCAACTGAAGTAGTCAGAAGAGATTAGAGGACCCACGCCAGTCTCCTGCTTCAGTTGTTCTCACTGCTTGTCCTTGCTCCATGACTGCAGCATAGGCTCTGGGGCTAAAGGCAGTGAAGAGAGATGAGATAGGCCAGTCTGAGATGCACCTGGAGTAGTCAGAAGATCACACATCCATGTTTATTGTTGTATTAGTCGCAATTGCTAGTTCATGTAATCTACCCAAATGTCCAAGAACAGATGATTAGATTTAAAAAATGTGTCATATATACTTTATGAAATATTATCCAGCCATATAAAACAATGAAACCCTGATGTTTGATACAAAGTGGGCAAATAAGAAAGATTTAATGGTAAATGAAGGAAACCAGACTATGAAAGACAGGCATTATATGTCCCTGTTTAAAATACACTGAATGTCTGCATTCTGCAGTGGAAACTGAAAGACTGGAAGGCGTAGTAGCAGGGAGGGCAATTGTAGATATTAAAGACTGTGTAGATTGTGGTGCGTAATGGAGGTAGGTTATAATGGGTGGGAGGAAGGGGATCAGGGAAAAAAACAGACATAAAACAAATTTAATAGACACAAAAATAAAAGTTAACTGTTTATGATAATGTATATGGCAATATCTTTGACTTGACAAATAGACACTGTATGCATGCTGGGAAAACTGTGTTGTATGTTTTAAAGATGTACAGTGATTAAATGTTAATTTAAAAAAATAAAAAAGAATTATGATGTAATTATTGTGTAAATCTGTCCTTAACTCTTTATCATGGTGTTATAATATTTGGATGATTCTCACACTTGTAGTCTGTCCTATCTACCTGTCCTACTTCAGCCAACGTCAGCCATAAGAAAGCCAGGGCCATTCAATCCCCATATCCATTGTTAGGCACATTTTACTAAAAGTTTTCAGGCAATGTGGTGGTGCTACCTATAGGAAGTAGTAGGACAGTGAGGAGACTGAAAAACACGTTTATTTAACACATGCTTAGTGTGTGATATATGAGGTCATAAGAGAAGTCCTGATGTATTTTTCTATGCCAAAATACATTGTGACTTTCCCAATGACCCAGTATTTCTAAGAACATTTCATATGTATTTAATCTTTGACACAGACATTCTTCTGTTTGTTTGAATTTATCATAGCATACATTCGCTGAAGAGAAACACAAAAAGACAGTAAGAGGTAAAGTGAGAAATTACCCCACAGCAGGGATGACCATGTTGCAATCCCTTTTTCATTCTCCTCTCAGGATTTTGGACACCTACGCACACATGCCTAGTGTAATTTTCAAGCCTTTACTTCTGGGAATTGAAATGCAGTCAGCCATCTGTGAGTCCAGTGCCTTAATCAACCTACCACTTGCTGGTCCAGCACAAATATTTTTTATAAACTTGCTACTGTGTTGTTAATGTGTGCTTTGAGGAAGATCTGAATTGAGAAGGGACCACACCCCCTTTCTTGACCTCTCTACCTAATTTCTAATGCATTATAAAGTAATACTTTAGTGTATTGTAAAATCATTTTATTAAGTAGTTGCCAGAAGTTTGAAAAAAAAAGAAATAGATTAGGGTGGAAAAGGAAACAAAGAAAAAATATATCAGAAGGTATCACTTACAGTGAAAGATAATATTCTTTCATAAAACTAGTATTTTGATTCTATCTAGATGAGTTTTTTATTTTTATTTTTATTTTATCATTATTATTTTTATTTTATGCATTCAATCAGTATACATCACTACAGCTTGTATAATAAATTTACCCAACATGAATACACTTCACTCTATGCTATTTGAACATTACTTTTTAAAATATCTTCAGGGTAGTCACATGAAAAACAGATTATTCCTTCTATATGTAGGTTCAGAGTATAAAACTAAGATCATATGGAACAAGGAAATGTAGAGCCAATCTACATAAGAAACTTTTCCAGCACATTATAACTTGCCCACCACATTCAAAAAGATCATAAGAGATCCAAGTTTTATCTACAGCCCCCTGCCAAGACAGGGAAACTGAGGCAGGACCTTTCACTGGCCCTGGGATCAGCTCCAGCTCCAGTCCTAGCCCAGCTCTCCCAATCACAGAGCTCCCCCTCCTCCCTGCCAGAAAGATAGGTTGTTACAATGTTAATGGATTAAATTCTTCAATCAAGAGACACAGACTGGTTGAATGGATAACAAACACAAAAACCCTCTATCGGTTGCCTACAAGAAAAACATCTCATGGATAAAGATATTTATAGCCTAAAATGAAGTGCTGGAAAAAGGTATTCTATGAAAATGGCAACCAAAAAAGAGCTGGAATCACGATACTAATTTCTGACAAAATAAATTTGAAAACAAAAGCTGGGGACCAACACATGATGTAATGGCTAAGTCACTGGATTCCCCTCTAGTCCAAAGCTGTTCGAGTTCTGGACCCAGTGGCTTAAACTCATACCGGGCGCATGTGCATGGGTGCCCAAGATCCCAAGAGGAGAATGGAGAAGAAGGATTGTGGCATGGCCATCCCCCAGGGGGGTGATTTCTCAATTTCTGTATCTCTGTCTCTCTCTTTCCAGTGAGCACATGCACCCTATAGAAAAAAACCTCTCAAAAAAAAAAAAAAGAAAAGAAAAGAAAAAACTGTACTAAGAGACAACGAAGGTAGTGAAAAAGCTAATCCATCAAGAAGATATAATGCTTATAAATGTCTATGCACCTAACTCAGGAGCACCCATATGCATGAAGAAAAGACTGTTAGATCTAAAAGGACAGAGAGATTGCAACACACCAATTGTTGGAAACTTCAATAACATACTATTTCCTCTGGAAATATCATCTAGAACAAAATAAGTGAAGAGATAAAGGATATAAATGATACCATAAATAAGAGAGAATAAACAGACATCTATAGAACCTTCGACACAAAGAAAAGAGATACACTTTTTTTCTCACTCTCACATGTAAATTTTTCAAATATTGGCCACATGACAGGGCACAAAGCAAGCTTTTACAGATTCAAAGCCATAGAAAATATATCCAGCATCTTCTCCAAACATGATGTAATTAAACTTGATAATAATTTTGAGAAAAATCTTCAAAAATACATGGAAAAAATTTACCTACTCCTAAATGACTTCACAGCTAATGAAGAAATAAAGACTGAATTCAAAAGATACATGGAAGCCACTGACAATGAGGATAAGAGTTTCCATAAACTGAGACACTGTAAAAACAGTCATAAGAGGAAAGAAAGTTTATAGCAATTAGTGGATATAACAAGAAGCAGAAAGAAAGCAAATGGACCACCTAACATCATTTCTCAGACAATTGGAAAAACAACAGCAAAAATTTCAAAAAATTTCCAGGAGAAAAGAAACAATAAAGATCTGAGCAAAAATAAATTAAATAGAAAATAAATGAACTATACAGAAAATAAATGAAAGTAAAAGCTGGTTCTTAAAAAAAGAGAAAAATGAAATGAATATGCCACTAGTTAGACTAATTTAGAAGAAAGAATGAAACCAGGTAATTCAAGTTTGAAACGAAGCAGGCAATAATAGAAATATAAAACGTTATTAGAGGATACTGTGAACATCTATACACCAACCAACAAGAAAATCTGGATGAGATGGACAAATTCCTGGACACATATAATCTACCAAGTTTGAGTCAGGAGGATGTAGAAGGTCTAAATAGGCCCATAACAAGCCAGGGTATTGAATCAGTAATAAATGACCTCCCATCAAAGAAAAGCCCTGGTCCTGATGACTTCCTCTCTGAGTTCTACAAAACTTTTAAAGAAGAAATAATGCCCATCTTACTCAAGTTATTTCTAAAGATCTAAAAGGGTGGAACTTTCCTTAATTCATTGTATGAAGCCTACATCACACTTATCCTTAAAACAAACAAGGACAGAAAAAGGAAGGAAAACTATAGACCAATATATTCCATGAGTAGAGATGCAAGGATTCTCAACAAGGTACTAGCAAATTATATCCAACAATAAATAAAAAAGATTATACGTCACGAATAGGTAAGATTTATCCCAGGGATGCAAGGTTGGTTAAACATATGTAAAACTATAAATGTAATACACCATATTAACAGAAAGAAAGATAAAAAAAAAACATGTGATCACATCAATTGAAACAGAAAAAACATTTGATAAGATACAACTGTTCATGATCAAGACTCTCAGCAAAATTGGCATAGAAAGGTCATTTATCAACACAATAAAAACTATGCATGAAAAGCCCATAGCTAACACTATCCTCAATGGGAAAAAGCTGAAAGCTTTTCCACTAAAATCTTGTACAAGAAAAGAATGCCCATTTTCTCCACTTCTTTTCAATATAGTACTGGAAGTCTTCACCAACACAATCAGAAAAGAAAATAAATTACAAGGAATTCAAATAGAAAAAGAAGAGGTGAAATTATGTCAATTTGCAGATGGCATGATTGTATACATAGAAGACCCAATGGTCCCCAAGAAAATGTTCCTGGAAGTAATACATGAATACAGTAAAGTTGCAAGATACAAAATCAACATACAGAAATCTATACCATTTCTATATACGAACAGCAGGCAGTCTTGAGATAGAACTGAAAAAAGTAATTCCATTTACCATAGCAACAAAAAGTAGAAGATACCCAGGAATAAATCTAACCAAAGATGATAAAGGCCTCCACAAGGAAAACTGATCAGCTAAAAGAAGCAATTGAAAACGACCCAAAAAAGTGGAAGGCCATCCCATGTTCTTGTATTGGAGAAATTAATATAATCAAAATGACAATTCTATGCAAATTAATCTATATATTTAATGCAACCCCATTCAAAGTGCCAGAGACATTCTTCACAGATCTGGAAAAGAAAATATAGAATTTGTCTGGAATCATAAAAGACTTTGAATTTGCAAAGCAATTTTGCACAAGAAGATTGGAGTAGGTGGCATCTCACTCCCTGACCTGAAAATATACTACAAAGCTGTGGGAATCAAAATAGCATGGTATTGGCACAGAAACAGACAGGTGGCCCAAGGGAACAGAACAGAGACCACAGGAATAAACTACCAAACATACAATCTACTGATTTTTGACAAAGGGTACGAGTTTATCCAGTGGGAAAAGGAAAACTTCTTTAGCAAATGGTTCTGGAAAAACTGGATACTCAGCTGTTGAAATATTAATTTGAATCTCTACCTCTCATCATTGACAAAAATCAACTCAAAGTGGATCAAAAATCTAAACCTAAGACCTCAAACTATAAACCTACTGCCAGAAAACACTGGGGAAACTCTGGGAAATTTTGTTGGGATAGGCAAAGACTTCTTAAATATGACCCTCAAAGCACAGGCAATAATTCCAAAAATAGACAAATGGGATTACTTCAGATTAAGTATTTTCTGAATAGTAAAAGACACAGTAAGTAGTGTCAATTGATAGCCCTCAGAATGGGAAACTATTTTTGTAAACTATGTGTCAGATAAGGGACTGATAACCAGAACACACGTGGAATTCAGGAAGCTTACCCGAAAAGGATGATCAACTCAATTAAAAGATGAGAGAATGAGTTGAGAAAATCACTCTCTAAGGAAGGCATACAAATAGCCAAAAGGCACATTGATGTTCATTGCAGCATTTTTCACAATTGCTAAGACATGGAACCAACCCAAATGCCCATGAACAGAGGAACATATTGAAAAAGTGTGGCACATTTACTCTATGGAATACTACTCAGCGATTAAAAACAACCAGACCTTGGCTTTTGACAGAATGTGCATGAATATGGAAGATTTAATGGTGAGTGAAGCAAGCCAGGCTATGAAGGAGAGACATTGTATGTCTCCACTAATATATACCAATTGTTTGTAGCTAAAACTGTATGACTAAAACATATAGAAATATAGTAAATGATTATAAATACCAGATACAGTGTGAGAAGAGGGTGGATGAAGATGTAGACTCTGAGGAAGGAAATTAAGGAGAAAAATGGAGAGGCACAGAATTAATGGGACCAAAAAATGGGTTATTATCTGTTGAAGATAATGTGTATAGTATTCTCAACTGGACTAGTGAGAATGTATACATGTTTCTTTAACTAGCTACAGACTCTTCCATTATGTATTTCCTGATCAACATCCTTTGATAACAGACCATTTGCCTTCTTTAGCTTCTGAGTGACTCCTGGGAATTCAGACAATGCTTAGAGTGTTAATTCCCATGTAATTATATGTTTAAAAGTCAACCCTGACTTCTGGCTCTATCAAGCAAAATCAGACCACTTAGGCAACTTAACCTTAATAGTTACACAGAATCTAAAAAGACACAGCTTTCTTTGACCAATTATCACTTACTGTCTTATCGTCCCTTCTCTCATTCTCATGGAGTTTGCCTCACTACTCTCTTATATACACTTTGGGGCCATGAAAATATCCAACCCTTTTCCCCATGCCAGACCTTCAGTGTTTCAAGGCAGTAATCTATGACACTCATTTGTTACAGAATAAATTTTGTTTTGATTTGTTTTGGGTTTTTTTGGTACTTCTATCTAGGCCATAGCTTAAGTTGTAGAGGCTCCCAGGAAATATATGATGAAATCTCTGGAAAAAGATAAAAGTGTTAATAGTTTGTTTGTTTGTTTTTTATAGAAACAAGAGATTAAAAAGGTGGGATGACATTTCAGGGCAGACAAAACAAAAAGTTTTCTAATAATTCAGATTCTTAAGGATTAACTCTTTTATCTTTTTTTCAGAGATTTCATTCACCTCCACCTATGGCCTAGTTGTTTTTAGGTGACATAATCTTAATTCTTCAAACTAGCATCTTTGTTTTCCAATGGGGCATTGGTTCAGTATATTGTGCATCATCTGGGTGGAGATATACTGGCATAACATAAAGAGTCAGGGCCCTGGGACTGAGATTTTGCTGACCTTGGGAAAAAGTCTAATAGCTGGTATGTGGACTTATGTGTTTAAATTTAGCAAGACTTTTATTGCCTTAGATTCAAGTAATTTTTTAAAGTTTCCCAAAGCAACAAACTATGTCACCAAGAGAAGTATTCATAGGTAGCCCTAGGGGAGTGTGAGGATGTCTATAAGAGACCTGGTAGAAAGAGTCATAGGAGAGAGGAGAGACAAATAAACCATAGACTATGTGGTGGTAGTAATGATTATTATCATGATAGTAAAAGATAGTAGAAGAAAGTGGGGAAAAAGATAGAAGATAGGAAGTTCAACAAGAGAGGATCATCCTAGAAATCCTGTCAAATAGGCTGTGTCAAAACTTTTTATTATTCTGAACTCAGGATCCCTCAACAAATAGTTTCTACTTTCCTTTTCTCATCACCTTCATATGTTCTTGGTCCTTTTCTAAGTGAGACTCCCCCTACAATGTCCCTCTCCCATTTCCTATCACCAACTCTAATATCCTATATTAGCATTCTACCAAGATCTCATCAATAGCTTAACTTTAGTTATACTTTGGAGACAAAAACAATATTTTGCTCTATTTCTTACCTGGTACCCTCCCAGACTACCCTGCCTACAGATATTCCACTGGCCATGGGGAGTTATTTCAAGTCAGCTTAAGCAGAAAAGGCTGAAACTAGAAAAGAAAAGCATGGAGAAAAGAGCTGAGAGACTGTAAAGAATGGAAAGAGGGAAAAGGAAGAAGACAGACAGAATTAGAGTAACTGACTCAAAAAAGTGTGAATCAGAAAAAAAGAGAGGGAAAAAGAAGGAAAGAAAAGTTAAAAAGGCCTTGAACTGAGTGTTTTTGAAAACGCTGAGGTACAGTAGAACAGCTTGTCTCTGGCAAAGCTGAAACATTGGGCTCTGGCCAAATGGTTCCATCCTAGTGACCTTTAGATAGCTAAGCATGTCTGCTCAGCACAGACCAAATGGGTAAATTAATAAATAAAATTTTAAAGACCAAAGATAAAGAGAGAGAGAGAGGAAGATATGAGAAAAAATAGCCCAGTAACGGGGAGCTGATCAAAGGCCTCCTGTCTCTCACTATGCCCTGCAGGTAGTTTGCTGTTCTAACCTTCTTCCTAGGAGGTATGGGAGGAGGGAGGAATGATGATGTAGGCTGATAACTCCAGAACCTTTCTTCTTCTTGGCTACCAGCAAGGATGAATAAAACATAAGAAGGAAACTGGCAGGCCTGATGAGGAGATGGTCTCAGGAAAAGGAGATGGACTCCATGCTGTGGTCAAAAACTGCTGTGGTGTCAACTCACACAATGGGTCAGATTACCAAAATGGTAGGGGATTTTAGGATGGCAGATGAAACCATGTTTACTAAATCCTTTCTACCCAACCTCTTTCTGAGACTCCATTGTGAGTGTCACAAATCTTTCCCAGAGGTCTTTTGTCCCAATCCCAGACTTCTCTGCCTTTCTTCTCAAGCTATTTTCTAACATCAGGTAACTGTTGTTCTCCCTTGTACCCTTTTTCCTCAGAGCAGGTGCAGGCTTTGTCCTTCATTACCCAAACCATAGGCAGCACCAAACTGGTGTCTTTAAAACTTTTCTGAAGGGAATAATGATATGGAAAAGGAAAGCCTTTAAATTGAACACTGGAGAGGAATGTTCCTAATGTCTATCTACCATGCCTCATTTTCTCCGCATATCTTCATGTTGCCGGATGATATTTCTCTCTGACTCTGTCAATCTTTTTTAGAAAACAGGATCTCAGAACTATCCCCTAAGCCCCAGACAGAGGAAGTCAGTTCCAAACCCCACAAGCAAACATAAGAGGACTTAAATATAGTTTTCATTGTTTAATCCAAGTTAAGGTTATGGTTTTAAATTTTTATAACTATGAGGTCTGTTTTGGTATTTTTTGTTTTCCTTAAGAAGAATCCATGTCCTAAAATACGATTTTAGGTTACATTTCCAGTGAACAAATAATCAGGAAAAAGTTGAAATTAGTTTTATTTTTTTCTATAAGGGCTTCTGTTAACCCATATTAATTTCTACAACAAAGTATTGCATCATTCTCTACACCATTACAGTAGCCATAGTACTTCATAAGTAGTAGCCAGCCTACTACAGAAATCAGTAGATCTCTTTGACCTTTATTATTTTAGAGCAAATCACAGAGAATCTTTTCTACCACATACTCACTGTAGGTCAATCCTCATTCTCATCAGTTATTTCAAAACAGAAGTCTTAAAAGTTTAGAATTTGGGGCACAGAGCGAGAGAAAAATATTTTGAAGTCCTTCACGATAGTAGTTTATTGATGGTAATTGTTCATTGTGAAGTGGTACAATAGAAAGAAGCCATGAACATCTGAGTTCCAATATGAGTTTCATCATTTGTTGGTTGTATGAAACTGTTTAGCATCTGCCTTTTCACTTATAGAATGGGAATGACATAGCATAGTGAGCAAGTTTGTTGTGAAGATAAAATGTCTACTGTAGACCTAGCCCAGCAACTGGCATATGGACAGACATTGATCAACTTTAGTTTGATATTTTATTTCTATTGAAACCTTCCTTTAAGCTTAGAAAAATACAATGAACTTTGGCTTCAAGGCCACCATAGAACTAAAACCATAGGTGAAGATCTCTTCTCTTCCATTGCCTTCCCAGAAGCACAGGCATTTTAACAAGAGTGAGCCCCAAAACTATTAGGATACCTTTAAAATTTTGGTATCTTCAAATTTCCAGTAGCTTGATGATCATCTCCGCTTAGGTTTTCCTTTGAACTACTCCAGCTCAACTCCTCAGCTGCACAGATTCAGTACCTTAACATTGTCATTGTCATGGTTTGCATTTTTTGTTATGTTGAATTGTCATAAAGCTATATGCTTAAGGTATTTTCTTCTCTTGGCTGTTTTATTTTGTTTTGTTTTGTTTTTGGAGAGGTTTTTTTTCTATAGGGCATGTGCGCTCACCAGAAATTCAGAGAGAGACAGAGAGACAGAAAGCAAGAAATCATCCCCTGGGAGGATGGTCATGCTACAATCCCTTCTCCATTCTTCTCTAGGGATCTTGGGCATGCACGTTTATGTGCCCAGCATGAGTTAAGCCACCAGGTCCAGGACTTGAACTGCAGTCGACTACATGGGAGTCCAGTGACGTAGCCATTACACCAACTGCTGGTCCCTTGGTTTTCATATCCCTGTTTGTAGACATACCTGTTCTCCCCACTATCCTTTAATATACTTTCACAATCTTTCAAAATTATTTTTAAGGTACAAGATCTCTCTGAATATTTTTTCAATATCTTTACAAATAATAGAATGAAGCCTAAACAGCCTGATGTGTATTCATTGACCACTGTAATCTGGGCTAATTCAGCCTTTCTGAGTAATGTTGACATAAAAGAAAGCACAAGAACCTGAGAAAAGCCAGGAGAAGAAGGATTAACTGAGATGCTTGCTACAAAGAAGGTGAAACCTGAAGATTGAATAGACATTACTTAGACAAAGGATGGAAATGCAACAATGAAACATTTTAAAATAGAAGAGTGTTTATATACTCACTTAACCCATATTTATTTATTGACTACATTATGACAGGCATGTACTGGAATTGGACATTTCACAGTAAACAAAATAGATGAAGTTTCTGCTCTTATTAAGCAAATGAACTTGGGGGGGATAAAGATATATAGAGATAGATAGATAATAGATAGAAATACAGATATAGGGGACCAGCAGTTAGCGTAATGGCTATGTCGCTGGACTCCCACGGAGTCAACAGTGGTTCAAGTACTGGACCTGGTGACTTAAACTCACGCCAAGTGCGTGTCCGTGCATGCCCAAGATCCCAAGAGGAGAATGGAGGAGAAGGGATTGCGGTGTGGCCATCCCCCCTGGGGGGGTGACTTCTCGCTTTCTATCTCCCTGTCTCTCTCTATCTTCCTGGTGAGCGCACATACCCTATAGCAAAAAAAAAAAAAAAAAAAAAAAAAAAAAAAAAAAAAAAAAAAAAAAAAAAAAACCTCTCAAAAAAAAAAGAAATACAGATATAGACACACATGCACATATACATATGTATACATTAGGTAGTACAAAGGAAAGTACTCAGGGAAAGGTAAAGAGTAGAGGATAAAGAATGATGGGGTAGGGTGCTATTATAAATACAATTCTGATGATATTTTGATAGAGATATGAAGGAAATGGAGGGTTACATGTACATATGTGGAAGAAGAGAAGTTCAGGCAGAGAAAATAGGCAGTGTGAAAACCCTAAGTATGTGCAGTGTGTTCTAGAAACAGCAAGAAAGCCAGCAGTTTGAAGAAAGAGATGTAGGGCCTGTTTTGGCACTGTCTGAACTTTGTAGCATTTGAACATGCACAAAGGATAGAGAGAGGGGAAAGGATCAGAGAGAAGGGGAGAAGGGAAATGGGGAGACAAAAAAACATAAAAGGGAAGAAGAGAGGGGAGGAGAGGCAAGAGAGAATGGATTGTGGTCAGTAGAATTTCAAGTAGCTCAATTTTACTGAAGAATAGAAAACATGTTGATGTGTGAGTAGTAGCCAGAGATGAGCTTGAAGAAGAAGGCAGGGATTAGACCTAAGTGATCAGCAAGCCATGTAAGGAGATTTTCTTTATAATACCATAAGAATCATGAAGAACTACTGCTGATGGTTTTGTTTTGTTGAGAGAGATTTTTGCTATAGGGCATGTGCAACTTGTTGAAAAGACAGAGAGAAACAGAAAGGCAGAAAGCAAGAAAATATCCCCCAGGAGGGATGGCCACACCACAATCCTTTCTCCTACATTCTCCTCTTGGGATTTTGGACACACAAACACACACACTCAGCATGAGTTTTTTTTTTTTTTTATTTATTATTTTATTTTTTTTCATTTCATTTTCTTCCATACATTCAATCACATTATAATTTGTCTTACAAAATGAATATTTCAACAGGTGAACATTTCTCCCTAGTACTATTGATAAAACTACGAAATATCTTCAACAGATAATACCACATTTCCATGAGTTTTAAGCCACCAGGTTCAGAACTCAAACCACAGTTGATTCTGTGGGAGTCCAGTGACAACCATATGTCCCACTACTGAAGGTTTTTAAGTCAGAGAGTGGGATGGTCAGATTTGCTCTTTGGAAAGATCACTCTGGCAACAGTATGGAGAGTGAATTGAAGAGGGGCAAGATGAAAGGAAAACCAATTAGGAGACATTTGCAGCCACCTATGTGAGGGATAGTAGGGGTTTAAAAATGAAGGAATATATTTGAAATACTTAATGGAGTAGAATAGACAAGACTTGATTTCTCTATTTGGTGTACGGACTTAGTGGCAGAAAATAAGCAGTGATAGTGTCCATATTTTAGGAAATAATCTACTCTACAACTGCTTGACTTTTAATAGGCTAATTTTGCCTTCCCAAAGCCACTGGTAAGAATCTAAGTATCCCAATGTCTATTGTAATCCTCTCCTGTTATTAGTCCCACATTAAGAATCCAGTATTGAAGGGATAGAATGAGGGTGGAAATTATGTCTAGGCCTCCTAATAACTGTCAAGCACTGTAATAGTTGTTTAATATACATTATGATTTTTTAAAATCCTTACAACCACCTTGTTGAAAGTTTATTCCCATATTGAAGTTAGAGACAGCACTACTCATTCAATTTGCTCAGTCTCAAATAATAAATAAATGGAAGAGACAAAATGTACTCTATGTGTACTCTACTTTTCTTTCCCTGATATAAAAATACATTGTGTATAATTTTTAATGTAGCTTTCCTAAACTTTAATCATTTATTTGCAGGTGCTGGTTATATTTTTACCATACTAGCAAGCTAGCGTATTGATTCAATACACATTAACTGGCTAGACCTACTGCATGTAAGCTTTCTTAGAGAACACAAATGCACAGGAAAGAGACATTCTATCTTTCTCCCATTCTAGACAGCAAGTGCTATAATGCAAAAACTTTATGAGAGAGAGTAGAACAGTACCTACAAGGCTAAATGCACAAAATTTGGAGCCAGACTGCCTGCCTGGAATCAAATTCTGGTTCCAACAATGGTCCTTGATATTAAAAGAAAGTACTGAGGCTTAATGTGAATAGGGAGTAGTGAGGAGATTCACTTGGTTAGAGCACTGGTACTGAGGTATTGGAAGTTCACTAACATAAAATGATGACCAGAGCACAGTCACTAGGGAAGGTCAGCCAAAAGGACTTGGACTTTATTCAAAAGACCAGACCCAGTGTTGAAACCCACTGATGTGTCAAAAGTAATCTGTTACCAATAAGAGCTAAAGTACTAAATTTGCAAATTATTTACCTAAAAAGAAAATCAGAAAAAGTAGACTCAGGGTTATCCTATAATAAGACCATCTTTACTAACTTGTTTTTCAATATGCTGTCCTGAGACTTACATAAAACTCTCACCCTTTATACTTACCCAGTTTTATATTTGATTCATTCCATAGGTTACTATGATCGTCATAACTTCACTTTTTTTGGCCTTTAACATGGGCACATTTCTTAATAGGAAGAAAGAAAAGATGGATAAAGGGTGTCTAACACCTCTATGTTTATTTTGTAAATGATTGAGAATGAGATTAAATATTTCTGTTAATAAGATCACAAAAAACACATTGTTCAATATATTGTAAGTATCCAATAAATGAACAAAAGATAAATGATTAAAAACACTAAGGTGATTTTATAAATTTGAGGCTTATTTTGACTTGTGGAAAAAAATGTTGGGGGTAGTGTCCAGTTGTGTCTCACTTGATTAACAAATTCAAGAAAGTTAAAGACATTTTAAATAAAATCCTGAGCAAGTTGCCTAGAAGTTGACAGGTTACATTAGTCAGCATTGTTTTCCATTAAAAAAAGTAATAAAATTATGGATGAAAATTAGTTTGAAACACTAGAAAACACTAGAAGTTATCAGGTGTGTATGTGTGTGTGTGTGTGTGTGTGTGTGTGTATCTATAGATAGATATAGATATAGATATAGATGATATAGATACGGATATAGATATATACATAATTTGATTACCAGAGGGCACATGTGCTCACCAGAAAGAGACAGAGAGATAGGGCTGGCCTCCCCATAATGGGGAGTGGTCACAACATTATAATTCCTTTGCCTCCACTTTTCCATTTTTTGAGACTTGGGGCTTGCATACATATACCTGGTATGCTTTTCAAATCCCAAGGACCAGGATACAACTCATGGTTGGTCATGCAAGATCCTTAACCACCCACCAGACTACAGGACCAGTCCAATATCTTTTGGCATTATTAAAAATAGTCTAATTAATTTAAATGTTTGACTTCATTTCTCACAAACTTATAAAATGCTTCCATAAATAACACATCCCCCCAAAAAATATGCAGTGAATTTATTGTACTTCCTTTTAGAATTTGTTTTGGAATAAGCCAAAATTTGAGTATGTTCTTGAGGGTATTATACATGTTACATTTTCTATCATGTGTATCATGTCATAAAAGGGCATGAAGGGTGATTTTCTGATAAGTAAGAAGCCATTGGTAGTCTGTGAGCTTGATGAAATATGATCAGAAGATTTAGGCTGAAGAATCTATCAAGAGTATATGTAAGGCAGTTTAGTGTAGGAAGAGAAAAAGGGATTTGGGAGACCAATTAGAAGTCCAACTGCTATAACAGTCCAAGCATAATCAGCTAATTAAGAAAATAATGGGGACCAGCAGTTAGTGTAATGGCTATGATGCTGGACTCTCACCTAGTTGACCGTGGTTTGAGTCCCAGACCCAGTGGCTTAAACTCACGCCAGGCACGTGTGTGTGTGCATTGTGGGAGGCTGTGCACCAGCGAATATTGCAGGTTTCTCAGAGAGCAAACAATTACACAATGCCAAAGGCCATATTGGCTCCCCTTCAAAACCTCACCTTCAAAACCATACTCTGATTGGCCACTTCCCATAGCAAATCAGTGAGCTTAGAATCCCTCAGATTTGCATATCCAGCACCTCATGATTGGTCCACAAAAGCAACCAATCATAACCCACCTTTTACAATCCTTCATTCAACCAATCACTGCCCACCAACATGTATATAACCATGATCCCTGGCCCACAATTGCCAGACCACCCTGAAGACCCTGAAGAGTTGTAACACCGTGTCGTCTTCAGAAGACCCTGAAGAGTTGTGACATTGCATCATCTCCGGACGACCCTGAAGAGTTGTAACACTGTGTCATCCCCGTCCTACCCACAATAAACGGACGACCCGGAATAGTTGTAACACTGCATCATCTCCGTGCTATAACACTGTGTCATTCATCCCGTCTCTCACTCCTTCCCTCAAGAAACCTGTTCGACTGTCCCTGGGGTCGGGACACATGGTGCCCAAACAGGGACCCTGAGTACGAAGGATCCAGTGAAGAGCACCTGAGAAGGGGACGGTAGAGAATCATCCTGAGCACCGAAATAAAGAGAAAGGCCACAGTGGAAAACAGAAGGGGATGGCAGAGAATCGTCCCAAGAAAGGACGGTAGAGAATTGTCCAGGAGGGGACAACAGAGAATCATCCCGAGAAAGGATGGCAGAGAATCATCCAGGAGGGGGTGGCAGAGAATCGTCCCAAGAAAGGCCGCAGAGGAGGATGGCAGAGAATCGTCCCAGTAAGTAACAAAAGTCGCTTACTCATAAGTAATAAGGGTAATAATGGGACAAGAGCTTAGTCAACACGAACGAGAGCTTAGTCAGCACAAACTATTCATTCAGGACTTAAAAGAAGCTGTTGCCACTATGGTCGATCTAACCAAGGATTCTAAAATTGAAAAAGAACAGGGACAGAATCTTATTTCCCTAGATAGTGAGGAAGAAGTTAAAAGCACCGAAGGTGAGACAAAACCCAAAAAATCCAAAGAACTAAAAAAGGAAAACAACCTTAAGGCTCTACAAGAGCCAAAGAAAAACGAGTCAAAAACTGAGTCAGTTTTTTGGACAATGTGCTGCTGTTTATCTTATTTCTATATGGTCTCTGCTTGGGGTGGTTATGTGTTTATCATCAACCTTATTCCACTGCATGTGTTTGTGTTGTTACTGATGCAGAGATATAGCAAAAGAGTCTACATAGCATATAGCACTTTCTACATTGTGAGTTTAATATTATCCATGCAGATACCTTTTGTATCACAATGAGAGAAACTAAAAACCAATACAAAGAAACAAAACTAGTTCAGGGATCACATACAACAGACTTTGAGACATTCCCTGTTATGGAAACTACAGATCCCCAAGGACAGGTTTGGTGCTGTTACAGCGGGTTTGACTTTAAAATGGTAAAAGAAATTAAGGCGGCAGTCGCCCAATACAGAGCTACTTCTCCATATACCTTAGCTATAGTTGAAGCTATCGCCGAGGGCTGGCTCACATCATCTGATTGGCAAACATTAGCCTGAGCTACACTTTCAGGAGGAGACTACCTGCTTTGGAAATCAGAATATGTAGAGGTTTGTAGGGAAATTGCCTGCCGCAATGCTCGAGCCAATAACGGCTGGACAGCCGAAATGTTAATAGGAGAAGGAAACTATGCACACGATGGAAATCAAATGCAGTATGACCCAAGGCTCTTTGCACAAATTCATACGGCAGGCATAAAGGCTGGAAAAAACTCCCTGCCAAAGGAGATTTGAGCACCTCCCTTACTAACATTAGACAAGGGACCTGATGAACCTTTTTCTGACTTTGTACATCAATTAATTACCACATCAGAAAGAATATTCGGTAATGCTGATGTAAGTATAGACTTTGTAAAACAACTGGCATATGTTCTTAAATCTCAAAACGCTCAGCCTTTATGTTCCCCTAACTGCAGCTACAGCTGCCAGCTCCACTGGCTTGGGTTATTCGCTCCATCTACGCCAAGTCACTGAGGGTCTTATCTCAGTTCAACTAGATTCCCTGGTTGAGGTGGTTTTTCAAAATAGACGAGGTTTAAATCTCCTCCTGGCAGAACAGGGGGGTCTCTGTCTTGCTTTACAGGAGCGCTGCTGCTTTTACGCCAACAAGTCTGGCACCATTCGTGACAAAATACATCAACTCCAAGATGGTCTGCCTGGAACGGTCTCCTCCCTTTCCTGCTCCCCCTACTAGGCCCATCCATTAGCCTTTTAATTGTTTGCTCACTGGGACCTGTTATATTTAATAGGCACATGTCATTCCTCAAACAACAAATTGACTCGCTTATGGAAGACCAACACCCCTCTACTTGTCTCTCCTGAGGCGCTGAATCAGTTAGCCAAAGACGGGTAAGAGAGTCTGATGAACCCAATAACTGTTCAGTCATTCCACCTAAGACAGGAGGCCCATCATAGCTATGGGACTCTCCAGTGACGGGTAAGAATGGACGTATGGTTCCATAAACGACTCCAGCCTAAGTCAGGCACGATTTCCCTAGGCCTTTTCCTTGTCTTTCAAATTAAAACAGAGAAGGGGGATATGTGGGAGGCTGTGCACCAGCGAATATCGCTGGTTTCTCAGAGAGCAAACAATTACACAATGCCAAAGGCCATGATTGGCTCCCCTTCAAAACCTCACCTTCAAAACCATACTCTGATTGGCCACTTCCCATAACACATCGGTGAGCTTAGAATCCCTCAGATTTGCATATCCAGCACTTCATGATTGGTCCACAAAAGCAACCAATCATAACCCACCTTTTACAATGCTTCATTCAACCAATCACTGCCCACCAACATGTATATAACCATGATCCCTGGCCCACAATCACCAGACAACCCTAAAGACCCTGAAGAGTTGTAACACCGTGTCGTCTCCGGAAGACCCTGAAGAACTGTGACACTGCATCATCTCCGGACGACCCTGAAGAGTTGTAACACTGTGTCGTCTCTGTGCTGCCCACAATAAACAGATGACCATGAAGAGTTGTAACACTGCATCATCTCCATGCTATAACACTGCGTCATTCATCCCATCTCTCACTCCTTCCCTCAGGAAACTTGTTCAACTGTCCCCCGGGTCGGAACAGTGCATGCCCAAGATCCCGAGAGAAGAATGGAGGAGAAGGGATTGCAGCATGGCCATCCCCCCGGGGGGTGATTTCTTGCTTTCTATCTCTCTGTCTCTCTCTGTCTTTCTGGCGAGCACATGCGCTCTATAGCAAAAACCTCTCAAAAAAAAAAAAAAAAAAAGAAAAAGAAAAAGAAAATAATGAAAAGGTTTATGAAATCCTGAGAGAGTGTTGGGTTAAACAATATGAACAGAACTGACATACAATCCTTTATGTTGGGAATAAATGATAATTGTATGTGCCTTGATCTAACAGAATTTAGGACTCAGTAATTAACCTAATTTTTAGTCAGAAAAAGGAAGACTCTGGAAATGGTTGGAATTAGAAGTCTTGGCAACTGAGATGATAGAGTATAACTGATGATAAGAAATAATAATTATAATTGCTACTTCTATCTGTTAAACTTTCCTTATGTACTAGTCACCATTTAAGTGCTTTATACTTCTTAAATTATTTAATCTTCAGAACAACTCCATGAGATAAATACTGTTTATACCCATTTCACAAAACAGGAAACTGGATTATAATGGCAGTAAGTATCCAGGGTCATGTGCTACTAAACAGAAGAGCTTTGATTTTAACTCTGGCAGTCTGGCTCTGGGGTCCATACTCAATTTTTTTATACCTGTATTTGTATAGATACCTCTGGGATGACTGTTATGAATAATGAAGGAGAAGGGATGGATTGGCTTTTTTTTCAGGCAATCTTTTTATTTTATAATTTTAACTTACTTTCATTTACAAAAGTAATTTATACTAATTGAAACCAATGCAGAAATTCATAAAAGATAAAAGTGTTTGCCTCCAACCACATTTCTTGAAGGTAATTTAGTGTTTATATTTTCTGATTCTTCTAATGCCTATAAAATTTATGTTTCATATAGATATACCTACATATAATTTTGAATTTTTTACGAAAATTAAATTATACAGTACATATTGATTTTCAACTTACTTTTTAATTTAATGTACTTTGGGCATCTTTCCATATTATTATTTAGTCCTACTTGAATCATATGAGTTTTAGCATTTTATTTCATAGTATAGTTATAGCAATATTTTTAAATCAATGCTTTAATAGGCACTAATCTTTTAAAAGATTTTACTATAACAAGCAATAATATCATCATCTATCTAGTCATCTGTTTACTTATCTACCTACCTATGTATCCACACTTATGCGGTTTCTATAGGATAGTCTTAGAAGTTGAATTCCTGAGTCACAGGGTACATATATTTAAAGTATGTATTGATGTTTTCAAATTATCCTATCCTAATCTCTGCCAAATAAAATTTCCACCAGCAACATGCAAAAGAGTATATTTCTCCACACTTTCTCCTTGAGCCTAAGCAAGAATGGATTTAGATAATCACAATGAAGGAGAAGGCTAGACACTACATCTTGTGAGAAACAATTGAGGATTATGAGACTCTTGAGCCTGGAGGAAAAAAAAAGTAAAGATGACATATGGTGATCTTCAAATCTCTGAAAAGCAGAGAATACAAAACTAAGGATAATGTCTCCAAAGGGTAGAAATTTCAGGGAAATAATTATATTGAACATAAGTTGGGGTTTTCTAACTATTTTATTCTGATATGGAAATCTGTCTTTGAGGAGAGTGTACTCCATGTTATTGAAGCTGTACAAGAAGGGGATGAATGACTACCTGAAAAGAATATGAAACCTTTAAATTGAATCAGATTAGAGAAACTTTTCAACTTTTGCCCTGCCCTGAGAGTATTAGAAACCACAACTTTTGAAGTGGAAGAGAGAGTAGGGGAACTCCTGGCCTCCCAATCAAATTCCACTGCTTCGGGAATGATAACCCTGGGACCCCCTAGTACTACTATACTGATAGATGATGGAAGATTTTATTGTAAGACCTGTTTATGTGGTGCCTATAATAGAAAGAACACAGAGAAACAGATCTACTCTACTCTTCAAGGAGATAAACAGGCATGTCCTTTACATTGTTGCAATCTCTAACCAGCTTTTCATTTATGTTTCTTCAGGCCAAAATCCTGGGTTAATTTATAAGCAAACATTTTAATATCTATACAGAATGATGACAGAGTCTGATTCTCTAAATTAAAAGTCTTTCCCTGCCATTGGCTGGCTCTAAGACCTTGCGTAAACCCTTTGAGTATTCTAGACCCCGCTTTTCCCTTTCTACACAGAGAAGTGTATGTGCTCTGTTTCTTTCCATCTATGATATTCTATGAAATGATGTGTCTTTCAGTCCATGTCCCCTCTTTACACTTCTGTGATATGTTATTCCAAGCACTGTTACTCCACTTACTGCTTTGCGTTGAATTTTGTGTCTATGCTCTCTTTTATTAGACCGTAAGCCTCTTGGCCTAGCACATGATGTGGTACTCCATAGACCCACAATCCAGTGCTTACTGAAATGAATTTGAATTATTTCTGAGAACATGCTTGGTCTCCGGAAAAGCTCAAAAGCTTGCATGACAGAATCCAAGAAGATTCCAGTCTTAAGCTGCAGCCCTTTCTCTCTGAGCCCCTCAGGTGTGAATAAGGGGATAAAGGGGAGCAACCCTATAAAACCCTTGCATCCACTGACATAAAGTTTGTGCCTGTTTTCATGGATTCTCTCAGCAGTTTGAACCCTAAATTCCTTTTTCCTTTCAAAAGTTCCTTTAGAGTTAGTGGGGATCTAACTTCTGAATGTTCTTATTCAGTGTCTCTCTCTCTCCCTCTGGTCTGCTTTGCAAACCACATTCCTGTTTACCAATTAATTTTTTCAGTATAAGCTTATCTTTCTGCACTACTTTCCTTGCTAAAACAAATATTCTCTCTCTGTTGTCTTCTCTGGTGCAGTTTTCACCACATCCAGCATGGTGAGTCCTGTTAGGAGGCATAGGCTATGGCTTACCTTTCCCTTATTCACTTTTAAGAATACAGGTATAAAGCAAAAAGTGACAGGAACACAGTGCTTTGTAATTTAGAATCTAGCTGGAGAACATGGCCAGCTGGGGTAGATTTCATTTATATTTAGAATTGTTCCAACCACAAAATTAATAGAAGAATAAATAAAGATGGGAAGAGAGAGATTAGAAGCACAGTTTGGTGAGAGAATCATTTCAAGTTTGTTTGCATTCCATGTTTGAAGACAGGCCCATCTTACCTAAATAGTAACTCTCTCCCACATAGCTCTGATTAATGCACAACAGTAGAGGGGTAAAAAGCCTGTGATAATAAAGTATTACCTCCCCTTCTGTCACTACAAAGCTGGAGATCAGGATTAAAACAGAACGAGGGAGTCCTGGAACCAGGAGATTGTGGTCAAGCAAATAACATTTCCACCAGCAACATGCAAAAGGCCAGCTGTGACCTTTTTCTGTCTGCATATTGACTATGTCCAGAAGCAAGAAGGAAAATCTCACAAGAAGTTCTCTATAGGTAGGACATTTATCTATGGCTTCATCTTTATACTTCTAGACAAGCAACACTAGAAGAGGTCTCAGAGATCATCTGGGATATTTTTTGTTGGTTGGTTGGCTGTTTGTTTAGGTTTGCAGTAGAGTTGCAATGAAGTCTTTCTTTTAAATAAAAATTTTTCATGAAATCAAAGTTCTACAAGAAAAACAATTTGAGCTACTCTGTAAGAGTATGCATATGGCCCCAGAGTTCACTTTTTCAGTCCGCCTTTGCTTCCACAAATATCTTCTGAGGTAATTCCCTAGAGCATTAACCAACATTTTGACAAATACCAATACCAGTCTAATTCAAGTATTTTATGTAAGATATGAGAAAAATTAGGTCAAAATTTAGGGAATTTTAGTTCATTTCTGAATCTAGAATCTAGATTTTGTAATTGCTAATCCAGGAATATTTTAAGACTCCATGTGGCACCTTCTCCTTTAATTTGCTCCTAAATTCTTACAGGTCAAGATATTTTTTATTACAACAATAATAAAATCTGGGTTATTTCTTGTAAATTAGTATTGCAGGGAGCACATGGTGATTTTATGGTCTATACAAGTGCAATAGAATAATCCCAGATCTCAAAGGTTGGCCAATAAAATGAACACACATAACATTAAGAGAAAATATATGTCTCTTCCTAAAGCAGAAATAATAAATGATAGCTTAATCAATCATGTTAGCATCTAGAAAGAAAATATGTGAATCAGGATGAGAGGGGGAATCATTGTGCACACAAAGAAAGACATGATGGGAGAGAAATTTCAGTTGGCAGTATGTATCCAAGAAAGACCAAATACACCAGAATATGAAGAACCTTAAACTCAAGTCACCAGATTTTTTTTCTATAGGCAGATAGAGTCTACATAAAATAATTGCAGATACTAGAGATAGTATGGAAGGAAAGTGGAAAATGGGGGAGGGTGAGAGGAAGGGAATGAAGGGGAAAAAGAAAAAAGCAAAACATTTAAGGGACACAAACAAGGAAAATTATCTGTTGATGATAATCTGTCTGATAATATCTTTAACTTATGTAATATACCATGTATTCATGCTGTGAAAATTAATACTGCAAGCTGTAATGGTATACAATGATTCAATGTATAAGAAAATAGAATTTGTCTCTTTTTCCTCACCTAGGACAGAATCCATTCAGGCATCTCCATATCTGCCTCTGCTGCTCCTTCTAGGATCAGCTTCATGGCTGTGAAGATCCCATCCCCCAGTCAGGGCTTCAACTCTTCCAGACTCCAGTGATAGTGAAATAGGCAGTTAAGTCCCTCTCTCCCTCTTGTTCTCTGTCTCTTAAAACTTTTCTTTTTTAAAGTTTTCTTTCCCCTCTTTGCAAATTTTTCTTGCTAATTTGTCTCTTTTTTTCCTCATCTATGACAGAAAGCATCCAGCATCTCCATCTCTGCCTCTGCTGCACCTTTGCACTGTGTGGTTTTCACGTTTTAACCCAATTTTACTTTCTGTCATATGATTTCTGTTTTTTCTCCTCTTTTTGGTCTAGTTCTGTCCAACATTTTCCATTGCTTTTCTTCCTATTTCTGTTTTCTAATTTCTTTTTCTTTTACCTTACTTTCCTATTTTACTGCTCAGCCATTACTCACTGCCTAGTTGCAGAGACTAGTTGCATAGTAGCTAAACATCTGAACACTGTGAGTTTTATAGAATTCTTTGTCCCTCACTGTACTTGTAGTAAAAAGTGTAAAATCCTCATTCATAAATCTGATTTCAATATTCTTCCTGTGATTCCCACACTAGAGGACAGAGGAGAAGGGAGAAAAGAGCACTGAATTATTTCACAGTAAGGGAGACACATGAGCTCACAGATAGAGAATCCTTCTCCAACAAATTATCCACAATTGAATACATTACCAAATGAATAAAAATCAAAGAAGACCCTCAAGGATGAGAGAATCAAGTGATACATTTCCTGCAAGAAGACACTGGAATTCGTCTCCATGTAGGAAAAAATTAGATGATCAAAATGAAAGAAAAAGATTTTAGAGTATTTATGGTAACAAAATACAATGAGATGCAAAAGAGAGTAAACACCAAGCTCCAAGAGATGAGGAAATCCTTCCATAATAGGAAAGAAGTATTGAACACCATAAAAAATAATCAAACAGAACTGTGAGATATGAAGCCTGTAATACAGAAAATCAAAACCTCCCTTGAAAATATTAAAAGGCTAGACCACACAGAAGATAAAATCTTGGGATTAGGACACAAAATCTCTGACTTATAAAAATATATTAAAAATACTGTGAAAACAGCCAAGAAAACTGAAGATAATATACAAGAAATGCTAGATACCATGAAATTCACAAACATCTGAATAATTGGTATCCCAGAAAGTGAAGAAACTAATAAGAACATTGATCATCTATTACATGAAATCCTTAAAGAAAACTTTCCAAGTCTAGAGAGGCACTCAAACATTCAGACTCAAGAAATACAAAGAACACCAAATAGAATGAATCCAAAGAAGATCTTCTCCATGGCACATAATAGCAAAATTAGCCAAAACCATGATGAGAAGATACTAAGATTGTCAAAAGACAATTGTCAAGTCACTTAAAAAAGGTTATCCCATCAGATTAACGCTGGACCTCACATTGCATACAATGCAAGGAAAGAATGGGAAGATGTATTCAAAGTGTTAAATGAAAAACAATATAAACCAAGAATAATATACCTGGCAAGATTAACTTTATATGGGGAAAGAAGATAAAAATATTTTTGGATAAACAAAACCTAAAAGATATACCAACTCGAAACTGGCTCTTCAAGAAATTTTGAAAGGAGTACTATAACAAGAAAACTAAAGACAGCAATAAGAGAACAAAACAAAAAAACAAACAAATAAAAAAATCCAAGGCTATGGCCAAAATAATGGTAGAGATAAGTCTGGAAATATCAATAATGACATTGAATGTTAATGGAAAGGCATTCAAATAGGAAAAAAAAAAGAGGTGAAACTCTCTTTTTTGCAGATGACATGATTGTATACATAGAAGACCCAATGGTTTCCATGAAGAAATTTCTGGAAGTAATAAATTAATACAGTAAAGTTGCAGGATACAAAATTAATATCTAGAAATCTACAGCATTTCTACATATGAACAACAGGCAGACTGAGATAGAACTGAAAAAAGTTATTCCATTTACCATAGCCACAAAAAGTATAAGATACTTAGGTATAAATCTAACCAAAGAAGTTAAAAACCTCCACAAGGAAAACTATGAGAAGATAAAAAAATAAATTGAAACTGATACAAAAAAGTAAAAGGATATCCCATGTTCCTGGATTGGAAGAATTAATATAATCAAAATGGCAATTCTACTCAAATTAATCTACATATTTAATGCAATGCCAATTAAAGTACCAGACACATTCTTCACAGATCTAGGAAAGAAAATTATAAAGTTTATCTGGAATGATAAAAGACCCCATACTGCCAAAGCAATTCTGCATAAGAAGAGTGGAGTGGGTGGCATCTCACTCTCTGAGCCAAAATGTACTACAAAGCTGTGGTAATCAAAACAGCATGTTACTGGCACAGAAACAGACACGTGGACTAATGGAAAAAAATAGACTCCCCAGAAATAAATTCCCAAACATACAGTCAACTCATTTTTGAAAAGGGGGTACCAGTCAATCCAGTGAGAAAAGAAAAACCTCTTCAGCAAATTGTGCTGGAAAAATTGGATTTCCACTTGCAGAAAGATGAATCTGAACCCCTACCTCTCATCTCTGACAAAAATAAAGTCAAGGTGGATCAAAGATCTAAATATAAGACCTCAAACTATAAAACTGCTCATGGAAAACACCAGGGAAACTCTAGAAGATGTTGAGGTAGGGAAAGACTTCTTAAGTAAGACCCCCAAAGCACAGTCCATAATCCCAAAAATAGACAAGTGGGATTACATCAGACTAAGAAGTTTCTGCATGGCAAAGGACACAGTAATTAGTGTGAATAGACATCCCTCAGAATGGGAAAATATTTTTATGAACTATACGTCAAATAAGGGACTGATAACCAGAATTCACAAGGAACTTAAGCAGCTGTTCTGAAAAAAAGATGATCAATCCTATTAAAAGATAGGGAAATGAGTTGAAAAAAAAAGCACTCTCTAAAGATGACATAAGAATAGCTAAAAAGCATATGGAAATATTCTCAACATTCCTCATTGTAAGGAAAATGCAGATTAAAACAATGAGATATCTCCTAACCCCAGTCAGAATGTCTATGATTAAAAAAACAAAGAATCATAAGTGCTGACTGGGGTGTAGTGAAAGGGGAACTCTCTTCCACTGCTGGTGGGAATGTAAGTTGGTCCAGCCACGGTGGAGAACAATTTGGAGATTCCTCAAAAATCTACAAATAGAACTACCATATGATCTAGCAATCCCACTCCTTGGTATATACCCAAAGGATAGAAGAATACTTAGTCAGAAAAGTGCTTGTACCTCGATATCCATTGTGGCACTATTCACAATTGCTAAGTCATGGAAACAAACCAAATGCCCATGAACAGGTGAATGGATAAAAACATCTGTGGCACATAAAGTCAATGGGATACTATTCAGCTATAAAAAAAAAAAAAAAAAAAAAAAAAAAAACAAAAAAAAAAAAACAAAAAAAAAACACCAGAACCCTGGCTTTTGAGAGGAAGTGGATGAATCTGGAAGATTTCCTGCTGAGTGAAGCAAGCCAGGCTATGAAGGAGAGGCAACGTATGTCCCCGCTTAATATATACCAAGTGTCCACACTCTATGACTGAAACTAATTAACTAGAGGATATAGAAACACAGTATATAGTTGTAAATACCAGATTCAGTGTGTGTGAAAGAGGAGGGTCTGAGGAAGGACATTTAGAAGAAAAATAGGGAGGCAAAGCATTAATGGCACAAAGAAATGTGGTATTATCTGTTGAAGATATTTTGTAGTTTTTTCAACTGTACTAGGGAGAAATGTTCACCTGTTGAAGTATCCAATGTGTAAGCCAAATAATAATGTGATTGTATAAAAGAAAATGAAATAAAAATACTCTGATCAAGAGACACAGACTTACTGAAGGGATTAAAAATAAGAAACCCTCCATCTGCTGCCTACAAGAACCACAACTCCAGGAGGTGAGGAAATTCTTGCAAGATCTAAAAGAGGAATTATACACTTTAAGAAAGAATCAAATGGAACCATTAGAGATGAAGGCTATAATACAGAAAGTCAAAATCTCCCTTGAAAGTATTAAAAACAGACTAGATCATACAGAAAATAGAATCTCAGATGTAGAAGGGAAAATTGCTGGCCTAGAAAAATCCACCATGAAAACTGAGAAAAATACCCCCAACAATGAGAATAATATACGAGAAGTACTAGATACCATGAAACATGTAAACTTCTGGATAATTGGCATCCCAGAAAGTGAAGAACTCATAAGGGCATTGATAATCTATTCCATGAAATCCTGCAAGAAAACTTTCCAAACCTAGAGAGGCACTCAAAGCTCCAGTCCCAAGAAATACAAAGGACCACAAATAGAATCAACCCAAGAAGATCTTCTACGAAACACATTATAGCCAGACCAAAACCACAGACAAAGACAAGATAATAATATTGGCAAGAGAGAAATGGCAAGTTACCTCAAAGGATATCCCATCAGACTAACAGCAGGCCTCTCATTGGAAACAATGTGAGCAAGGAAAGAATGGGAAAATATATTCAAAGTGTTAAGGGAAAAGCAATTGCAACCAAGAATACCTGTACCTGGCAAGATTATCCTTCATATGGGAAGGAATGATAAGAGCAGTCTCAGATAAACAAAACCTGAAAGAATTTACCAGCACCATACCAGATCGCCAAGAAGTTCTCAAGGGAGTGCTATATCAGGAAAATTAAATACAGACACACAGAAATAAGAGTTCAAAAACTAAGAAAATGGCCAACTTAATCATAGGGACAAGTCTGGAGTTGAATATTATATCCCAGAATTTGTTCTGGAAGATCGAACCACAACAGAAGATAGATTAAGTACATGCAATTGAACTGGTTAAATAGCATTCTGTGACTTTTGACTAAAATATTGCTTCTTTTCTTCTAGGCTTTGTTGTCTGGTTTTAAGAGTTTTTGTCCTATCATGAGCTGTCGATAGGTTCATGTACCTACTATTTGAACAGGATACTAACCTGTTTCCAGGCTTTAATTTTTAAGCAAATTTTCTTATCATTTCAAAACTGATTTTCTTGAAATTATGAGCTGAACTTGCTATTGAAAGTGGTTAGATTATTTAAGAAATTGTGTAATCCATAAAGTGTGAGGGGAAAAGGAATGGAAGACAACTGTAGACACCAGAGATAGTGTGAGAAGAGGGTGAGAAAGGGCAGGGGATCAGACATAGGGGTAAATATATATATATATATATATACTAGAAATGGAAAATTATTGATGATGATGATAACATGCATGATTAAGCCACTATACAGTGTATTCTGGATGGGAAACCACATCTTGTATGCTGTGATGATGCTTAGGGGATAAATGTAAATTAATTCATTAAAAAAAAAGTTTTGGGACAAATAAAAGTGAAAACTGTTTTTCTTGAAATTTTAAAAAATGCATAAAACTACCTATTTGATGACTGCAGTAAGCTATATAGCCCCAGCTAGGTACTACTTTATAGTATGTTCATTCTACTCACTGAGGTTTATGCCTAAAGTCAGACTAGTGTTCATGGATATGTATATATCAGTTGCACTTGCTACTGGAAATTGTTAGATTAATTAAGTTCATTTGCAAATCAATAAAATGGGGGGGAAAGGCATAGAAAGCAACCACGGATACCAGAGACTGTGGGAGGGGGGTGGGACATGGTAGAGGGTGAGAGATAGGGAATCAAGGATCGGAAAAAAAGCAAAATATACAGGAAACAAGAAATGGAAAATTATTTGTTGACAATAAAACGTATGTTGATGTGCTTGATTGAACCAATATACAGTGAATTTTGGATTGAAAATCTCATTTAGTATGCTTTAATGATGTATAGTGAATGAATGTAAATATATAAATTTAAATTAAAAAAGGAACTTCATCTCATGGATAAAGACATACATAGATTAAAAGAAAAGGGCTGGAAAAAAATGTTTCATGCCAATAGAAACCAATAAAAGAGTGGAAGTCAATATACTGATTATAGACAAAACAGGCTTTAAGACAAAAACCTTAAGAGACAAATAAGGGCGTTATATAGTAGTAAAAAGGCTAATTCACTGAAAAGGGATAAATGTCTATACACCCAAACCAGGAGCACCCAAATATGTAAAGGAAACACTGCTAGACCGAAAAGGAGAGATAGACTGTAACACTAATTGTTGGAGCTCTTAACACCCCATTATCTCCTTTAGACAGATCAATGAGACAAAAAATGAACAAAGAGATTCAGAACCTAAATGATACCATAAATGAGAACTTGACAGATATGTATAGAATTTTCCACCCCAAAAAACACAAAATATACATTTTTCTGAGCCCCTCATGGCACTTTCTCAAAGAATGGCCACATGATAAGGCACAAAACCAGCCTTTACAGATTAAATGGCATAGAAACTGGGACCAGCAGTTGGCATAATAATTATGTCACTGGACTCCCATGTAGTCACTGGACTCCCATGTAGTAGACCACGGTTTGAGTCCCAGACCTGGTGGCTTAAACTCAGGCTAGATTTTTGTGCATGTGTGCCCAAGATCCCTAGAGGAGAATGGAGGAGAAGGGATTGCAGCATGGCTATCCCCCCATAAGGGTGATTTCTCGCTTTCTGTCTCTCTGTGTCTATCTGTCTATCCGGTGAGAGCATGCGCCCTATAGCAAAAACCTCTCAAAAAAAAAAAGAAAGAAAAAAAAAAAAACTATATCTGGCATCTTCTCAAACCATGATGAAATTAAACTTGTTATTAATCTTAGGATAAAAACCTCAAAAATACACAAATACATGGAAACTAAATAACCTACTTCTGAATGACTTCATGACTATTCGAGAGATTAAGACTGAAATTAAAAAGTTCATGGAAACAAATGATAACGAATACACAAGTTTCCATAATCTGTGGGACACTGCAAATCAGTCATAAGAGAATTTCTTAGCAATTAGTGCTCATTAGAAAAGGATGGAAAGGTGGCAAAAGGACAACCTAACATTATGCCTCAGGGAAATGGAAAAACAACAAAAATCAAAAGAATGCCAGGTAAAAAGAAATAATAAAGATTTGACCAGAAATAAATGAAGTAGAAAATATACTATACAGAAAATAAATAAAAGAAAAAGCTACTTCTTTGAAAAGGTAAACAAGATTGACACATCATTAGCTAGACTAATTAAGAAGAGAGAAAGGAAGCAGATAAATCAAATTTACAATGAATTGGGCAACATAACAGACATAATAGAAATACAAAACATTGTTCCAGGATACTATGAGTCCCGATAAGCCAACAAAGAAGAAAACCTGGATGAGATGGACAAATTCCTGGACACATATTATTTGCCAAGATTGACTCAGGAGGACGTAGAAAACCTGAATAGACTTGTAAAAAGCCACGAGATTGATTCAGTAATAAATAACCAGCCAACAAAGAAAAGTCCAGGTCTTGATGGGTTCACTGTTGGATTCTACAAAATTTTAAAGAGGTAACCACCATTATTCTCATACTGCTTCTAGAGATCCAAACAGAGGGGCCCTTCCAAATTCATTCTATGAAGCCTCTATCACCCTCATTTCCAAAACAGATACGGATATGACAAAAAAATTTAAACTACAAACATATATCTCTGATGAATATAGATGCAAAAGTTCTCAAAAAGATACTTGTTAACTACATTCAACAGCATATAAAAAGATTATTCATCATGACCAGGTAGGCTTTATTCCTGGGATGCAAGTGTGGTTCAACATATGCAAAACCACAAATGTAATACACCATATTAACAGAAAGAAATATAAAAATCATATGATCATTTCAATTGATGTAGAAAAAGCATTTGACAAAATACAACATTCCTTCATGATGAAGAATCTATATAAAATTGTAATGTAAGGATCATTTCCCAACAAAATTTAAGCCATCTATAAAATACCAATATATAACATTATACTGAATGTGGAAAAGCTGAGTTTTTCCACTAAAAACTGGTAAAAGGCAAGGCTGCCCACTTTCTCCAATCCTATTCATTATAGTACTAGAAGTACTAGCCAATCTGATCAGACAAGGGAATGAAATAAAAGGCATTCCAGTAAAGAAAGAAAAGTTGAAATTATCTCTGTTTGTAGATGACATGATTGTATACATAAAAGATCCAATAGTATACACAAAATTTTTTTTGAATAATTACATAAAGTGTCAGGATACACAATTAACTGACAGAAATCTATAGCATTTCTATATACAAACAACAAGCAGACAGAGACAGGACTGAAGAAATAATCCCATTTACCATAACCACAAAAAGAATAAGATACCTAGGAATAAAACTAACCAAAAAAGTTAAGGACCTCTATAAGGAAAACTGTGAAAACATAAAAAAAAAAAAAATTGAAAAGGACACAAAAAAGTGGAAGGATATCCCATGATCCTGGATTGGCAGTATTACTATAATCAAAATGGTAATTGTACCCAAATTAACCTATATATTTATTGCAGTCCCTATCAAATGACAGGAGACATTCTTCACAGATTTAGAAAATACAATTGTAGAATTTGTCTGGAATCATAAAAGACCCCTTATTGACAAAACCATACTGTACAATAAGAGTGGAGTGGGTAGCATCTCTCTTTATGACTCTAAATATATTACAAAGCTTTGATAATCTAAAGAGCATGGTATTAGAACAAAAACTGATATGAAGACCAATGGAACAGAGTAGAGGTGACAAAAATAAACTGAACACATACAGCCAACTGATCTTTGACAATGAATACCAGTCAAGGGAAAAGAAAAATCTCTTTAGCAAATTGTGCTGGAAAGACTGGATATCCACCTGCAAAAAGATGAATTGGAATCCATATTTTTCAACATTAACAAAAATAAACTCAAAGTAGATCAAAGATCTAGGCCTAAGACCACAAACTGTAAAACTACAGTTGGAAAACACTGAGAAAGCTCTGGGAGGCATTGGGGTAGGCAAAGACTTTCTAAACAAGACCCCCAAAGCACAGGCAATAATCCCCAAAATAGACAGGTGGGATTACATCAGAACAAGACATTTTTGGACAGCATATACACAGTAATCAATTTGAATTGACAACCCTTGTAATGGGAGAGAATTTTTATAAACTATGCCTCAGATAAAGGACTGGTAACCAGAATAAACAAGGAACTCAAGCATCTTACGTTGAAGAAAGTGATTAATCCAATTAAAGAGGAAAAAGCCAAAAAAAAAAAAAAAAAAAAAAAAAAAACTTTCTAAGACATAGGAACAGCCAAAAAGCATATGAAAAAATGCTCAAGGGACCAGCAGTTAGCGTAATGGCTATGTCGCTGGACTCCCATGTAGTCGATCACAGTTCGAGTCCCAGACCCGGTGGCTTAAACTCACGCCAGGCGTGTGTGCGTACGTTTCCAAGATCCAGAGAGGAGAAAGGAGGAGAAGGGATTGCAGTGTGGCCATCACCCCTGAGGGGTGATTTTTCGCTTTCTGTCTCTCTGTTTTTCTTGCGAGGGCACGCGCCCTATAGCAAAAAGCTCTCAAGAAAAAAGAAAGAAAAAAAATGCTCAATATCCATCATTATAAGGGATATGTGGATCAAAACCACAGTGAGATACCACCTAACCCCAGTCAAATGGTGAAGATTAAAAAAAAATAATAAGTGCTGGAGGACATAAAAGCATTGAAAATTGTTATGGACCCTGGGAATAAGTAGAAGAAGAGTGGGAGAAGGGAAGAGTGCAGGAAGGGAAATTTGGGAAAAAATGGAGAATTAAGACATTTGTGGGACACAGATATGGTTTGTTGCCTGTAAGTGATGTTGTGTACAGTATCCTCAACTCACTGCTGTGTGGAATATATCATGTTGGGTAAATCTCTTTAGAAACTTAATGATGTATTATGATTGAATGTACAAATAATAATAAATAATAAATTAAAAAATAAAATCAGAAAATAAATAAAATAGCCTTTTCAGTGGTCCATCTCATTTTTGTCTGTGTCTTTGCACATTAAATAACCTTATGCTTCTTAATAATTTGCTTTCCAGAAGTTGATATTTCCTCCTTTCTGTCTTTTCCCTGTTTTGTTTGCCCTTTGTTTCACTCTCCATTCACTGAGCGATTATTTCCACTTTCACAGATTCAACTTACCCCAGTAATAAATGAATTTCAAATCTGTACTTCCACAATAATTATGCAATTTTACCTTAGCTCCAAAATCATTGATCCTGGTTCTTGCTACTAAATATCTGTCTGGGGACTCCATATAAACCTCAAACTCAAGTTTTCAAAAACAGTGTAGATTGATTAGTTTCCCAACAAGAAGCAGGTGGCACAATCAAAACAGAATAATTTGAGGCAGACGTCTCTGTAAGGGGTTGTTTACAATGGGGGTAAATGTAGAAGAATAACAGAGGAATGGGAATTATGCCAAGATATAGTAGCCCTTGAGCTGTTATTACCCCTAGGTGAGGAGTAGAGAGAGAGCAATTTCTGGAATCTGGAGGAAAATGGATCTCTTTCCAGCCAACACCCAATGAAAAGCCAGAACCCATGTGCATCTTAAATAGGCCTAGCCCTGCCCCTTTAACTGCAAAGCCTCTTCCCTAAACCTCTCCTTCCACAACACCCAGCAAAAATCCAGAACCCATGAGAATCAGAGGTAGGCCTAACCCTACTTATTTAACCTGAAAGCCTCTGCTCTAAACCTCTCCTTCTGACCCAACACCCAGCAAAAATCCAGTTAGGGTGCTCTCTTCTTTCTGTCTCTGTCTCTCTCTCTCTCTCCCTCTCACTTTCTCTTAATTTTTTTTTCTTTTACATATGTATGTATTTTAAAAATCTGTGGACACTGTCTCTTGTCTCTGACCTCTCATTTCTCTTGCTAATTTCAGAAACCATATGCATCTGAGGTGGGCCTAGAGTGCACCACGTGGTTCTCATTTGTTTGCTTTTTTTTTAAAAAAAAAAATTCACTTTTTATTATTTTCTTTTATTTTTTTCTTGTATTTTTCTCTTTGTTTCCTTTTTTTATCCAACTTTCTTACCTTGCTTCTCACCTTCTGCACATTGAGCGTTCAGGCAAGTCTAGGTACACAACAGAAAGACTTCTGAATACTTTCAGGGTCATAGAAAACCTCAACCCTCACTGAACTGCTACAGAAAGGGAGTCTTTTTACATCTAAATTCAAATTCCTGTCTGTGGATACCATGTTGCAAAACATAGTAGAAAAGAAGAAATAGGCATAGAAGTACCTCACAGTAAAGTGAAGCGTATGAGCTTACACTAGCAGAAATCTATAACATATTAGCTAAATGTGAATATAGCAACAAGTGACTAAAATTCAGAGAAGGAAGTCTGCAAATTGAGCAACTGGGAGAATTGCAGAACTGCAGTGAGAACAGCTCATCTCATTCTACACACCTCTAAATTCTTAGTTGAAACCCTGCAGCTCAGCCCAGGTGCACCTATTTCCTTGAATTTGTTAGGCATTTGTAATATCCAGTTTTATTGACAAAAGTGCATCTTGCTTGGTGAGGATCAGAGAAATGCAACTGTGGAAATATTGCAGATTATCTCCATTTGCACACCTCTAATACTCAGAATTAACTCCAAGAAGGTAGGAAGAAATGTATAACCCATCAGATGACAAGAAATATGAAAACATCAAGAAAATATCTCTTCCCCAAGGGGAAAAAACAGTTCTTCATCATCCACAGACTGTACAATGGAACTCAGGGAAATGTCAGATAAAGAATTTTAAATATTTATACTGACAAAGCTAACAGAGATGCAAGAGAAGGGAGACAGCAAACTACAGAAAATGTAGGAGAAAAGAGACAATGAGTTTCAGGAGGTGAGGAAGGTCTTCCATGATCTGAAAGAGGAAATACACACCATAAAAAAGAAACAAAGGGAACTGTTGGAGATGAAGGTAGTAATACAGGAAATCAAAATCTCCCCTGAAAGTATTAAGAGCAGATTAGATTATGCAGAAGATCAAATCTCAGATGTAGAAGACAGAACCTCTGACCTAGAAAAATTCACTTAAAAGACTGAAAAGATAACCCCCTAAAAATTATAATAATATAAGAGTAATACTAGATACCATTAGACACCAAAATATCAGGATAATCAGTATCCCAGAAAGTGAAGAAATTACTCAGTCCATTGATAATTTATTCCATAAAATCCTGGAAGAAAACTTTCCAGACCTAAGAAGGCATTCAATTATCCAGACCGAAGAGAAACAAAAGACCCCACATAGAATCAACCCAAAAAAATATTCGCTCAGGCACATCATAGCCAGATTGGCCAAAAACACAGAGACAAGATACTAAAATTAACCCAAGAAAAACATCAAGTTACGTTCAAAGTATACTCCATCAGCATACCATCGGACCTTTTGTCAGAAACAATGCAAGCAAGAAAAGAATGAAAAATAAATTCAAGGTATTAATTGAAAAACAACTTCAACTCAAAATACTATATCTGGCAAGATTATCTTTCATATGGGAAGAAAAGATAAAAAAACATTCTCAGATAAACAAAATCTGAAAGAATTTACCAACACCAGACAAGCTCTTTGAGAAGTTCTGAATGGAGTACTATGCCAGGAAAACTAAAGACAGACAGACAAATAAAAGAGCAAAAAATTACCAAGAAAAAAACCAACTTAATGGCAGGGACAAGTTCTGAAATATCAATTAGAATGTTGAATGTCAACAGAAAGGTCAGACGACAGTAACTGCAAATTCAACAAAAGAGATTATATGAGCTCAAACTGGTGAAATAGAATTCTGACTCTTTTTTTTTAATAAAAACATTATGAATTTTCTTCTATACTATGTCTTCCAGATTTAAGGACTTTTGTTTCCATTTGAGTTATTGTTGATAGTTTCACAATTTGTTAGAAAAATATTTTTATTTTACTTTATTTCAAGTCCTTTTATACATTCAATTGCATTATTTAGCTTGCAAAGTGAATATTCCAACATGTGTGAAATTCTTCCCAATACAATTCATAGTACTATAAAGTTATCTTCAACAGATAATACCCCATTTGTATGTCCTACTAATGCTATGCCTCTGTATTTTTCTCCTCAATGGTTTTCCTCAGACATTAATTCTTCACCCACCCTCTTCCCTCCCTAAATCTGGTATTCACAACCATTTACTGTGTGTCTATATCCTTTAGTCATTCAGTTTTGGTCAAGAGTGTGGATACTCTATATACATTAAGTAGAGACATACAATGTCTCGCCTTCATAGCCTGGCTTGCTTCACTCAGCAGTGAATCTTCCATATTTATCCACTTTCTGTCAAAAGCCAGGGTCTCATTTTTTATGACTGAGTAGTATTCCATAGAGTATATGTGCCAGTTTTTCAATCCATTCATCTGTTCGTGGGCATTTGGGTTGGTTCCACATCTTACCAATTGTAAATAATGCCGCAATAAACATTGATGTGCAAGCACTTTTTTGATGAAAAATTCTTCTGTTCTTTGGGTAGATACCAGAAACCATATGCATCTGAGGTGAGCCTAGAGTTGGATCATATGGAAGTTCTATTTGTAAAGTTTTGAAGAATCTCCAAATTGTTCTCCACAGTGGTGGGACCAATTTACATTTCCTCCAGCAGTATAAGATTCACCTTTCACCACACTGCAGCCACCACTTATTTATTTATTTTTATCTTAGTCATTCTGACTGGGGTTAGGTGGTATTTCATTGTTATTTTGATCAGCATTTCCCTTACGAGGGATGCTGAGCATATTTTCACATGTCTTTTGGCTGTTCGTATGTCATGCTTAGAGAGTGTTTTTTTGTTCAACTCATTCTCCCATCTTTTAATAGGGTTGATCATCATTGTTGGAGACAGCTGCTTGAGTTCCTTCTGTATTCTGGTTATCAACCCTTATCTGATGCATAGTTAACAAAAATATTTTCCCACTCTGAGATCTGTCAATTCACATTAATTACTGTGTCCTACCCTGAAGTCTCCCAAAGTTTCCCCAGTGTTTTTTAGGAGCAGTTTTATAGTTTGTGGTCTTAGGTTTAGATCTTTTATCTACCTTGAGGTAATTTCTGTGAATAGTAAGAGGTAGGGGTTCGGATTCATTTTTCTGCAAGTGGATATCTAGTTTTTCCAGCACCATTTGCTGAAGAGGTTTTCCTTTTCCCACTGGATTGACTGGAACACTTTGTCAAAGATCAGTTGGATGTATGTTTGGAAATTTATTTCTGGTGACTCTATTCTGTTCCATTGGTCCACCTGTCTGTTTCTGAACAAGTACCATGCTGTTTTGATTACCACAGCTTTGTAGAATATTTTTGGGTCTGGGAGTGAATTGCTGTCCATTCCACTTTTCTTGTGCAGAATTGCTTTGGCAATTGAGGTTTTTGATTCCAGACAAATTTTAGAATTGTCTTTTATAGATCTTTGAATAATGTGTCTGATACTTTGATTGGGACTGCATTAAATATGCAGATAAATTGGGTAGAATTGCCATTTTGATTATATTAATTCTTCATGTCCTTCCACTTTTTTGTGTCATTTTTAATTTCTTTTTTTAGTTTCTCATAGTTTTCCTTGTGGAAGTATGAAAGTCTTTAACTTCTTTGGTTAGATTTATTCCTAAGTATCTTATACTTTTTGTGGCTTAGGTAAACGAAATTACTTTTTTCAGTTCTATCTGAGTTTGCTTGTTTTTAATATATAGAAATGTGATAGATTTCTGTATGTTGATTTTGTATCCTGCAACTTTACAGTATTCATGTATTACTTCCAGGAATTTTTTTATGGAAACTATTGGGTCTTCTATGTATACAATCATGTCATCTGCAAATAGAGAAAAGTTCACCTTTTCCTATTTGAATGCTTTTTATTTCAACCTCTTTTCTGATTGCTTGGCGAGGACTTCCAGTACTATATAGAAAAGAGTAGAGAAAGAAGGCATCCTTGTCTTGTATCAGTGTTTAGTGGAAAAGTTTTCAGCATTTCTCCATTCAGGATGATGTTCGCTATGGGATTTTCATAGATAGCTTTTATTGTGTTGAGAAATGACCCTTCTATGTCGATATTGCTGAGAGTCTTGATTATGAAGGGATGTTGTATCTTATCAAATGCTTTTTCGGCATCCATTGATATGATCATATGGTTTTTAATCTTTCCATTGATATGGTGTATTAAATTTATAGTTTTGCTTATGTTGAACCAACCTTGCATTCCTGGAATCAAGCCTACTTTATTGTGATATATAGTATTTTTCATAAGTGATTGTATACAATTTGCTAGTATCTTGGTGGGAATCTTTGCATCTATATTCATCAGAGACATTGGTCTATAGTTTTTCTTCCTTGTGCTGTCCTTATTTGTTTTAAGTAGAAGCTTGATGGAGGCTTCATAGAATGAATTAGGGAGAGATTCACCCTTTTGTTTCTTTAGAAAGAACTTGAACAGAATGGGCGTTAACTCTTCTTTGAAAGTTTTGTATAATTCAGAGGTGAAGCAATCAGGACCAGGGCTTTTCTTTTTTGAGAGGTAATTTACTACTGCTTCAACTTGGGTTGTTATGAGCCTATTCAGACTTTCTAAATCTTTCTGACTCAATCTCGTTAGATTATTTGTGTCAATTAATCTGTCCATCTCAAGCTAGTTTTTTTTTTCTTCATATAGTTGTTCATATTATCCTCTAATAATGTCTTGTATTTCTATTATGTCTGTTGCTCTATAGCCTGCTTATTTGCAGGTTTAATTTACCTGGTTCTGTCTCTCTTTGTAATAAGTCTTGCTAGATGTGTTTCAATTTTGTTTTTCTTTTCAAAGAACCAGTTTTTACTTTCATTTATTTTCTGTATAGTTCGGTTATTTTCTTTTTTCTTTACTTCGGCTCATATCTTTATTATTTCCTTTCTCCTGGAGTTTTTTAATTTTTGCTGTTGCTTTTCCAATTATTTGTGGCATGATGTTAGGTAATCAATTCACCTCCTTTCTGTCTTCCTCTTATGTGCACAAATTGCTACAAACTTTTCTCTTATGACTGCTTTAGCAGTTTCCCAAAGATTATGAAAGCTCATGTCCTCATTGTCATTGGCTTCCATGAATCTTCTGGTTTCAGTCTTTATTTCATTAGTAGTTGTGAAGTCGTTCTGGAGTAGGTTATTTAGTTTCCATGTATTTGAGTATTGTTGAGGATTTCTGTTGAAATTAAAATCAATTCTAATTCCATCATGTTTGGAGAAGATGCTGGATAAAATTTCTATGCCTTTGAACCTGTAGAGACTTGCTGTATGCCCTAGGATGTGGTCAATCTTTGAAAAAGTTCCATGTTGTGGTGAGAAAAAATTGTATCTAGCTTTTGGGTGGAAAGTTCTATAGATGTCTGTTAAATTTATTTAATTTATGGTATCACTTATATCCTTTCTCTCTTTATCTATTTTTTGTCTAAATGATCTGTCCAGAGGGGATATTGGGATTGTTGAGGTCTCCAACAATTAGTGTGTTTCAGTCTGTCTCTCCTTTTAAATCTAACAGTCATTCCTTTATGTATTTGGGTGCTCTTGTGTTAGGTTCATAGATATTTATAAGTGTTATATCTTCTTGGTCGATTGACCCTTTTACTACAATATAATGCCCTTATTTGTCTCTTTGAACAGTTTTTGTTTTAAAGCCTATTTTGTCAGAAATTAAAATTGTGACATCAGCTCTTTTTTGGTTCCCATTTGCATGGAAAACCTTTTTCCAACCCTTCACTTTCAGTCTATGTATGTCTTTATCCATGAGGTGGGTTTCCTGTATGCAAGAGATAGAGGGTTTCTGTTTTTTCTAATCCATTCAGCCAGTCTGATTGATTGCAAAATTTAATCAATTCACATTCAATCTTATTATTGATGTTACTGGATCTGTCCCAATGCTTTAGTTGGCCATTGTCTTAGTTGCCTTTTAGTCCTTTGTTTCTGTCTGTTAATTCTTTAGTTTTCCTGGAACAGTACTTTCTTCAGGGTTTCTTGAAGAGCTGGTATGGTGTTGGCAAATTCTTTCAGGTTTTGTTTATCTGAGAATATTTTAATCTTTTTTCCCATATGAAGGATAATCTTGCAGGATATAGTAATCTTGTTTGAAATCATTTCTCTCTTAACACTTTCAATACATCTTTCCATTATTTTCCTTGCTTGCATTGTTTCCTTTGAGAAGTCTGGTGTTAACCTGATGGGATGACCTTTGTAAGTCACTTGTCATTTCTCTCTTGCCAGTTTTAGTATTATGTCTTTATCTGTGGTATTGGACAGTCTAGCTAAAATGTGTCTTCCTGAAGATCTTCTGGGGTTGATTCTGTTTTGGGTCCTTTGTATTTCTTGGGTCTTGATGTTTGAGTACCTCTCTAGACTTGGGAAATTTTCTTTCTGGATTTCATGGAATAGATTTTCCATGCCCTTATTAGTTTCTTCACCTTCTGGAATGCAAATTTTTTTGATGTTTGGGTGTCTAATGGACTCTAGTATTTCTCTTACATTATCCTTGGATTTTTTTTGTTATTTTCTCTATCTTTATGGTGGTGTTTTCTAAGTCAGAGATTGTATCTTGTACATCAGAGATTTGATTTTCAGCATTGCCGGGGACCAGCCTCGGCGGGGGTGGGTTATCTCGACAGAGGCGGCGCAGGTGAACAGAAGACACAGGCCTCGGTGCCTTTTCACGCACGTCCTATGCTGGACACCCCCCAGAGATTGCTCTCTGGGGAGTGACAACTGCTAGGAATCATCGTGCCTTTTTATTGAAAATGTGTTACATGCAAGTAAAGGGAGAGGGGCTACGTGTTTCAATTATCAGCTCATAAAGTTTTTAACAATAGGGAACATAGATTCTATTTAGGGTTGGATTAAGGGTGGGTCTCGTGCAGTTCAGGGTTGGATTAAGGGTGAGTCTCGTGCAGTTCCGCATTTGTAGGTGGGTCTCCATGGAATTGTAGGTGGGTCTTCATAGAATGCAGTTTTGGGAAGGCAGTTCCGGTAAGCAGAGATGATTATCAGCTGAGGCGGCGCAGCAACCATTTTGTGATTACCAGGAATGGCTCTGAGAAAAGAAAATCTCAAGAATAGATATTAGTTCCTATGGATCTTAATAAAGAATGATACTTGCATAGTTTTATATGGATCTAAAACTTGATTTGAGGAGTCCTAAAATATTTATCTATTTCGCTTGGTGAAGGCAGGGGGGTGGTCCTGGGCCAGTTTTGGCCTAATCCTATTTTACATAAAGAAAGGATTAAGTTTACCTTAAATGTGTTTTGAAGGGCCTTCCAAAGGTCAAGATTATTTCTGCCTAGAGAGAACTTCAGCCCACCCTCTACTGTGACCATGGAGATAAAGCATTGTAATTAATAGTAGGTGATTATAGTAAAGGGGAGCGGTCGGGGGAGTTCCTGGAAAATTTTATCATATACTCAGGATGTATAAGAGAGCTATGCAATTCTTTTATAGTAGTAAATTGGGGAGTCAGAGGGGGGTCGCTTCCCAGCAAGGCTACCAGTTTTCTGGAGCAAATAGCAAGCAGCCTTGCTGACATGCTAATTGACCCAAGCTTTGTTCCAAGGTCAGGGGGTGCACAACAGTGGCTTTGCCAGCATATTGACCTGACCAGAAGCGGAGCTCAAAGGTCTGGGGGGCTCAGACAGATCCTGGGGCCTCGCCGGGTCGGACTCCTCCACAGCATGGTCTAATTGACTTTTAATACTTTTAAGAGAATTTTTGATTTTCTGTATTACAGTCTTCATCTCTAATAGCTCCATCTGATTCTTTCTCAAAGTGTCCATTTCTTTGTTCATATCATGGAAAGACTTTCTAATCTCTTGTAGTTCATCATCTCTGTTTTGTTCCAACTCAGAATTTTGTCATCATGAATGTTCTAAATTCTTTTTCTGACACTTAGATAACTTCCTGTGTTTTTTTGAAAGATGAAGGGGAGTTACTGTATTCTCTTGATGGAAACATATTTCCTGGTTTATTCAGACCTGAAGTTTTTCTACTCCTAGCCATTGGGAGATGTATTCACTTTTGAATACCTCTTAGGAGAACATTTCTTCCACTAGGAGCAAGTGTGTTTCCCTTTTGTTGTGGACTGCTGTGTGCCTAATTTTCTCTTCTGTTGTGTTTAGCAATGTGATATCAAGAGCTATATTCTAATAACATGTCTGAAGAGCAGTATCTCTTTTTTCACAGGTGGTTCAGTAAAATGGAGGATCCCAGGGAACCTGACAATACTAGGAAATTTCAGAATTGTGTATCTAGACCTGTCTAGTTCCCATGGCAGGGTGGAGGATGAGGAGGAGAGGACAACATAAGAGGGAAGAACAGAGTACGAAGGAGCTCCAGTTCCACCACAGGCCAGGCGATGGAACTGGAGCTCTGCTGCAGAGTGGAGACCAGTCTGTGGGTCAAGGAGGAATAGGAAATTAACAGAAGAAAGAAGAAGATCAATTATTTATATGAAAGATTATGTATATATGACACAAACACACACACACACACACACACACACACACACATATATATATATATATATATATAAAACTTCCTACATTTCTAGAGGGTAAGATCCTGGTTTGGGAGAGCTGGAGTTAGAGTGGGGATCAGTGGTGGCCCTGCCTCAACGTCCCTTGCTGGCCAGCAACCTGGAGATGGAAATGGAGCTCTGCTGTAGAGCGGAGGCCAGTATGTAGAAAAATATTTTCTTTAATTGACGCATACATTTTTCTCCCTTCCTGACCCCTTTGCAATTGGAAAATATTTGTGAGCATTCTTATTTTGTAGCAGAATGGTTATTTGCATAAGTTTAATAATATAATAGTATCTGTTGCCTTGCATCAAAAATTGAATTTTTATGAAGTGTTGTACAATAACAGACCAAATTGAGATTAACCTAATTTGTTTTTGCAAATAAGTTAGTTCATACCTCTCTTTAGTAAAAGGGGTAATGAAGTGAGAAAAAAATTTTCAGTATAAAATTACAGTGCACTTGTCACTAGATTCTAGCTTTGTCCATCCTTTAAGTTCTTCTGTGAATCAATAAAATGTGGGGAAAAATTTAGTATGGAAGGAATTGAGGGGAAATGGGAATGAAAAAACTGGTAAAAGTATGCTTAATTGACAAAAAATGAGAAACTATTCGCTGATGATAATGTATATAGTAATATCTTTGTCTTGATGGACATGCATGGTATTTGTTAGAAAAAGAAATGTATACTGCAAAAACACGTGATTAAATGTATATAAATTTTTAAAAAGGAATCTGGAAGAAAGTTAGTTCTGTACAGAAGACTAACTAGGAAGGAGTATTGTTTTTCAATTGAGACTATAGCACCTCAAGGCAAGTTCTGTTAAAGAAAGCCACAGAATAAAAATCCTGACCTCACTGTCTTCCAATTTTTTGATGGTGCCTTCCTTCTGTTAGCTGAATTAAGAGGGCACAATAGCTCAGGAGATGAAGTTCATTCAGGTCAGCTATTTTGGGAGTTGAATTTGAGAAGCAGATGGAAGGTATTTGGCGTGTATGTTTGCACGTGTACATGTACATGTATGGAGATGTACATAATTTTCCTAAACATTTTTTCTTCCTATAATAAATTCAATGGACATTTACTGTGTTGGGCATGACTTAACCAGTATCAGTTTAAGAAAACAGCGAAGAATACAGTTTCCTCCAAAAAAGATCTATAGCACAGTATTCCTACGTGATGCTAATAAGTATACTTAAGAAAAAATCCGTGATTAGATTTTCAAAAATATTAGGTAAAATAGTTTAAAGGTACTATGTAGTAGGGCCAGAAGGTGGTGCAGAGGTTAGGGTGGCTGGATGCCACATGGCCGATTGTGATATTCAAATTCCAGACACAGAGTCTTGAGAAATATACAAGGCACATGTGTGTGAGGTCCAAAAACATCCCAAGAGTAGAATGGACAAGAGATTTTAGGTTGAACACCCTTGTGTGTGTGTGTGTGTGTGTGTGTATGATTTCTTGCTCTCTCACTCTCTATCTCTCTGGTGAGTGCACACACCCTATAGAATAAACAAAATCAAATGAACAAAAAATGTATTCTGTACTTTAAAAATTTCATAAGCCATTGATACTCTAATTTGTATTATACACCTCTAAGAATAAAGGTGTTGGGACCAGAAGATGGCATAGTATTTAAGGGCACTGGACTCCCACATGAGAAACCACAGTTTGAGCCCTGGAACTGGTGGCTTGCTTTCTCACTTTCCCTCTCTCTTTCTCTATTTTACTCTGTCCCTCTCTGGTCAAATTTAAACAAATGAATCAATAAAGTGAAGTGAAATAATTCTTTTTTAAAAAAATAAAGATATAACATTTTACATTGTTTAAATTATTTGGTTATTAAAGCCCTTTTAACAAAAGATTTTATGGGATGAATGTACTAAAGAATACAATTTGAGAAATGCTGGTATAGTATTATTCCTCCACTTGACAGACAGAAAAATGAAATGCAAAGAGGAAAAAGAATTTTAACTAAGATCTTATATCAGCTTGGTGTCAGGGAAAGTACTCAGGTCTAGAACTCACAAGTCTGTGGTTCACAGCTATTTGCATCATATCATATTCCTTAGTAGCTTTCTCTAATTACAACCAATTTGCTTTATATTTAGACTGCCTAAAGATATTTTGGCTTTTATTTCAATTTCTACTGTGTGCTACCTCTTTGAATAACAATCACATAAAATTAGTATTTGTTGTGTAAAATAGCATTTAGTTTTATTTGACTTAAAAATTGGTGTAATGGCTATGTCGCTGGACTCCCACGTAGTTGACCGTGGTTCGAGCCTGGAACCTGGTGGCTTAAACTTACTCTGGGCACATGTGTGTGTGCTCAAGAGCCCAAGAGGAGAATGGAGAAGAGATTGCGGTGTGGCTGTCCCCCCTGGGAGGTGATTTCTTGCTTTCTGTTTCTCTGTCTCTGTCTTTCTGGGGAACGCATGCACCCTATAGGAAAAAAAAAAGTCTATTTCAAGCTTTACATTTTCGGTTGGTTTTGTTATTTAAATTTTATGATTTCTTATATACATTATGTACACTTAATTGCCACACACCACTACAACACACAATACAGTTTTTCAAAGTATTCACACAGTACCTTACAAGCAAATAAAACTATTACTACATACATCATTTTCAACAAATAACTTACATTTCTCTATTAAATATGTCTTTGCTTAGCCCAACCCCCCACATTATACTATCCATTCCATCCCAGTCTCTTGTATCTACACTTGTCTTCTCTATTATTATATCTTCAGATTTTTTCACTTCAGTCACAGAGTGCAGACATTTGATATAGAGAGTGGAGTTATGTAGTGTTTGTCTTTCACACTCTAGCTTAATTTGCTTAGCATTAAATCTTCTATATTCATCCATGTGTCAAATGACAGGGTTTCATTGTTCCTTACAGGTGAGTAATATTTCATAGTGTACATTTATATTTTTTTCATTCTAGTCATCAGTTCTTGGGCACTTAGGATGATTTCATGTCTTTACAATTGTGAATAATGCTGCAATGAACATGGATGGGCAAGAATCTTTCCCACTGGGTATTTTCTTTTCCTTTGGGTAAATATCAAAGATAGGGATTACTGGGTCATATGGTAGTGCTATTTTTAGGTTTCAAGAACCCTACTACTGGTTTCTATAGTGGGTGTACTATTCTACATTCCCACAAACAATGTGGGAGGATACACTTTTCACCACAGCCTCACAGTAGTTCTCATTCTTTCTTCTTTTTATTTATTTTTTTTTAAATCAGATTCATTCTGACTGGGGTTAAGGGGTATCTCATTGTGTTATTTTTTAGATAATTCAATTCATAAATTTATTAAGACATTGATTTAATTATTAAATACTTAGTGCATTCTACATACTAAATATCATGCTTCTCCCTGGGAATCCTGAAATAAACAAAAATACAGAGTTCGTTCCCACATAGAAATTATAGATTGGATGAGGATAAAGACAATTAAGCAGTTACAGAAATGTGTGATTGGTACAAATACATAAGAAAACCAAATGCTGTAGAAATAGATAGTAAAGGCATCTACTCCAGAACATGGGGTTGTAAAAATTCTTTCTAGAGAGAATACTCAATAAATGAGATTTGTAGGTAAAATTGGCATGAGTCAGATAGGAGAGGAAGGAGAAAGTATGGAAAATGTTCTAGATGAAGGAAGGGAGCAGACTTGAAGGAAAGAAGTAATGAATTATTTAAGGAAAGAAAATCTACACCTTATATCTTGTTAAATGACACTTAAGAAACCATATCTGTCTAAACGTAAATAGGGCTATTTAGCTTGCACAAAACTATTAGGATAAATGTGTCCACAATTCTGAGTAATCATTCACTTTTACACCTTATTAGGCAAGATAAGTCTCACCCCCCCAAAAAATTTCAATAGTTTATTGCTTCTCCCTAATCTCACTTTATTTATCTGGTCAAAAATTGGTTCTTTCTAGAAGCAACCAAAATAAAACATTTCTTTCTTAATGCACCTGACCCATCTACTACCCAATACATAACTATTTGTGTCTTGATTCATGGAACACATTGGAGAGGGAAGTTCTTCTGATATCCAATGTTGATTTACATTTCCCCTATACTGAGACATTGAACAGTTTTTATATGCATTTGGCAATTCATATACCTTCCTTAAAAAGTTGTTTGTTAATATCATTTATCCATCTTTGAATTGGATTATTCATGTTTTTGTGAGAGAGCGAGCTTCTTGAGTTCCTTATAAATTCTGGTTATCAATCCCTTATCTGAAACATAGCTTATAAACATTTTACCCCAATCTGAGGGTTATCTTTTCTCTCTAATTACTGTGTTATGCATTGTGCAAAAGCTTTTTAGCTTGATGTAATAACTTATCTGTTTAGAGGGTTATTGTTTATACTTAAGGGTCTGATTTCAGAAATCTTAGCCAATGTTTTTAAGTCCCCCCTTCCCCCACTGTGTTCTCCACCAATAGTCTTATAGCTTGAACTTAACAATTAGGCCTTTGATTCATTTTGAGTTGATTTTATTATTAACTGAGAGATACTGTTACATTTTTTATTTTTATGCAGGAAGATATCCAGTTTTTCCAGTACCATTTGTTGAAGTTATTTTCTTTTCTACACTGAATTATCTTGTGTTCTTTGTCAAAAATCATTTGGTTTTATGTTTAAGAGTTATTTCTGGATTATCTATTCTGTTTTATTGGTCTATGTATCACTTGTTGTGCTAGTATCTTGCTGTTTTGATCATCACTGCATTATAGTATATTTTGAAGTCGGGTAGGGAGATGCATTCTATTTTATTTCATTTTACTTTTTGCACTGTACTACCTTGTTGATGCAGGGCCTTTGATGATTCTAGACAAACTTTATGATTTTTTTTTTCTATTTCTGTGAAGAACATCACTGGTAGTTTTCTCATAATTGAATTAAGCTTGTAAATTACTTTGAGTAGAATTGACATTTTGATTATATTGATTCTTCCAATCAACATGGGATGCCTCTCCATTTTCTGTATCATACTCGATTTCTTTTGTCAGTGTTTCAGTTTTTGCCTGCAGAGGTCTTTTGACTCTTTTGTTAGATTTACACCAAGCATTTTGTTATTTGTGACTATGGTGAATAAGATTGCTTTCTTCATTTCTGCTTCAGGCTGTTCATTGTTGGTGTATAAAGATGCTATAGATTTTTGTATATTGATTTTGTATCCTGCCTCTTTACTGAATTTTAAATTTCATTCTTAAATTCTTCAGTAATTTTTAAATTGTTCAAAAATAAGTTATTTAGTTTCTATGTGTTTGTGCAATTTCAAAGGTTCTTTCTTTTCTTGATTTTAAGTTAATTCCACTGTGGTAAAAAAATATTAGCTATATATTTTTGTAATGTTTGTTTTATGTCTTATAATGTGGACAGTCTTTGAAAATGCTCCACATGGGGATAAAAAAAAATATGTACTTAGGAGTTATTGGTTGAAATGTTTTTAAATGTGTGTCAGGTTCATTTCTCTCATAATTTTATTTATTTTTATTTTTTTATTTCATTTTCTTTTATACATTCAATCATGTTATTTAGCTTACAAAGTGAATATTCCAACATGTGAGCATTTCTCCCTAGTCCAGTTGATAAAACTATAAAATTAACTTCGGCAGATAGACCACATTTCTTTGTCTCAATGCTTTGCCTGTCTATTTTTCTTATGATATAACTTAGCCACTGTGTCTCTATGTTTATTTTCTGTTTAGAAACCCTATCTGATGGTGACAACCAGGCATTGAAGTCTTGAACAATTACTGTTGCAGTCTATCTCTCTCTGTAGATCTAGAAGTTTTTCTTTTATGCATTTGGGTGGTCCAGTGTTTGGTGAATAGATATTTATTACTGTTATGTCTTCTTGGTGAATGAATCACTTTAGTACTCTATGCCATCTTTTGTTCTATATACACTTTTTATATTAAAGTCTATTTTGTCAGTTATCAGTATTGTAACTCCAATGCTTTTGTAGTTTCTGTTTGCATAAAAGGTCTTTTTCCAGCACTTGACTTTCAACTGATGCATGTATTTATTGCTGAGGTGTGTTTCTTATAAACTGTATGTAGAAAGCTCACATTTATTTATCATTCATTCATTCTGTATCTTTTAATAGGGGATTTTTTAATATGTCATTTTTTTCTTTAAAAAAAATGAGTTTGAGACCAGCAGTTGATGTAATGCCTATGTCGCTGGACTCCCATGTAATCGACCATGGTTCCAGTTCTAGACCTGGCAGCTTAAACTCATGCCAAGTGCATGTGCATTTATGCCCAAGATCCCAAGAGGAGAATGGAAGAGAAGGGACTGTGGCATGGCCATACCCCCGGGGAGTGATTTTTCACTTTCTGTCTCTCTGTCTCTCTCCGTCTTTCTGGCGAGCGCAGATTTCCTGTCTACTTGATTTTCTCCCCTCATTGCTTTATGTCTTTAAGCAGGAGCACACACAAAAAACTTCTAAGAATAAAAAAAGAAGAAATGAGTTGAGGGCCAAAAGATGGCATTGTAATTAATGCACTGGTGCCCTCACATGGCTATCTGCAGTTAGAATCCCAGATCTCCAGGCACATGTATGCGTATGCCCCAAATCCCAGGAGGATGATGGAGAAGAGATTGTGACATTGCCATCCCTCCCAGAAAGCGATTTATCATTTTCCCTCTCAGTCTCTCTCTGTTTTCCACCAGTGAGTGCATGTGCCTTATGGCAAAAATAAAAATCTAACTAAATAAATAAATAAAAAGAGAAAAAAAAATGAGTAGTGTACAGGGGGTTAAATATTTTATTGAGAAGAAAAAAACTGCACTAGAATCAATTTATTCATTATTATTGTCTTCTTAATCTTCATCCTCTTTATCTTTGTCATATTTCTCCTCCTTTTTCTTGCTCTTTTCAGCTTTGACACCTTTTTTTGCTTCATCAGGCTTTCCTTTAGCTTTGTATTCAGCAATACCTTTTTCACATTTTCCCTTCAGCTTAACAGCCTCCTTTACATAAAGTCATTCATCATCTGCACCAGTGTTATTTCACAGCTGTCTCAGTTTCTTTGCAACTTATCACTTATCCATCACCAATGGATAGGCCAGGATGTTCTCCATTGATTTTTGGATGATATCCACAACAGAAAAAGAAAAAGGCCAAAGGAGGCCTCTTGAGTGCATTGGTATCCTTGAACTTTTTTTCTCCCCTTTATGAGAAATATAGATTTTCAACATTATTTTTTATAAGTACAGACCTTACTGCCATTTTATTAGTCATTCTCTTAGTTATTTTGTATTTTCTTTTTCTTTTCTTTTCTTTTTTTCTTTTTTTTTCTTTTTTTTTTTTTTTTTTGGAGAGGTTTTTCGCTATAGGCGCGTGCGCTTGCCAGACAAACAGAGAGAGAGACATAGAGACCATAGAGACAGAAAGGAAGAAATCACCCCCCAGGGGGGATGGTCACACCGCAATCCCTTCTCCTCCATTCTCCTCTTAGGATCTTGGGCACACATGCACATGCACCCAGCATGAGTTTTTAAGCCACCGGGTCCAGGACGTGAACCGCGGTCGACTACGTGGGAGTCCAGCGACATAGCCATTGCGCTAACTGCTGGTTCCCAGTTATTTTGTATTTTCTTATTTCAATTAGATTTCTTTTAATTTCCCTAATGTAGCACTTTCTTAGGTATTTTTATTTTTATGTTAACTTTTTAAAGAATTTTCTTTTTTTTACATTTAATAACTGTACATCTCCAAAGAATAAAAAGTGAATCTTCCCAGCCTAAATACACTGCATATCAGTGCAGTCATAGATATTACCATACACATTATCATCAATAGGTAATTTTCCATTCTGTGTCCATTAAATGTGTTGCTATTTTTGTCTACTTGATTTCCTCCCCCCATCGCTATCCTCTTCTCACACTCCATGCCTATATATTTTACAACCTTTCAGTTTCTGCTATAAAGTGCAGACATTAAATATATATTAAGTGGCATCATACAATACCTCTTTTATAGTCCAGCTTTCTTCCCTCAGCATTAATCTTCCATATTCATTCACATCCTATCAAATGTAAGTTCCTATTGTCTTTTATGGCTGAGTAGTATTCCGTAGACCATATGTGTTATACTTTTCCAATTAATTCATCTGTTCTTGGACATTTAAGTTGATTACATATCTTAGTAATTGTGAATAATGCTGAAATAAACATGAATGTGCAAGTGTTTATGTAAATGATTGTATTACTACCATTTTGATAGATACCCAGGAGCAGAATTGTTGGGTCATATGATCGTTCAATTTCTAGGTATTGGAGAAACCTCTATAAAGTTCTCCACAATGGCAACACTAATTTACATTCCCACCAACAATGTAGAAGAGTTCCTTTTTTATTGCAGCCTTGCCAGCATTTATAATTCTTCTTTTTTTTTTTTTTTTTAATCTTATGCACTCTAACTGGGATTAAGTGGTATCTCAATTGTGGTTAAGATTTGCATATCTTGTATGATAAAAGATGTTGAACATTTTTTCATATGCTTTTGGGCTGTTCATATGTCTTCCTTGGATTGTTATCTAGTCAGCTCATTTTTCCATCTTTTAATTGGATTCATTATAATTTTGGAGGGCTGACCTGTATGAGTTTTCTACATATTCTGATCATCAATCCCTTATCTGAAGCATAGTTTGCAAATATATACTCCTATTATGAGGGTTGTCTCTTCACTCTATTTAAGGTTTCTTTTGGTGTGCAGAAGCTTTTTAATCTAATGCACTACCACTTATAGATTTTCAGGATTATTGCCTGTGCTTTGGCTGTCTAATTTAAGAAGTTTCTGCCTACTCTGATATCGCCAAGACTTTCCTCAGTGTTTTCCACCAGTAGTTTTATAGTTTGAAGTTTTATGCTTATATATTTGATCCATTTTCAGTTTGTTTTATTTAATGGTGCAAGATAGGAGTCCAGTTTTATTTTTCTGCAGTTGGATATACAGTTCTTCAAGTACTGTTTGCTGAAGAGATTTTCTTTTCCCCACTGGATTGTCATGTGCCCTTTTTCAAATATCAGTTGGTCATATGTTTGGGGTTTATTTTTGGAGTCTCCATTTTGTTCCATTGATCTACATGCCTGATTTTGTGGCACTACTATGTTGTTTTGATTAATACAGCTTTGTAATATATTTTTGGGGTCAAGAAATAAGGGGATTCCCACTTTATTAATTTTGCACAATATTGCTTTTGTGACACAGGACATTTTATTAATTCAGACAAATTTTATAATTATTTTTATTCTGTAAAAAATATCCCTGGTAATTTACTAAAAATTACATTTTTAATTAATTCGGGTAGAATTGACATTTTGATTATACTAATTATTCCAATCCAGAAACATGAGATTTTTTTTTCAATTTTTTTGTATCACTTTCAATTTATTCTTTTAGTTTGTTTTTTTTTTTTTTTTTATAGTTTTCCTTTTAGAGAATTTTTTACTTCTATGGTTAGGTTTAGTTCTAGGCATCTTTTATTTTGTGGCTATTGTAAATGAGATTATTTCTTCAATTCTACCTCATTCTTTTCATTGCTGGTACATTGAAATGCCATGGATTTTTTTTTTTTTTCGTATGTTGATGTTTGTATCCTACTATGGTATCAATTTTAGGAGTTTTTTTTTAAATTCTTTTGCATTTTCTATGTATATAATCATGTCATTTGCACATAAAAATAATTACACTTCTTCTTTCCCTACTTGAATGCCTTTTTATTTATTTATTTATTTATTTATTTATTTATTTATTTATTTATTGAGAAAGAGAGATTTTCGCTATAGAGCACAGGCAATTGTCAGAGAAACAAAGAGAGACAGAAAGGCAAAAAGTTAGAAATCACCCAGAGGGTAGATGCCACTTCATAATCCCTTCTCCTCCATTCTCCTCTTGGGATTTTGAGCACACAAACACATATGATTGGCATGAGTTTAATCTACTGCTTTCAACCTCAAACCTCCGTCGACTATGCGGCAGTGCAGCAACATAACCATTATACTATCTGCTGGTCCCTGAATGTTTTCTTCTTACTATTGTCTAATTGACTTTGCTAGAACTTCCATTACTGCATTGAAAAGGAATATAAATCTCAGTACAGTGGGTTTAAGCACCCCTGGCTTCAGACCCCCAAATGCTCTTTCTCTCAATAAACTTTCCTTTTTCTCGAGATGGTGCCCCCTGAGTCTTACTCTAAATAATAGCAAGCATTTATTTATTTATTAAAGTGGACACTCTACTCTGTCTATATTTTGACCAAGAGTACCTCATTTTTCTTTTCTCTATAACATTACTAATGAAATGTTCTCTTCTATTTCATCATACTAGTTTACCACTAATATCCCACTAATTTCACATGTCCTGAGAGTAGTTCCCATTTCAGGAAAAAAATAAAAGATAAAGCAGCTTAATCTTTATCAAATATAAGAATATCAAAAGCACTATGTACTAAATTTGTTGTGTAACTATTAAGAATTGACTACTGTATTGAGTTAGAAAATACTGAAAATTGAATCCTTTCCCATTTCCCTTTTCATATTTCAAATGACATTTATCATCTTCTCTCTAACATTAAATATTATCTTGCTTATTGAGAAAATGTATAAAGAAGAATAAAAAAATTAAGGGTAATCATACCTCCAAGAGTAATGATAAATTTTTCCACTTTTATCATTTTTTGTTATTAAGCGTTTATTTTATGTTTATTCTATGAGCAACAGAAATAGAAAGAGAAAAAAGGGACAGCACCTCCAACAAGGTCTTGATGCTATAGTCTACCCCAAACCCAGTCAGTACCAGATTATGAGCATGTGGTTGCCCCGTGTGTATGGAGGGAAGTTTCCAGATACAAATCTGGAACCCTTCTATATGACTAATCCTGGCAAAGTATCATATTTGACTGTTGTGTTACCATTTGGTCCCATGATTTTGTTTCAAATCTTGAGTTTTAATGCTAATGCCATGGCCTACAGACATTATAGTAGTACAACAAATATATCCCATGTAACTGTTCTATAAAAAAATTGACATTTCTTGCAAATTAAAAAAAAAAAGAAAAAAGAGAGTAGAGAGACTGTACAACCTTGTCTTGTTACTGTTTTTAGTGGAAAAGCTTTGAACTTTTCCCTATCTAGTATGCAGTTGGCTGTGGGCTTGTTATTTATTTATTTTTTAATTTTTTTATTCTGTTGAGAAATGTTTCTCCTAGGCCAATTTTGCTGAGGATCTTAATAATAAAATGTTGCTTTATTTTATCAAAAACTTTTTGTGCATCATTTAATATAATCATATGGATTTTATGTTTCCTTCTGTTAATATGATATATTCCATCTATGGTTATGCCTATGTTAAGCCACCTTTGTATTGCTGAAATAAAGCCTACATAGTCATGATGTATAAACTTGTATTTATCTGTTTATTTTTTTATACATTCAACCACTGTATAAAATTATAATTTGCAAAATATATTTTCCCAGCATGAATACACAAGCATATTATTCCAGTTGAAGAAATTGTCATACACGTTATCATCAACAGATATGTTTTAAAATTTTTATGTCTCTTAATTGTTTTGTCTTTTTAATGTGTCATTGGATACAATTTGCTAGTATCTTGTTGAGAACTAATGTAGCTGTATTCATCATTAATATTGGTATGTAGTTTTCTTGCTTTTTTGTTGTTATGTTCTTGTCTATTTTTAAGATAAGAGTGATGGAGGCTTCATGGAATAAATATGGGAGGGTTCCCTCATTTGGGATTTTCAGAAATAGTTTTGGGGTTATCTCTTCTTTAAAAGCTTAGTAGCCTTTGCTGCCATTAATCCCCTGAGACTGCAGCCTTGGATTATGGAGTAGCAGCAGTCAGTGAGACAAATTGAGGTAGAAAAACTGCCTCAGACCTCCCACTGCCTTCAGACTGCCCCAGGTATATCCTAATCTGACCCCAGGTGTCTAGAAGCCTTCTGCCGACCCAGCAATATTTTGAGATTTCTTAGTTTACTGAATAACATGGCATGCTGATTCCTAGTCCTTCTCACCATTGAAACTATCCAGTTCAGCCCCTACTGCACCTACCTGGTTACAAGTGATTGGGAAAGTAATCAACACCTAAAGTTGACTATATACACACTTCTTTGATTGGAAGAGAAGGACCTTTATGAAGAAAAAATTTGAGAAGTAGAGCTGCTCTTCTCCCTCTCCCCTCAGCCCTACAGAATCAACACCAGAAAAATAAGAAGAAATGTATAATCCATCAGATGACTAGAAACCAGAAGAAAGGCACAAAAAATATATGAAAACACAAAATCACCTCTCTCTCTTTCTTTTTTTTGGAGAGGTTTTCGCTATAGGGCGCGTGCGCTTGCCAGACAGAGAGAGACATAGAGACAGAAAGCGAGAAATCACCCCCCCAGGGGGGACTGTCACGCCGCAATCCCTTCTCCTCCATTCTCCTCTCAGGATCTTGGGCACGTATGCACACGCGCCCGGCGTGAGTTTTAAGCCACTGGATCCAGGACGCGAACCGCGGTCGACTATGTGGGAGTCCAGCAACATAGCCATTACACTAACTGCCATTTCCCACCTCTCTTTAAATAGAGCAAAGCAATTCTTCTTCAACCATAGACAGCAGAAAAGAATTTAAAGAAAAATATAAAAATAATTCAGAATATTCATAGTGACAGAGATGAAGAAGTCTTTCCAAAAATTGTAGGAAATAAATGCCACAAAATAGAGCCAATCAGAATGTTTAGTGGTAAAGACAGCAATACAGAAAACTAAGAACTCCTTTGAAAGTATTAATAGCATATTAAACCATACAGAAGACAGAATCTCTGAGCTGGAAGACAAAACCATTGACTTAGATAAAACCACTAAAAATAATGAAAAGAAAAAAATTATTTATGGCAAGATAAAGGAAATAGTAGACATTATTAAAATCCCAAATATCTTAATAGTAGCTTTTCCATAAGGTGAAGCATCAGACAAGACCATAGAAGATATATTCTGTGAAATGCTTGAAGAAAACTTCTGAACCTAGAGAAGCATTCAAACATTCAGACATTAGAAATACAAATGATGCAAAATTAAACTGAAATAAACAAAAGATCCTCTCAATGACACATCATAGCCAGATGGGGAAAAAACACAAAGACAAGATACTAAAATGGTAAGAGAGAAACATCAAGTTATTTACAAAGGTTATTCTATTAGGCTAATATCAGACCTTTTTACCACAATAATGCAGGCAAGAAAATAATTTGGAAACACATTTAAAATACTAAAAAGAAAAATCATTTCAACCAAGACAACTATACCCACCAAGATTATCTTTCAAACAGAAAGAACAAATAAAATGCATCTCAGACAAATAAATACCAAAAGAATTCACCAATACTATACCAAATCTTCGAGAAGTACTGAACAGAGTACTCTCTGAAAGAGAAAATGAAAGAAAATTGGACATAGAACAAAAAATAACCAAAAAAGGCTAACAATATGGCAAAGACAAATCCACAAATATCAATAATAAGAGTCCTGCTTCCACTTCTCCCGTCCACCATTAGGCCTGGAATATGCACAGTGGCAGTGAGAAAACTGAGGCCAGATTGCCTCAGGAATTCAACTGCCTCCAGACTGTTCCAGGTGCCCAGATTGTCCCGCTTCTACTTCCCTCCTCTGCCATTATCCCAGACCCTGTGTACCAGAAGTCAATGAGAACAATTGAGGCAGAAGACCTCTTTACACATCTAGTTACCTTTTGTCCACTGAGGAATACTTTCAGATTTTATAGTTTCCTAAAGCACACATAATTTCTACTCTCTTTGCCAGTGGAAACACTGAAACTCAACCACAGGTACAGCTGTTCTCAAGAAACCAGAAGGCCATTGGAATATCCTGTTCCAGTGATAATGGGGAAGATTTAAGGGTGTCAGGGAGACAGAGCTGCAGAGGAACTGTTGCACACCTCTTCCCACAAGCATTTAAACCCTCAGAATTAATTCTAAGAAATAAAGAAGAAACGTAAAATCTACCAGATAGCCAGACACCAGCACAGAGGCACAAGAAATATGAGAAATAAAAAAAAAATTTCTCCCAAGGAAAACGAACAATTCTTCATCATCCATAGATGGAATAATATAACACGTGGAAATGTCAGATAAATCAAATAAACAATACAGAATATTCATAGTGACAGAACTAAATTAGATGCAAGAGAAAAGAAACAGCAAACTCCAGGAGATCAGGAAGTCCTTTCACAAACTGGGGGGAGGGGAAGAGAATAAACACCATTAAAAATAATCAAGTGGAACTGTTAGAGATGAAGGCCATAATACAGGAAATAAAAGCCTCCCTCAAATGGATTAGAAGCAGATTAGATCATTTAAAGATCAAGTCTCAGATCTAGCGTACAAAACCTTACCTAGAAAAAAATCACCAAAAACATTAAAAATAACCAAAAAATATGAGGATAATATTCAAGAAATACTAGGTATCATTAAACACCCAAACATCCTAATAACTGGTATTTCAGAAGGTGAAGAAACTAATAAGTAAATTAATAATATCTTTCATGAATTCCTGGAAGAAAACTATCCAAGCCTAAAGAAGCATTCAGATATCCAGACTCAATAAATACAAAACTCCAAAAAGAGTCAACACAAGAAGATCCTTACCATAGTATATCATAGCCAGATTGGCAAAAATCATAGATAAAAACAATATACTAAAAATGGCAAGAGAGAAATGTCATGTTACTTATAGAGGTTATCCCATCAGGCTAATATTGGACCTCTCAACAGAAAAAATGCAAATAAGGGGAAAATAGGAAGATATATTAAAAGTGTTAAAAGAAAAAAAATGGAGCCAAGATTATTATACCTAGCAAGAAAGATAAAAACATTCTTGAAAAAAAATATGAATAAATTCACTAACACAGGACCAGCTCTTCAAGAAATTCTGAAAGAATTGCTATTCTAGAAAACTAAAGACAAACAGAAATAATAGACCAAAAACAGCAACAAAAGAAAATAGACAACTGAATGTTAAGGACAAGTCTGGAAATAACGATAATAATATTGAATGTTACTGGATTAAATACTTCAATCCCAATCATGGGTGAATGGAAAAACAAACAAACAAAAAACCAGAGACTTTCTATCTGTTGCCTACAATACATATGCCTCATGGATAAAGATATGCACAGACTAAAAGTGAAGGACTTGAAAAAGGTATTCCATGCTCCATGGCTCCTGAGAACTAGTGATTTCAGAGAAAAAAAAAAAGAGAAATGAAGATTTTTCCATTGATAATTCAGCCTCCAGCCCACGAACTGGAGTGGAAAGGCAAGGGGCAGGCCATCAGAAGACTCCTCCATGGCTCCTGATAACTAGTGATTTTGCAAGGGATGCAAGCACGCTGCGTGTTTTTTTTTTTCTTATTTTTTGCTTTTTGAAAAAAATAATACATTTGTTGGTTGATTTTTCTCCTTCCTTCTTTTCTCTCCATTTCTTTAGGGTATTTTTCTTCTCTCTCTCTCTCTCTCTCTCTCTCTCTCTCTCTCTCTCTCTCCCTCTCTCTCTCTCTCTTTCTCTCCCCTTTTCTTTTTCTTTTACCTTATCACTCTACTCCTCAATCTCCACTCTCTGTCTAGATGGATCTAAAGGAACTATAACCAAACATCCAAATACTATTAGGGTTAACATATTCCTCAATATCCACTCAATATGCCACAGAAATTGATAAAAATGGAATAGCAAAGAGATTCCAGATCACCTCCTTCTGCACACTCCTGAATGCTTAGATTGAACTTCAAGATTTGGAAGAAACACACCATCCATAAGATGACTAGAAATCACTGCAGTGCCACAAGAAATATGAGAAAGCAAAACAAAAAAGAAAATAAAATAACCTCTCCTCCAAGGGAAATAATAACTCCTCTTCATCCACAGACAGTTCAATGGAAATCATGGAAATGTCAGATAAATAATTTAGAATATTCATAATGACAAAGCTAACAGAGATGAAAGAGGAGAAAGACAACTGTAGAAGAGGCAGGAGAAAGGAGCTCACAAGTTGCAGGAGGTGAGGAAATTCTTGCAAGATCTAAAAGAGGAATTACACACTTTAAAAAAGAATCTAGGATCTAGCCATTTTGGGAGAAAGGAAGATGTCCCACTCCTAATTGGGCCTCCAGCATACAAAACCCACGTGAACAGCCCTTCTTCAAGAGACAGTCTGCTCCATGGCTCCTGCAAACTAGCCATTTTGGGAGAAAAGAAGATGTCCCACACCTAACTGGGCCTCCAGCATACAAAACCCGCGTGATTGAACTTCCAAGTTTGGGAAGAAACCGACCATCCACCAGATGACGAGAAATCACTGCAGGACCACAAGAAATATGGAGACGCAGGAAAATGCCTCTCCTCCAAGGGAAATGGATAGCTCCTCTTCATCCACACACAGTTCAATGGAAATCATGGAAATGTCTGATAAAGAATTCAGACCATTCATAATGGCAAAGCTAACAGAGATGGAAGAGAAGAGAGACAAGGAACTGCTGAAGAGGAAGGAGAAAGGAGTTGAAGAGTTCCAGGAGGTGAGGCAATTCATGCAAGATCTAAAAGAGGAGTTTCACACTTTACAAAAGAATCAGATGGAACTGTTAGAGATGAAGGCTATAATACAAGAAGTCAAAATCTCCCTTGAAAGTATTAAAAGCAGACTAGATCATACAGAAAATAGAATTTCTAATGTAGAAGAGAAAATGGCTGGCCTAGAAAAATCCACCATGAAGACTGAGAAAATGGCCCAAAAATTTGAGAATAATATGCGAGAAGTACTAGATACTATTAAACATCCAAACCTCCAGATAATAGGCATCCCAGAGGGTGAAGAGACTCATAAGGGCATTGATAATCTATTCCATGAAATCCTGCAAGAAAATTTTCCAAACCTGGAGAGGCACTCAAAGATTCAGTCCCAAGAAATACAGAGGACCCCAAATAGAATCAACCCAAGAAGATCTTCTCCAAGACACATTATAGCCAGATTGACCAAAACCACAGACAAAGACAAGATTCTAAGACTGGCAAGAGAAAAAAGGCAAGTTACCTACAAAGGGTATCCCATCAGACTAACAGCAGACCTCTCTTCGGAAACAATGCGAGCGAGGAGAGAATGGGAAAATATATTCAAAATATTAAGGGAAAAGCAATTTCAACTGAGAATTCTGTACCCAGCAAAGTTATCATTCACTTGGAAAGAAAAGACACGAAATTCCCCAGATAAACAAAACCTGAAAGAATTTACCAGCACCAGACCAAATCTCCAAGAAGTTCTTAAGGGAGTGCTATATCAGTAAAATTAAATGCAGACACACAGAAATAAGAGTTCAAAAGCTAATAAAATGGGCAACTTAATTGTAGGGACAATGTTTGGAGATGAATATTATATCCCAGAATTCAATCTGGAAGATTGAACCTTAACAGAAGAAAGATTAAGTACATGAGACTGAACCGATGAAACAACATTCTGTGACTTGACTGAATTATCGCTGCCTTTCTCCTAAGCTTTGTTTTCCAGTTTTAAAGGATTTTTGTCCTGTCTTGAGCTGTTGATAGGTGCATGTACCTACTATTTGAACAGAATACTAACCTGTTTCTAGGCTTTAAGTTTCAAGGAAATATCATTACCAGTTCAAAACTACTCTTCTTGAAATTACCTGCTGAAAGTAGTTGGATTACTTATGATATTGTGTGGTCAACAAAATGTTGGGGAAAAAGGAATGGAAGACAACTGTATATAGCAGAGATAGTGTAATAAGAGAGTGGGCAGAGGGTCAAACATGGGGTAAAAAACATATATATAGTATACATATGTATGAAAGTAGAAATGGAATATTATTGATGATAACATGCTTGATTAAGCCACTATGCAGTTTTTTCTAGATGGGAAACCACATTTAGTACGTTGTGATGATGCTCAGGGAATGAATGTTGAGTAATTTAAAAAAAAAAGTTGCAGGAGGAAAAAAAATGGTAAAACTGTTCATATCAATTTTTTAAAAAATGCATATTTGATGACTGCAGCAAGCTATATAGCCCCAGCTGGGTACTACTTTATAATATGTTCATTCTACTCACTGGGGTTTATGCCTAAAGTCAGACTTGGGTTCATGTATAGGTATATATCAGCTGGGCTAGCTATTGGATATATTTAGACTAATTAAGTTCATTAGCAAATCAATTAAATGGGGGGGAAGGCATAGAAAGCAACCATGGATACCAGAGACAATGTGGGAGGAGGGTGGGACATGGCAGAGGGTGAGGGATAAGGAATCAAGGATGGCAAAACAAAAAACAAAGTATACAAGACATAAGAATTGGAAAATTATTTGCTGAAAACATGTATGTTGATGTGCTTGATTGAGCCAACACACAGTGTATTTTGGATGGAAAATTCATATGTATGCTGTAGTGATGTATAGTGAATTAATGTAAAAAATAAATAAATTTAAAGAGAAAATAAAATTAAATTAAATTAAATCCCAGGAAGAGAATGGAGGAGAAGGGATGGTGGTGTGGCCACCCTCTGGGTGATTTCTCAAAAAAAAAAAAAAAAAAAAAAGAGAATTATGGAGTATGAGCTAAAATTTTTTGCTATGTAAAGTAAATGTTTGTGGAAAAATGTAAAAATAAATAAATGAAAGAAAAGAAAAAAATATTGCCATAAAAAAGGATATATACTCAGCATGGCTATATCATAAATTTAACAGAAAATGCATATTTATGTGGACCTTCTTAAGATGTCAAAATTGAGTCATGCAAATATTATATTACTGAGAAAAAAGAAATCAAGCCAGAGCAAACTTTGTTAAAGATTATGTAAATTCTACTGAATAAAGGAAATTTCAAGTATAACAACAACAAAAAAAGAATCTAATGGACCTGTTAGAGATGAAAGCTATAATACAGGAAGTCAAAAATCTCCCTTGAAAGTATTAAAAGCAAACAAGATCATATAGAATACAGAATGTCAGATGTAGAAGAGAAAATTGCTGGCTTGGAAAAATGATGCAGGAAGACTGAGAAAATTGCCAAAAAATGAGAACAACATAAGAGAAATACTAGATACCATCAAATGTCTAAGTATTTGGTTAATTGGTTTCTGAGAAAACAAAGAAATTCATAAGGATATTGATACTCTATTCAAGAAATCCTGCAAGAAAACTTTCTAAACCTAGAGAGGCACTCAGAGATCCAGTCCCAAGAAATACAAAGGACCACAAATAGAATCAACCCAAGAAGATGATCTTCTCCAAGACACATTATAGCCAGATTGACCAAAACCACAGACAAAGACAAGATATTAAGACTGGCAAGAGAAAAACGGCAATTTACCTACAGAGGATATCCCATCAGGCTGACAACAGACCTCTCATTGGAAACAACGGGAGCGAGGAAAGAATAGGAAAATATATTTAAAGTGTTAAGGGAAAAGCAATTGCAACCAAGAATACTGTACCTGGCAAGATTATCCTTCACATGGGAAGAAAAAGACAAGAACAGTCTAAGATAAACAAAACTTGAAAGAATTTACCAGCACCAGACCAGATCTCCAAGAAGTTCTCAAGGGAGTGCTATATCAGGAAAATTAAATACAAACACACAGAAATAAGAGTTCAAAAACTAACAAAATGGCCAACTTAATTGTAGAGACAAGTCTGGATCTGAATATTATATCCCAGAATTTAATGGAAAAGGTCAATCCATAACAGAAGACAGATTTTAAGTACATGAGACTGAATTGGTGAAATAGCATTTTATGACTTTTGACTAAAACATTGCTGATTTTCTTCTAGGCTTTGTTTTCTGGTTTTAAGAATTTTTGTCTTCTCTTGTGTGGTCAACAGGTTCATGTAGCTACTATTTAAACAGAATCCTAACCTGTTTCCCGGCTTTAAGTTTTAAGCAATCTTCCTTAGCATTTCCTTGATTTATTAAAGTTAAAATTGCTTTTATTGAAATTACTAGCTAAACTTTCTATTGAAAGTAGTTAGATTATTTAAAAAATTGTGTGATCAATAAAATGTGGGGGGGGGAAGGAATGGTCACTAAAACTAGTACAAGACAAGGCTTCCCACGTTCTCCAGTCCTATTCAATATAGTGTTGTAAGTTCTAACCAATACAGTCAGAAAAGAGAGAAATAAACAGCATTCAAATAGGGAAAGAAGAGGTGAAATTATATTTATTTGCAGATGACATAAGTGTATACATAGAAGATCCAAAGAAACTCCTGCAAGTGATAAATGAATACAGTAATGTGGCAAGATACAAAATCAACATTCAAAAACCTTCAGCATTTCTCTTTTATAATTTAAATTTATTTATTTACATTAATATTACAATACATCATTATAGCATACAAAATGAGATTCTCCATCCAGAATACACTATATATTGGCTCAATAAAGCATATCGAATACCTGTTATCATCAACAAATAATTTTCCATTTCTTATTTCCTGTGTATTTTGCCTTTTTTTCCCCATCCTTGATTCCCTATCTCTCACCCTCTGCCATCTCCCACCCTCCTCCCACACTGTCTCTGGTATCCATGGTTGCTTCCTATGCCTTCCCCCCTCACGCACATTATATTGATTCACTAAAGATCTTAATTAATCTAAATATGTCAACAGCAAGTGTAGCTGAAATATATATATATATATCCATAAACACAAGTCTGACTTTAGGCATAAACCTCAGTGAGTAGAATGAACATACTATAAAGTAGTACCTAGCTTGGGCTATTTAGTTTACTGCAGTCATCAAATAGGTATTTTTAAGGCATTTTTTTTTATTTCAAGAAAAACAATTTTTTTGTTTTTTTCCTGAAACATTTTTTAATTAATTAATTTACATTAATTTCCTAAGCATCATCACAGCATACAAATGTGACTTTACAACCAGAATATACTGCATAGTGGCTTAATCAAGCATGTCATTGTCAATAATTTTCCATTCTCTGATGTCTATAGTTGTCTTCCATTCCTTCCCCCCCATAAAATTTTATTGATAACATAATTTCTTAAATAATCTAACTACTTTCAAGAGCAAGTTTAGCGGGTAATTTCAAGAAAAGCAGTTTTAACTTTAATAAATCAAAGAAATGCTAAGGAACATTGCTTAAAACTCAAAGCCAGGAAACAGGTTAGGATTCTGTTCAAATAATAGGTACATGACCCTATCTACAGCTCAAGACAGGACAAAAATCTTTAAAACTGGACAATACAGCCAAGAAGAAAATCAGTAATATTTTAGTCAAATTCATAAAATTCTATTTCACCAGTTCAGTCTCATGTACATAATCTATCTTCTGTTATGGCTCAATCTTCCCGATTGAATTCTGGAATATAATATTCAACTCCAGACTTGTTCCTATGATTAGGTTGGCCATTTTCTTAGTTTTTGAACTCTTATTTCTGTGTGTCTGTATTTAATTTTCCTGATATAGCACTCCCTTAAGAATTTCTTGGAGATCCGGTATGGTGCTGGTAAATTCTTTCAAGTTTTGTTTATCTGAGACTGCTCTTGTCTTTTCTTCCCATATGAAGGATAATCTTGCCAGATACAGGTATTCTTGGTTGCAATTGCTTTTCCCTAAACAATTTGAATATATTTTCTCATGTTTTCCTCACTTGCATGGCTTCTTTTTTTTTTATTATCATCATAATCTTCTCTATATTACATTGGATTATATATAACTTTACTGTGTATTACATTGCTTTTTCAAAAGGGAATGCCATGCATGTCAGTCAATATAGAGACATTAATCTCCCCACTTCATCATTCAATATCTTTTCTAAGTTTTTCCCAATCATTATTATTATTATTCTAATTATTTTTTAAAACAGTCAATCACTATTTCTCATTTTGCTTGTAAAAAGACTTTTCCCATCATGAAATACTTCTCAGACCAATCCAGTTGAGAATACTATACATGTCATCATCAACAGGTAATAAGCCACATGTTTCTCACTAACGTCCTGCCTCTCTATTTGTTCTCTTGTATATTTCTCTATCCTCTTCTCTTCACCCCCCTCCCCATTCCACACTGTCCTATTATCGTTAAGTACCTTCACTGCTTTTATGTCCTCCAATTTTTAATCTCTCTACAATAGAGTGCGGATAGTCAGTATATATTGAGTGGATACATACCATATCGTTCTTTCATAGCCTGGCTTACTTCACTCAGCAATAGATCCTCCATATCTGACCACTTTCTATCAAATGCCAGGGTCTTGTTATTTTTTATGGCTGAGTAGTATTCCATAGAGTATATTTACCACACTTTTCCAATCCACTCATAAGTTTGTGGACATTTAGGTTGGTTCCATATCTTGGAAATTGTGAATAATGCTGCAATAAACATTGATGGGCAAGCACTTTTCTGACTGAGCATTCTCCTGTCTTTCAGGTAAATACTCAGAAGTGAGATTGCTGGATCAAATGGTAGCTCTATTTGTAGATCTTTGAGGAACCTCCATATTGTTCTTCACAGTGGTTGAACTAGTTTATATTCCCACCAACAATGTAGGAGGGTTCCCTTTTCACCACATCCCTGCCAACACTTATCACTTTTTATATTCTTTTTTTTTTTTTTTGAGAGATTTTTGCTATAGGGCGCATGTGCTCACCAGACAAAGAGAGACAGAGAGACAGAAAGCGAGAAATCACCCCCAAGGGAGTATGGCCATGCCACAATCCCTTCTCCTCCACTCTCCTCTCTTGATCTTGGGCATGCACGCACATGCACCTGGCGTGAGTTTAAGCCACCAGGTCTGGGACTCGAACCGCAGTCGACTATGTGGGAGTCCAGTGACATAGACATTATGCTAACTGTTGGTCCCCCACTTTTTATATTCTTAATCTTTGCCATTCTGAAAGGGGTATCTCATTGTGGTTTTTATCTGCATCTCCCTTATGATGAGGGATGCTGAGCATTTCCTCATATGCTTTTTGGCTGTTCGTATGTCTTCCTTAGAGAGATTTTTGCTCAGCTCATTTTCCCCTCCTTTACTTGGGTTAATCATTTTTTTTTTCTTATAAGGCACTTGAGTTCCCTGTGTATTCTGGTTATCAGTTTCTTGTCTGAGGCATATTTAACAAAAATATTTTCCCATTCTGAGGGTTGTCTGTTCACACTTGTTACTGTGTCCTTTGCTGTGCAGAAGCTTCTTAGTCTGATATAGTCCCACTTGTCTATTTTAGGGATTATTGCCTGTGCTTTGGGAGTCTTATTTTAGAAGTCTTTGCCTACTCCAATGTCTCCCAGAATTTCCCGAGAATTTTCCACCAGTAGTTTTATTGTTTGAGGTCTTAGGTTCATATCTTTGATCCATTTTGAGTTGACTGTTGTTAATGGTGAAAGATGGGGGTTCAATTTCATCTTTCTGCAGGTGGATACCCAGTTTTTCCAGCACCATTTACTAAAGAGGTTTTCCTTTTCCCAAAGGATTGACTGATATCCTTTGTCAAAGATCAGTTGGCTGTAAGCTTTGGGGGTTATTTCTGGGGTCTCTATTCTATTCCATTGGTCCACATGTCTGGTTTTATGCCAATACCATGCTCTTTTGATGACCACAGCTTTATAGTATATCTTGGGATCAGGGAGTGATATGCCTTCTACTCTATACTTCTTGTGCAGGATTGCTTTTGTAGTATGAGGTCTTTTATGATTCCAGACAAATCCTATGATTGTATTTTCTAGATCTGTGAAGAATATTTCTGGTATTTTGATTGGAATTGCATTAAACATGTAGACTAATTTGGGTAGAATTGCCATTTTGATTATGTTAATTCTTCCAATCCAGGAGCATAGGATGTCCTTCCACTTTTTTATGTCACTTTCAATGTCTCTTTTAAGATTTTCATAGTTTTCTTCATAAAGGTCTTTGACTTTCTTAGTTAGGTTTATCCCTAGGTATCTTATATATCTTGTGGCTACGGTGAAAGGGATTCCTTTCTTCAGCTCTACTTCGTTCAACATGTTGTTCATATACAGAAATGCTATAGATTTTTGGATATTTATTTTGTATCCTGCCACCTTACTGTATTCACTTATTACTTCAAGAAGTATTTTCATGGAGGACTTTAGGTCTTCAAATATACCATCATGTCATCTGCAAATAAAGATATTTTCAACTCGTCTTTGCCTATTTGAAAACCTTTTATATTGTTATCTTCTCTGATTGCAATTGCTAAAACTTTCAGTACTATATTAAAGAGCAGTGGAGAAAGTGGGCAGCCTTGCCTAGTACCTGTTTTCAGAGGAAAAGCTTTCAGCATTTCCCCATTCAGTATAATGTCAGCTATAGGTTTTTATAGATTGCTTTTATTGTGTTCAAAAATGTCCCTTCTATACCAATCTTACTGAGAGTCTTAATCATAAAAGGATGTTGTACTTTATAAATGCTCTCTCTGCATCAATTGTGATGATCATATGGTTTTTATCTTTCTTTCTGTTAATGTGGTTTATTACATTTATGGTTTTGCATATATTGAACCACCCTTGCATCCCTGGTATAAAGCCTACCTCATCATGATGAATGATCTTTGTTATATGTTGTTGGATACAATTTGTGAGTATCTTGTTGGGAATTTTTGCATCTGTATTCATCAATGATATTGGTCTATAGTTTTTCTTTTTTGTCATGTCCTTATCTGTTTTGGGGATGAGGATTATGGAGGCTTCATAAAATGAACTTGGAAGGTATCCTTACTTTTGAATCTTTAAAAATAATTATAGTAGGAGAGGGGTTATCTCTTCCTTAAAAGTTTTGTAGAATTCAGAAGTGAAGCCATCTGGACCTGGGCTTTTCTTTGTTGGGAGGTTATTTATTACTGATTCAATCTCCTGGCTTGTTATGGGTCTATTCAGGTTCTCTATGTCCTCCCGATTCAATCTTGGTAGATTATATGCATTCAGGAATTTGTCCATCTCCTCCAAGTTATCTTGTTTGTTGACATATAGTCACTCATAGTATCCTATAATGATATTTTGTATTTCTGCTATGTCTGTTGTAATATTGCCTCTTTAATCACATATTTGGTTAATCTGGTTTCTTTCTTTCTTCTTCTTGATCAGTCTAGCCAATGGTGTGTCGATTTTGTTAATCTTTTCAAAGAACCAGCTTTTGCTTTCATTCATTTTCTGTATGGTTCGTTTCTTTTCTATTTCCCTTATTTCTGCTCTAACCTTTATTATGTCTTTTTGCCTGGCATTTTTGGGGTTTGTTTGTTGTTGTTTTTCCAATTTCCTGAGGCTTGATGATAAGCTATCTATTTGCCATCTTTCCATCCTTTTCTTATGCGTACTAATTGCTATGAATTTCCCTCTTATGACAGCTTTTGCTACAACCCATACATTATGGACACTTGTGTACTCATTATCATTTGTTTCCATAAATTTTTTTATTTAAGCCTTAATTTCATCAGTAGTGAAGAAGTCATTCAGAAGTAGGTTGTTCAATTTCCATGTGTTTGTGTATTTTTGGGGTTGTTTCTTGAAATTAATCTTGAGTTTAATTCCATCATGGTCAGAGAAGATGCTGGATACTGTTTCTATGCCTTTGAATCTGTCAAGGCTTGATTTATGTCCTAACATATGATCTATCTTTGAAAAGGTTCCACATCGGGGTGAGAAAAATATATATGTTGTGGATGTAGGGTGGAAAGTTCAATAGATATCTGTCAAGCCCATTCCCTTTATAGTATCATTTAAGTCCTGTATCTCTCTATTTATTTTCTGTCTAGAAGATCTGTCTAAAGCAGATGTTGAGATCTCCAACAATTATAGTATTTCTCCCTATCTCTCCTTTTAGCTTCAGCAGTCTTTCCTTCACATATTTAGGTGCACCTGAGTTGGGTGCGTAGATATTTATAAGGGTTATGTCTTCTTGCTGGATTACCCCATTCACTATTATATAATGCCCTTCTTTGTCTCTTCTTACAGTCTTTGTCTTGAAATCTATTTTATCTGAGATCACTATCGCTACTCCAGCCCTTTTTTTGATTTCCATTTGCATGGAATGTCTTTTTCCAGTCCTTGACTTTTAGTCTATGTATGTCTTTATCCATAAGGTGAGTTTCTTGTAGGCAACAGATAGAGGGTTTCTGTTTTTTTTATCCATTCAACCAGTCTATGTCTCTTAACTGGAGAATTTAATCCATTGGCGTTCAATGTAGTTATCGATATTTCCATACCTGATCCTATCATTAAGTGAGCCATTTTCTTGGTTGTTTTTTGTTTTCGTATAACTGTCTGTCTTATCTTTTAGTTTTCCTGGTATAGTACTCCCTTCAGAACCTCTTGAAGAACTGGTCTGGAGTTGGTAAATTCCTTCAAATTTTGTTTATTTGAGAATGTTTTTATCTTTTTTTCCCATATGAAAGAAAATTTTGCCGGGTATAGTATTCTTGGTTGAAATTTTCACTCAACACTTTGACTATGCTTTCCCATTCTTTCCTTGCCTGCATTGTTTCTACCGAGTGATCTGATGTTAGCCTGATGGGATGACCTTTGAAAGTAACTTGACGTTTCCCTCTTGCCAACTTTAGTATCTTGTCTTTGTCTGTTGTTTTTGCCAGTTTGGCTATGATGTGCCTTGGAGAGGATCTTCTTGGATTGTTTCTACTCGGGGTCCTATGTATTTCTTGGGTCTGGATATTTGAATGCCTTTCTAAGTTTGGAAAGTTTTCTTCCAGGATTTCAAGAAATAAATTATCTAGGCCCTTATTATTTTTTTCCTCTTCTAGAATACCAGTTATCCAGATGTTGGGGCATTTGAAGGTATCCAGTATTCCTCATATATTATCCTCGTTTTCCATGGTTGTTTTCTCAATCTTTTTGATACTTTTTTCTAGGTCATATGTTTTGTCTTCTACATCAGAGATTCCATCTTCTGCCGGTCTAATCTACTTTTAATACTTTCAAGGGAGGTTTTGATTTCCTGTATCACATTATTCAACTCTGGAAGTTCCATCTGGTTCTTGTTTAGGGTATCCATTTCTTCTTTCAAGTCATGAAAGGACTTTCTCATCTCCTGGAGCTCAATGTCTGTTTTGTCTTCCATCTCAGTGAGTTTGGTCACTACAAATATTCTGAATTCCTTATCAGTCATGTCCACAACATCCATTGTATTGACTGTGGGTGATGTAGGCTTGATGATTTCCCTTGAGGGAGAGGCCTTTTGTTGGTTGCTCATATTTCTTGAGCCTCTGTGATTGTTCCTAGTCATCAGGTAATCTATATTTTGCTTTCTAACTTATTTAAAGTATCTCTGAGTGTTAAAAGTTGTACAGTATTAGAAAATTGATGATTTCTCTTATTGTTGTTGTAACTGTTGCTCACAATTACCATTAACTGTTGCCACTAGTCCTAGATTGCCCAAAGTCCTCCCTGTTTCTAAGGACTGGTGAGCTTCCAGCTGACCTAATAAGCAACACTTCGAGAATAAAGAAAAACAAAATGAAAAAATTCAAATCACTAAAATTCAGAGAGTCCAAAGGCTAGTGGGAAAGGGACAGAGGATGCGTGACAGTACCAGGTTGTTCGCGCTTGCAGACTCAGTCCGCCTGGTGTCTGGAACTACTGGCCGGCTCTATCCGGTTTGCAGGTGGGGTGGGGTGAGAGTTCGTCTTAAAGTCCCAGACAACCAAACTGGGGTCCAAGAAGGAGGAATGATGGGGATGTATGAAGGTCCAGAGGGGTCGGGCCTGCAGCCTCAGTCCGCCTGGTATCCAGAACTCCTCACTTGCATTGCTTCTGATTAGAGGTCTGTTGTTAGCCTGATGGGGCATCCTTTGTAAGTAACTTGATGTTTCTCTCTTGCCAATCTTAGTATCTTGTCTTTGTCTGTGGTTTTGGTCAAACTGGCTATAATGTGTTTTGGTGAAGATCTTCTTGGGTTGATTCTATTTGGGGTCCTTTGTATTTCTTGGGACAGTTTCTCTGAGTGCCTCTCTAGGTTTGGAAAGTTTTTTTGCAGGATTTCATGGAACAGATTATCAATGCCCTTATGAATCTCTTTGCCTTCTCAGATACCAATTATCTGACTATTTAGACATTTGATGGTATCTAGTATTTCTTGTATGTTATTCTAATTATTTTTTTTTGGCAATTTCTAAGATTTCACGGTGGATTTTTCTAGGTCAGCAATTTTCTCTTCTACATCTGAGATTCTATTTTTTTATATGATCGAGTCTGCTTTTAATACTTTCAAAAGAGATTTTGACTTCCTATATTATGGCCTTCATCTCTAACAGGTCCATTTGATTCTTTTTTTTTCTGGAGAGGTTTTTGCTATAGGGTGCGTGTGCTCACCAGACAGACAGAGAGAGACATAGAGACAGAAAGTGAGAAATCACCCCCCGGGGGGATGGCCATGCCACAATCCCTTCTCCTCCATTCTCCTCTCAGGATCTTGGGCGTGCATGCACACGTGCCTGGCGCGAGTTTTAAGTCACCGGGTCCGGGACACGAACCGTGGTTGACTACGTGGGAGTCCAGCAACATAGCCATTACGCTAACTGCTAGTTCCCTCATTTGATTCTTTTTTAAAGTGTTTAATTTCTCTTTTAGATCTTGCAAGAATTTCTTCACCCTTTGCTTTCATCATTTCAATATAGGAACAACAGGAAGACTGAGGTAGAATTAAAGTAATTCCACTTACCACAACCACACACGTATACAAAAGATACCTAGTAATTTAATTAGTCAAAGAGGTCAAAGATATCTACAAGGAAAATTATGACAATCTAAAAAAAATGAAAATGAAAATGAAAAAACAGTGGAAGGACATCCCATGTTCCTGGATTGAAAGAATTAATATAATCCAAATGGCAATTTTATGCAAATTAATTTACATATTTAACATAATCCCAATCAAATTGCCAGAGACAGTCTTCTCAGGTTTAGGAAAGGTCATCAACATTTGTCTGGAGAGACTAGCAGTTAGCATCATGGCTATGTCGCTGGACTCTCATGTAGTTGACCATGGTTAGAGTCCCGGACTCCGTGGCTTAAACTCATGCTGGGCACGTGTGTGTGCGTGCCCAAGATCCCAAGAGGAGAATGGAGGAGAAGGGATTGTGGCATGGCCATCCCCCCTAGGAGGTGATTTCTCGCTTTCTATCTCTCTGTCTCTCTCTGTCTTTCTGGTGAGCGCATGTACCCTATAACAAAAACCACTCAAATTTTTTTTTTGTCTGGAATCATAAAAGACCCTACATTGCCAAAGAAATCCTGTGCAGGAAGAGTGGCATAGAAGGAATTTCACTCCTGACCCTAAAATATATTTCAAAGCTGTGATAATCAAAACAGCATAGTATTAGCACAAAAACAGAAATGTAGACCAATGGAACATTATAGAGATCCCATAAATAAACCACAATACAGTCTACTTGTTTTTTGAAATATGCACCAGTCAATACAGTGAGAAAAAGAAAACCTCTCTAGCAAACGGTGCTGGAAGAACAAGGTATCCACGTGCAGAAAGATTCATCTGAATCCCTACTTCTCACCATTAACAAAAATTAGCTAAATGTGGATAAAATATCTAAAAGTAGGGCTTCCAATTATAAAATTACTGGTGGAAAACACTGAAACTCTGAAAGATATTGGCATAGGCAAAGACTTCTTAAATAAAATTCCCAAAGCACAGGCAATAATCCTGAAAATAGACAAGAGGAAGTACATCAGATTGAGAAGTTTCTGCATAGCAAAAGATAAAGTAATTAGTGTAAACTGAGAACCCTCAGAATGGGTGAAGATTTTTGTAATCTGTGCCTCACATAAGGAACTGATATCCAGAATACACAGGGAACTTAAGTGGATTACCCAAAAAAATATGATCAATGCAATTGATGGAAAAATGAGCTGAATAAAAAACTGTCTATGAAAGAAATATGAACAGCCAAAAATATATAAAAAAATGCTCAACATCTCTTATAATAAAGGAAATGTAAATCAAAACCACAATGAGATACCACCTGTGGAGGGCACTGCATACGGAAGCCATCTTGAGCTATCCACCATCTTGGAAACCATTAAGTTTCACTTCCTTATTGAGCAAACCATTTCTCAGAAATCATGTGGCCAACTGTTCTCCCTGTGGGGCTGTTGGGTTTCTAGGCAATGGGAGAGATCCACCCACACCAATTATTGGTTCATGCTATTCTATCTCATTTGTATTTTGGGCAACCAATCAATGCCCACCAGCCTGTATATAACTTGCCTTTCTGCCTCAATAAAGGGAAGACGGGAGACTTGATCAGCACCTCGTATTGTCTCCACTCTGTGTGTCTGTGTGTGTTTGTCCCATCTCTTACTCCCTCCCCCAGGAAACCTGTTCAACTGTCCTGTGGGTCGGGACAACCACCTAACTCAAGTCAGAATGGCTGATAAAAAAAATAGATAAGTACTGGTGAGGCTATGGTAATAGGTACCTCTCCTATACTGTTGGTAGTGATGTAGATTAGTCTAGCCACTGTGGAGAACAATATTGAGGTTCCTCAAAGATTTACAGATAGATCTATCACATGACACAGCAAGTTTACTCCTGGGTATCTGCCTACCCAAAGGATAGGAGAATGCTCAGTTGAAAAGTGCTTGCATATTTATATTTATTTCAGTATTATTCACAATTGCTAAGACATGGATCAACCTAAATATCCATGAACAGATTATTGCATTGAAAAAATGTGGCACATATACATTATGGAATACTACTCAATGATAAAAAAGCAACAGAACACTGACATTTGATAGAAAATGGGCAAATATGGAAGATTTACTAGTAAGTGAAGCAAGTCAGGGTTTGAAAGAGAGACATTGTATGTCTCCATTTAATATATACCCACAGTCCACCACTATGGCAGAAACGGAATGCTTAGAGGATATAGAACATGGGAAGTGGTTATGGGTACTGAGGATGGTGTGGAAAAAGGGTGGGGGAAGGGGGAAAGCAAGAGGAGAGGAATAAAGGAGAAAATAGAGAGGCAAGATATTTATGGGACACAAATGGATTATTATCTGTCAATGAGAGCATGTATGGTATCTTCCATTGGCAGGTATGAATTGTATTCATGTTGGGTAAATTCACTTCACAAGCTATAGTGATGTAGAGTAATTTAATGTTTAAAATAAAATAGTCAATAATAATGTTGAATATTAATGAATTAAATTCTTCAATCAAAAGTCACTGACTGGCTGATTGAATTAAAAAAATAAAACTGAAACCTTCTATTTGCTGCCTATCAGTAATGCACTTCATGGATAAAAACATGTATAGAGTAAAAATGAAGGACTGGAAAAATATATTCCATGCAAATGAAAATGTAAAAGGAGACTGGGGTCACAATACTGTTTTCAGAAAAAAAGTAAGAGACAAAGATGTACACTGTATAGTACTAAAATAACTAATTCACCAAGAGAATACAACACATAAATGTATATACACCCAATAATGGAGCACCCAAGAAAAGACTGCTGGATTTAAAGGAAGAGATAGACTGCAACATACTACTGGTTGGGAATATCAATATTACACCATCTCCTTTGGAGAAGTCATCTAGCCAAAATTAGCAAAGAGATACATAATCTAAATGGCACCATAAATAAAATGGGTTCAACATACATCTATAGAAATTTCTACCCAATATATGCAAAATATAATTTTTCTACCCCCACTTCATGGAACCTTTACAAAGACTGACCACATGATAGGACATCAAAATTAAAAAGCCTTTACAAATTCAAAGACATAGAAACTGCATTCAACTTCTCCAATCATGATAGAATTAAACTTGAAATTAATGACAGGAAAAAAAAATACACCAACATATGTAAACTAAACAACCTACTCTTTTTTTTTTTTCCTTTTTGGAGAGGTTTTTGCTATAGGGCACGTGTGCTTGCCAGGAAGACAGAGAGACAGAGAGGCAGAAAGCAAGAAATCACCCCCCGGGGGATGGCCACACTGTAATCCCTTCTCCTCCATTCTCCTCTTGGGATCTTGGGCACACATGCACATGCACCCGGCATGAGTTTAAGCCATCAGGTCTGGGACTCGAACCGCGGTCAACTGCATGGGAGTTCAGTGACATAGCCATTACGTTAACTACTGGTCCCAAACAACCTACTCTTGATTCACTTCACAACCACTGAAGAAATTAAGACTGAAACAAAAAATAATGTGTCTACATGTTTACATAAGTTATGGAATAGAACCAAAGTAGTCACAAGAGGGAAGTTCTTAGCAATCACACACATAAGAAAAAGGTGGAAAGGTGACAGATAGACAATCTAACAACACACCTCAGGGAACTGGAAAATAACAACAAAAATCCAGGAGAAATAACAATAAGAAAATTTTGAGAAGAAATATATAAAATAGAGAATAAATGTACTATACAGAAAATAAGTGAAACCCAAAACAAAATTGATACACTGCTAGTCTAGTTAAGAAGGAGAGTGAATGGAACTAGATCAATTGAATTCATAGTGACAAAGGCAATATTACAACAGATATAACACAATGCAAATAAAATACTATGGACAACTATAAACAAACAAGGAAACTTGGATAAGATGTACAAATTCCATGACACATATAATACACTAACACTGAATCTGGAAGACACATAGAACTCCTTAAAAAGAAGCAATAAAATGAAAACAGTAATAAAAGACCTCTCAACAAAAAAGAACCCTGGTCCCAATGGCTTCCTGACAAAAAGAAAAAGAAAAAGAAAAAACTTTTTAAAAAAAGCTAACCTCTATTCTGTTCAAAGTATTTCTCAAGATTGAAAAGGAAGAAGCCCACCGAAATGTTTATTGTGAAATCTCAATTGCATTCATCCTTAAATCAGAAAAGGACATTGAAATCAGCAGTTGGCATAATGGCTATGTTGCCGGACTCCCATGTAGTTCACCACGGTTACAGTCCCAGATCCAGTGACTTAAGCTCACGCTGGGTGCCTGTGTGTGGGTGCCCAAGATCCAGAGAGAATGGACGAGAAGGGATTGCAGAGTGGCCATCGTCCCTGGGGGGGGGGGGGTGATTTCTCACTTTCTGTCTGTCTTTCTGGTGAGCGCATGTGCCATATAGCAAAAAACCCTCAAAAAAAATAATAAAAGAAAGAAAGAAAGAAAAAAAGAAAGAAAGAAAGAAAGAAAGAAAGAAAGAAAGAAAGAAAGAAAGAAAGGAAACAAAAAATATAATGCAAATTAAATAAAACTACAGACCAATATCTCTTATAAATATACATGCAAAAATTCTCAACAACATACTAGGAAATAATATTTAATGACACATTAAACAGATTATACACCACAGCCAAGTAGGCTTTATTCCAAGGATGATTCAATATATGCAAAACCATAAATGTAATATATCACATTAATGGAAAGAAGGATAAAAAACATATGGTCATATCAATTGATAGAGAAAAAGTATTTGATAAAACAGAGCATCCCACCACTATTAAGACTTTCAGCAAATGGGACCAGTGGTTGGTGTAATGGCTATGTCGCTGGACTCCCATGTAGTCGACAGTGGTTCGAGTCCTGCACCAAGTGGGTTAAACTCACACTGGGTGCATGTGCATGCATGCCTAAGATCCTGAGTGGAGAATGGAGGAGAAGGGATTGCAGTGTGGCCGTTCCCCCTGGAGGTGATTTCTCACTTTCTGTCTCTCTCTGTCTTTCTGGTGAGCCCATGTGCCCTATAGCAAACACCTCTCCAAAAACAAAACAAAACAAAAACCTTTCAGCAAAATTAGAATAGAAAGGACATTTCTTGTCTTTTCTTTCTTTTTTTTTTTTTTGAAGAGGTTTTTGCATGCACTCGCCAGACAGACAGAGAGAGACAGAGAGACAGAAAGCGAGAAATCACACCCCGGGGAGTATGGCCTGCCACAATCCCTTTTCCTCCATTCTCCTCTCAGGATCTTGGGCATGCACACACACACGCCCAGCATGAGTTTTAAGCCACCGGGTCTGGGATGCGAATCACGGTCGACTACATGGGAGTCCAGAGACATAGCCATTATGCTAACTTCTGGTCCCAAAGGACATTTCTTAACACAATGAAATACATTTGAAAAACTCATAGCCAGCATCATACTGAATAGGGCAAAACTGAAAGTTTTTCCACTAAAAACAGGGGCAAGACAAGGCTGCCCACTTTCGCCACTACTTTGCAGTATAATACTGGAAGTCTTAGCCAAAACAATCAGAAAAAGAGTATAAAATAAAAAGCATTAAAATAGAAAAAGAAGTGAAAGTATCTCTATTTGCAGATGATTATATACATGGAAAACCCAAACAAATCCATAAAATATCTCCTGGAAGCAATAAATGAATACAGTAAATTGACAGGATACAAAATCAACATATAAAATCTATACCTTGTCTATATACAAACAAGGAGAAAACCAAGGTAGATTTGAAGAAATAATTCCAATTACAATGGCCACAAAAAGTATAAAATACCTAGTAATAAACCTAGCCAAAGAAGTAAAAGACATCTACAAGGAAAACTATGACAAACTTAAAGAGCAAATTGAAAATGACACAGAAAGTGAAAAGATATTCCATTTTCCTGGATTGGAAGAATTAATATAATCAAAATGTTAATCCTACCCAAATTAATTTACAAATTTACAAATGCAATCACAATCAAATTGCCACAGACATTCTTCATTGATTTATAAAACACAATTGCAGAATTTCTCTGGAATCATATAAGACCCCCATCTTGCCAAACCAAATTTGTGCAAGAAAAGTGTAGTAGGATCCATCTCACTCCCTTACGACAAAATAAATTAAAAAGCTATGATAATCAAAGCAGCATAGTCCTGACAAAAAAATAATAATAATTAATTAATTAATTACGTTAAGGGTGCTGAACTCCCACATGGCTGACCACAGTTTGAGTCATGGATCTGGCAGGTCTCTCTCTCTCTCTTTCTCTCTCTCTCTCATCAAATTAAAAATAACAATAATGCTAAATAAAATAAAGAAAATAATTTTTTAAGAAAAAAGACATGTAAACCAATGGAACAGAATAAAGACCCCAGAAATAAAGCACTAAATTCAGTGAACTGATTTTGACAATGGGCCCAGATAACTTAGGGGGCAGAAAATTTCTTTAGCAAATGGTACTGAAAAAACTGGGTATCTACCTGCAAGAAAATGAATCTGGACCCCTATATCTCATCATTAACAAAAATCAATTCAAAAGGTGTAGACCTAAAACCTCAGTTATAAAACTACTGGTGGATAACGCAGGCAGAACTCTTGGAGACATTGGAGTAGGTAATGACTTCTTAAATAAGACCCCCAAAGGACAGGCAAGAATCCCAAAGATAGACAAGTGAGACGAGACCAGGTTAAAAATTCAGGTCAGCAAAAGAAACAATAATTAGAGTGATTCTTCATTGCTTGAAATGGGAGAATATATTTGCAAGATACACCTCAAATAAGGTACTGATAATCAGAATATACAGGGAACTCAAGCAGTCTACCTCCAAAAAAATCAACCCAATTAAAAGATGGACAAATAAACTGAATAGACAATTTTTTAAGGAAGACATAGGAACAGCAAAAAAATATGTTAAAAAAAAACTTAATCTACCTATTTAATGCAATGCCAATCAAAGTACCAGACACGTTCTTCACAGATTTAGAAAAGACAATCATAAAATTCGTTTGGAATAATAAAAGACCCCGCATTGCCAAAGCAATTCTACAAAAGAAGAGTGGAGTGGGTGGTATCTCACTCCCTGACCCAGAAATATACTACAAAGCTGTGGTAAGCAAAACAGCATGGTATTGGCACAGGAGCAGACATGTGGACCAATGGAACAGAACTGAGTTCACAGGAATAAATCCCCAATCATTCAGTCAACTGATTTTTTACAATGGGTACCAGTCAATCTAGTGGGAAAAGGAAAACTTCTTCAGCAAATTGTGCTGGAAAAACTGGATTTCCACCTGTATAAAGATGAATCTGAACCCTTACCTCTCACCTTTGACAAAAATCAAGTCAAGGTGGATCAAGGATCTAAATCTAAGACCCCAAACTATTAAACTGCTTCTAGAAAACACTGGGGAAACTCTGGGAGACATTGGGGTAGGGAAAGACTTCTTACATAAGACTGCTAAAGCACAGTCGACAATCCCCAAAATAGACAAGTGGAATTACATCAGTCTAAGAAGTTTCTGGTTGGCAAAAGACACAGTAATTAGTGTGAATCTGTCACAGCCCTCAGATTGGGAAAATATTTTTGTAAACTATGCATCAGATAAGGGATTGATAACCAGAATACATAAGGAACTAAAGAAGCTGTTTGGAAAAAAGATGATGAACCCTATTAAAAAATGGGAGAAGGAGTTGAACAGAACACTCACTAAAGATGACATACGAATACCCAAAAGGCATATGAAAAAATGCTCAACATGCCTCATCGTAAGGGAAATGCAGATCAAAACAACAATGAGATAGCACCTAACCCCAGTCAGAATGACAAAGATTAAAAAAACAAAAAAATGGTAAGTGTTGGTGGGGGTGTAGTGAAAGGGGAACATTCTTACACTGCTGGTAGGAATGTAAATTAGTCCAAACACTGTGGAGAACAATTTGAAGATTCCTCAAAAATCTACAAATAGAACTGCCATATGATCCAGCAATCCCATTTCTTGGCATCTACCCAAAGGACAGAAGAATTCTTCATCGGAAAAGTGCTTGCACATCGATGTTTATTGCGGCACTTTTCACGATTGCTAAGACATGGAACCAACCCAAATGTCCCTGTATGGATGAATGGATTGAAAAACTGTGGCACATATACTCTATGGAATACTGTTCAGCCATTAAGAACAACAAAACCCTGGCTTTTGACAGAAAGTGGAAGAATATGGAAGATTTACTGCTGAGTAATGCAAGCCAGGTTATGAAGAAGAAACACTGTATGTCCCCACTTAATATATACCGAATGTCCGCACTCTATAACTGAAAACGGATGGGCTATAGGATGTACAAACACAAGAGATGGATGTGAATGCCAGATGTGGTGTGTGTGGAGGAGTGGGGCCTGGGGAAAAACATTTGGAGGAGGGAATACGAAGACAACATTGTTGAGACAGGGAGGTAGTGTTGTTATATTTTGATCAACTCGACCAGGGAGAAATGTTCACGTATTGGAATGATCACCTTGTAAGCTAAATAATGTGATTGAATGTATTAAAAAATGTAAATAAAAAAAAAACCACTCAATGTCTCTTATCACAATCAGATCAAAACTACAAGAGATATCACCTAGTCCTAGTCCTAAAATTTAAAAACTTAAAAATGATAATTACTAGTGGTGAAAATGAAACTCTCCTACACTTTTGGCGGAATTGTAAATTAATACAGCCATTGTGGAGAACGATAGGGAGGTTTCTCAAAGACCTACAAATAGAACTATCAAATGAACCAATATTTTACTCCTGGGTATCTACCCAAAGGATAGGAATACTCTCAGTTAGAAAATTACTTGTACATCTATGTTTATTGTGGCATCATCTTCATTTGCTACTAAATGGCATCAACCCAAATGTCCATAAACAGATGAATGGATCGAAAAAGTATGGCACATATACATTATGGAGTAATAGTAATTAAAAACAACAAGAGCATGCCTTTTAATATAATATGAACTAGTATGGAATATTTACTGCTATTCAAAACAATATGAAGCATTGTATGTTCCCACTCAATATATACTGAATGTATGAAATCTATGGCAGAAACTGAAAGATTGGAAGTTATAAAAGCATGAAGAAAAATTGTGGTAGCAGAGACAATGTGGGAGAGGATGGGAAATGGGGAGGGTCAGAGGATCAGAATATAGAGGAAAAAGAAGCAAAACATTTAAGGGACATAAAAATGGAAAATTAACTGTTGAAAATAATGTATATGATAATATCTTTGCTGTTGATAGTTTCAAGAGAGATTTTAATTTTTTGGGACCAGCAGTTAGCATAATGGCTAAGTCACTGAACTCCCATGTAGTCAACTGCAGTTCGAGTCCTGGACCTGGTGGCTTAAACTCATACAAGGCACATATGCATGCGTGCCCAAGATCCTGAGAGGAGAAAGGAGGAGAAGGAATTGTGGCGTGATCATCCCCCCTGAGGAGAGGTGATTTCTCACTTTCTATCTCTCTGTCTCTCTCTGTCTTTCTGGTGAGCACACGTGCCCTATAGTAACAGCCTCTCCAAAAAAAAAAAAAAAAAAAAAAAAAAAAAAAAGAGAGAGAGAGAGAGATTTAAATTTTCTGTATTGTGTTGTTCATCTTCTAGACTTCAGTTCAACATATTTTTGAGGGGTGTGTGTGTATCTCTTTATGGGGTTACTTTTACATGTCATAGAATAATTTCATCTTTTGGAATTTATTCTCGTTTTTCTTGCATCTCATTGAGTTTTATTATTAATGTTCTGAATTCTTTCACCAACATATCTGTGATTTTCTGAATTTTAGCCATTGTTTGTGAGGAGTTATTTTCATCCATTTGCCAGGAAATTTTTCCGTGTTTTTTTTTTTATATTTCTTGTGTTTCTGCATTGATTTTTAGATATCGAGTTGAGTATTCAGTTCTTCCTAATTTTTTCTTTTTTTTTTTTTTTTTTTTTGGAGAGGCTTTTCGCTATAGGGTGCGTGCACTCGCCAGACAGACAGAGAGAGACAGAGAGACAGAAAGCAGGAAATCACCCCCCCAGGGGGGATGGCCACGCCGCAATCCCTTCTCCTCCATTCTCCTCTCGGGATCTTGGGCACGCACGCACACGCGCCCGGTGTGAGTTTAAGCCACCGGGTCCGGGACGCAAACGCGGTCGACTACGTGGGAATCCAGCGACATAGCCATTACGCTAAGTGCTGGTCCCTGTTCTTCCTAATTTTTGAAGTAGATTCTACGTTGCCAGAGAGGGAAGGAAGGTCCTAGGCCCCTAATGTGCCTCTGCCAATGTGAGCTGAAGAGGAATGGAGGTCAGTTGCATCTTTCAGCTGGGATTCAGATTGTCAGATGAGAGTTTCTCTCATTTACTCCCCAAGAGAAAGTGTGTGTGTGTGTGTGTGTGTGTGTGTGTGTATGGGGAGAGTGTATATATACAAATAAACACATACATACATATCTAAATATAATATAAATATATTTACATATTCATATTTACATTATATTTAGATTTAATATCTTTCTGAAATATTTTAAATTGAATTGGACATGACAACATGTTATCCTTCCTTGCATAATTGAATATGCACCTCTTAGAAATAAGGGAATTCCTAAATACAGTCATCCCATAATCTCACTTAAAGAAATTATCATTAATTCAATAATACAATCTATATACTGTTCATCTTCAAATTTCTCCAATAGTCTTTTACATATAATGTTTTCAATCTTGATGCAATCAAAACTTATTAATGCATTTATCATGTCTGTTTAAAATTTTGTAACCTAGAAGAGGTTCCCTCCCCTTCCCTACACCTTGGGCCTATTTGTAATGATTGTATATTATTTGAAGAATCCAGAGTGGCTTGTTGTTTGTAGAATGTCATATGTTCTACTGATTATGTTTTGCTTTTTTTTTTATTTGGAGAGGTTTTCACTATAGGGTGCATGTGCTTGCCAGACAGACAGAGAGAGACATAGAGACAGAAAGCAAGAAATCACCCCCCAAGGGGCGATGGTCACGCCGCAATCCCTTCTCCTCCATTCTCCTTTCAGGATCTTGGGCACACATGCACACACACCTGGCGTGAGTTTAAGCTACTGGGTCCGGGACGCGAACCGCTGTCAACTACGTGGGAGTCCAGCGACATAGCCATTATGCTAACTGCTGGTTCCCTATTTTTTGCTTTTCTAAGATTACATTTAGGTTAAGCATATTTAGCAAAAACACTCATTGGTGTTGTTTTATACATCTCATTACATTGCATCCAAGGACACATAATATTAGGTTGTCCCTCTGCTGTTGTTTTTTAAAGGAGTATTTATTTAATTTTAATTACTATTATTGTTATTATTTTAAAATTTGCTGTAGGGCACGTGCATTCACCTGAGACAGACAGAAAAAAAAAGAGGGATAAAGAGAGAGAGAGAGAGAAAGTGAGAAATAAAGTCTTAGAGTCCAGGACTCAAACCATGGTCGGCCATGTGGGAGTCCATCCAGCACCCCAACCGCCACACCACTTACTGGCCCCACTGCAGATAATTTCAAGTTGATCATTTGGTGAGAGCAGTGGTATTTTCATTTGTTCAACAGAATTCTATACTTATTATTATTATTATTATTATTTGCCATCCCTTCTTCCTTTTTATTTCATTTCTTATGTCTTACATTTAATTACTGTACAACGTTACAGCATACACAATTGAATTTCCAGGCATGAATATACTGTATATTAGTCCAGTCAAAGATATTACCAGACACATTATTATGAACAGATAATTTTTCAGTTTTCTGTCAATTAAATATTTTGCTTTTCCCCCCTTGTTTCCCATCCTCCCACCCCCAATTGTCCACCCTCTTCTAAAACCAATTCTAATATACATAGTTACTCACCCTGTTTTTATACCTTTCAATCCCTCAATTTCTGCTATAAAGTGATGACAATCGATATATTTTAATTGGGGGCATATAATGCTTCTCTTTCACATTCAGGCTTGCTTCACTCAGCATTAAATCTTCCATATTTATCTACTTTCTATCAAATACCATCATCTTTGTTTTCTATGGCTGAGTAGTATTCCATAGAGTATATGTACCACACATTTTTTGTTGGGGGGGTGTTTACTATAGGGTGCATGTGCTCACTAGAAAGAGAGAAAGACAGAGAGACAGAAAGCAAGAAATCACCCCACAGGGGGGATGGCCATGCTGCAATCCCTTCTTCTCCATCCTTCTCTCAGGATCTTGGGCACACATACACATGTGCCTGGTGTGATTTTAAGCCGCCAGGTCGGGGACTCAAACTGCAGTCAACTACATGGGAGTCCAGCAACATAGGCATTACATTAGCTGCTGGTCCCTGTGCCACACTTTTTCTACCCAATCATCTGTTCTTGAACATTTGGGTTGATTTCATGTATTAACAATTGTGAATAATGCTGCAATAAACGTGGATGAGCAAGGGTTTTTGTTTTTTTTTTTCTGACAGATTTTTTTTTCCTTTGGGGAACCTCCACATTGTTTTCCACAGTGGCTATAGTAATTTACATTCTCACCAACAGAATAGGAGGATTCTCTTTTCACCAGACCCTCATCAACACTTATCATCTCCTATTCTTTTAAAAAAGAGTTATTAAACTTTATTATTTATTTATTTATTGTAATTTGATCACAGATGGACAAAGGGATGGAGGGAGAGTAAGAGCGAGAGAGTGAGAGAGAGAGAAAGTGAGAAAGTAAGCCACCAGATCTGGAATTTGAACCATGGTCGGTCTTGTGGGAGTCCAGCACCCTTAGTCACCGATCCACATGCCAGCCCTCTCCCTTATTTTTTTTAATCTTAGTCATTAAGACTGATATTAAGTGGGATCTGGAGGTGGTTTTAATTTGCATCTCCCTTATGATAAGGAATGTTGAGCATTTTTTACGTTTTATTTTTGGCTGTTTGTATGTTTTCCTTGGAGAGTTGTCTGTTCAGCTCATTTGCCCTCTTTCAAATTATTTTATTTCTTTTTTTTTTCCTTTTGGAGGGCTATCTGCTTAAATTCCCTGTATATTCTGATTTTCTGATTATCAGTCTCTTGTCTCGCTCATAGTTTTCAAATATATTTTCTTTTCTTTTGCTTTTCTTTTTTTTTTTTTTTTTGAGAGGTTTTTGCTATAGGCTGTGTGCGCTCGCCAGAAAGACAGAGAGAGACAGAGAGACCAAAAGCAAGAAATCTATCCCCAGGGGGATGGTCACGCCACAATCCCTTCTCCTCCTTTCTCCTCTCAGAATCTTGGGCACACAGGCACACGTGCCCGGTGTGAGTTTAAGCCACAGGGTCTGGGACTCAAACCACGGTCGACTACATGGGAGTCCAGCAACATAGCCATTACACTAACTGCTGGTTACTCAAATATATTTTCTTATTCCAAAGGTTGTCTCTTCACACTAATTATCATTTCTTTTTCCATGCAGAACCTTTAAAATTTGATGAAATGCCACTAGTCTAGTTTTGGGATTATTGCCTGTTTTTAGGAAGTCTTATTTATGAAGCTTTTGCCTATTCTAATGTCTCCAAGAGTTTCCCCTATGATTTTCCCCAGTAGTTTCATTACTTTAGGTTTTATTTGTAAATTCTTGATTCATTTTCAGTTGATTTTTGTTAATGTTGAGAGATAGATATCCAGTTTTATTTTCTGCTGGCGGATATCCTGTATTTCCATCACCATTTGATGAAGAGATTTTCTTTTCTTCACTGGATTATCTTATGCCCTTGACAAAAATCAGTTGGTTGTACATTATGAGGTTTATTTATGTGCCCTCTATTCTGTTCCCTGGGTCCAAATGCCTGTTTTGGGGCCAGCATCATGCTATTTTTATTATCATATCTTTGGATTTTTTTTTTTTTTTTTTTTTTTTTTTGCTATAGGGTGCGTGCGCTCTCCAGACAGACAGAGAGAGACAGAGAGATAGAAAGCGAGAAATCTCCCCCCAGGGGGGATGGTCACGCCGCAATCCCTTCTCCTCCATTCTCCTCTCAGGATCTTGGGCACGCACGCACACGCGCCCGGCGTGAGTTGTAAGCCACCGGGTCCGAGACTCGAACCGCGGTCGACTACGTGGGAGTCCAGCGACATAGCCATTACCCTAACTGCTGGTTCCCATCTTTGGAATATATTTTGAAGTCAGGGAGAGAGATGGCTGCTTTCCTGTTTTTATTGTTGTACAGTATTCCTTTAGTTATATTGGGTCTTTTATTATTCCAGACAAATTGTATAGTAGATTTTTTTTCTAATTCTCTGAAGAATATCTCTGATGATTTTATTATGATTTTATTATATTTATAAATTTATTTGGTTAGAATTGATATTTTAATTATTTTAATTCTTCCCATTCAGGAGCATGGGATGTTATTTCACTTTTTTTGTATCATTTTTACTTTCTTTTTTTAGTTTTTCACATTGTTTCTGTTGAAGTCCATGACTTCTTTGATTAGGTTTATTCCTAGGCATCATAAACTTTTTGTGGCTAATGTGAATGGGATTGCTTTTTTAAAATTCTTTCTCAATTGGTTCATTGTTGATGTACAAAAATACTACAGATTTTTTCTCTTGATTTTGTGTCCTGCAAATTTACTGTATTTGTTTATCACTTCCAGGTGTCTTTTTGTAAATTCTTGTGTGTTTTCTATATACATAATCATGTCATATGCAAATAGAGATCATTACATTTTCTCTTTTTCTGTTTGAATATCTTTTATTTATTTATCTTTTATTTTTAAAAAGTTATTAGATTTTTGCCATAGGGTGCATATGCTTGCTGGAAAAACAGAGAAACAAAAAAATGGGAAATCATCCCCCCCCAGGGGGGTTGGTCACACCACAATCTCTTCTCCTCCATTCTCCTCTCAGGATTTCAGGCAAGCACACACATGTGCTTAGTGTATTTCAAGCCACTGAGTCTAGGACTTGAACTGAGGTCAACCATGTGAGAGTCCAGTGATGTAATCACTATGCCATTGGCTAGTCCCAAGTATCTTTTATTTTATTCTTTTCTCCAATTGCATTGGCTAAGACTTACATTACTATATTGAAAGCAGTGGAGAAAGTGAACAATCTTGTGTTACAGTTTTCCGTGGAAAATCTTTCAGCTTTTCCCCATTCAGTACGATGTTAGCTATGGCGTTTATTCTGTTGAGAAAAGTTCCTTTTATGCCAATTTTGCTGAGAGTCTTAATCATGAATGAATGTTGTATTTTATCAAAATTTTTGCATCAATTGTTATGATCATATGTTTTTCATCTTTCCTTATGTTAATAAGATGTATAACATTTATTGTTTTGTATATATTGAAACACCCTTGCATTTCTGGAATAAAGCTCACTTTGTTGTGTTGTATAATTTGTTTAATGTATCATTAAATATAATTAGCTCATATCTTGTTGAGAATTTTGCATCTACATTCATCAGTGATATTGGTCTGTAGTTTTTGTTATGTCCTTGTTTGTTTTGGGGACAGGCAATGAATAAAATGAATTTGTGAAGGTTCTTTCCTTTTGGATCTTTGAAAATGATTTGAGTAATAGAGGCAAGCTATTCTTTAAAAGTTTTATCAAATTTAGAATTGATGCTATTGGGACCTGGGCTTTTCTGTGTTCAGAGACTGCTTATCACTGCTTTAATCACATTGCCTCTTATGGATTTATTCAAGATTTTTATGTCTTTCTGATTCATTCTTGGTAGATTATATGTGTCCAGTAATTTATCTATCTCATCCATGTTTTCTTTTTGTTGCAGAATGGTGACTTGTATTCTCTTATGATCTTTTATATTTCTCTTATATCTGTTGTAATATTGCAAGTTTCATTGCTGATTAGATATATGCATTTCCTTTATGTGTTTTTCTTAATTAGTCTTACCTCACAATTTGTCAACTTTGTTTATCTTGACAAAGAACCAATTTTTGGTTTCATTTACTTTCTATATAGTTTATTTAGTTGAGATTTCATTTATTTCTACTCTTATTTCTTTTCTCAAGTTTTTTACTTTATTTTATTTTTTGTTGTTGATTTTCAAGTTCCCTGAGGTGTGTTTGGTTTTCTTTTTCCCTCCTTTTCATTTCTCTTGTGAGCATCAATTGCTATGAACTTCCCACTTATGACTGCCTTTGCTCTGTTTCGTATGTTATGGAAGCTTGTGAACTCATTATCATTGGTTTCAATTAATATTTTTATTTCAGTCTTAATTTCTTCATTGGTTGTGGAGTCATTCAGAAGCATGTTGTTTAATTTCTATGTGTTTATACAATTCTTGAATTTCTTTTCAGCATTTCATTTTAAATTTAATTCCATTATGAATGGAGAAAATGCTGGATATACTTTTTTTTTATTTTAAATTTTATTTTTATTTATTTATTTTACATTCATTTACTTTACATCATTACAGCATAGAAAATGTGATTTCCTTTCCAGAATACACTGTTTATTGGCTTCATCAAGGATATTTCCATACATGTTATAGTCAACCAATAATTTTCCATTTCTTGTTTCTTATATATTTTTGCTTTTATTTTCTTTCCCCCTTGACTCCCTACTTCTCACTCTCTGCCATTTCCTGCACTCCTCCAATACTGTCTCTGGTGTCTACAGTTGCTCTCCATACCTTCCTCACCCACATTTTATTGACTCACAAAATATCATAATTTATCTAAATATTTTCAATAGCAAGTTCAGCTGATATATATATATATCTGTGAACACATGTTTAACTTTGGGCATAAAACTCAGTGAACAGAATGAACATATTACAGATTAGCACCTAGCTGAGACTATAGAGCTTACTGCAGTGGTTAATTTGATTTTTAAAGGTTGAATCTTGACATTCACTTTAAAGAATTTTATCTACAGTTTGAAAAAATTGCCCTAGACATGTTTCCAGGTTATATACTGACACTTCATAAATATATAACTTAAAATATATAAAACAGACTTTTTTCCTAATTATATATTCTTTTGGGCTTTATATATTTTAATGAAAATAGTTTAACTAATTACTAATTTTATATATGCATATTTTGAGTTATACTTGAGTTTCTATATGATCTTGTTCCAACTTATGTCCATGGGATTACTGTTTTGCCTCCTCCTACCTCCTAGTAACTCTACTTTGGCCATCAGAACTCATGGCCATCTACTGTCCTCTATACAAGGATTTATCCAAGCATCTGTGTCAACTGGCTATATTCTTTTTTTTTTCTTTTTTTTGTGTGTGTGTTCCCCATTTTATTTTATCTTATTTTATTTACATTTTTTAATACATTCAATCACATTATTTAACTTAGAAGGTGATCATTCCAATACGTGGATATTTCTCTCTGGTCGAGTTGATCAAAATATAACAACACTACCTCCCTGTCTCAACAATGCTGTCTTCGTATCCCTCCTCTAAACGTTTTTCCCCAGGCCCCACTCCTCCACACACACCACATCTGGCATTCACACCCATCTCTTGTGTTTGTACATCCTTTAGCCCGTCAGTTTCAGTTATAGAGTGTGGACACTCAGTATATATTAAGTGGGGACATATAATGTCTCTCCTTCATAACCCGGCTTGCTTCACTCAGCAGTAAATCTTCCATATTCTTCCATTTTCTGTCAAAACCCAGGGTTTTTTTATGGCTGAGTAGTATTCCATAGAATATATGTGCCACAGTTTTTCAATCCATTCATCCATACGGGGGCATTTGGGTTGGTTCCATGTCTTAGCAATCGTGAAAAGTGCCACAATAAACATCGATGTGCAAGCACTTTTCCAGTGAAGATTTCTTCTGTCCTTTCGGTAGATGCCAAGGAATGGGATTGCTGGATCATATGGTAGTTCTGTTTGTAGACTTTTGAGGAATCTTCAAATTGTTCTCCACAGTGTTTGCACTAATTTACATTCCCACCAGCAGTGTAAGAGAGTTCCACTTTCACCACACCCCCGCCAACACTTAATGCTGGATGTATTTTCTATACCTTCAAATATGTTAAGGCTTGTTTTGTTCCCTAACATGTGGTCAATCTTAGAAAATGTTTCATGTGGGTGTACAAAAAATGTATATTTTGTGATTGTTTGGTGAAAAGTTCTGTTGTTGTCTGTTGAGTCTATTTGGTTTATGGTATCATTTAGATCCTGTATGTCTTTGCTAATTTTTTGTCTCGATTATCTGTCCAAAGGAGACAGTGTCCAACAATTATTCTGTTGCAGTGTATTTCTCCCTTTAGATTAAACAGTCTCTTTTTAATGTAATTAGGTGCTCCAGTGCTTAGTGCATAGATATTTATGAGAGTTATATCTTCTTTTTGAATTAGCCCTTTTAGTACTAAATAATGTCCTCTTTTTAAAATCTCTTCTTATGGTGTTTATCTTAAAGCCTGTTTGTTTCACATTAGTATCATGACTCCAGCTTTTTTTTTCCATAGAGTGTGTGTGCTCACCAGAGACAGACAGACAGACAGAGAGCAAAAGTGAGATATCTCTCCAGGTGGATGGCCATGCCACAATCTCTTTCCTTCCATTCTTCTTCTGGGCTCCTGGGCATGCATGCACACACACACACACACACACACACACACACACACACGTGTGCCCAGAATAATTTTCAGACTTCTAGTTCCAGGACACAAGCCATAGTCAGCTATGTGTGAGTCCAGTGCCTTAACCACGATACCAACTGCTAGTCCCTTCAGCCTTTTTTGATTTCCATTTACATGAAATTATTTTAATTGTCTTTCAGTCTGTTTTTGTTGTTTTCTATGTGGTTCATTTCTTGTAAACAACATATGCTGGTTTCTATTTTGTTTTCCAATGGGCTAGACTGTATCTTTTCATTAGATAATTTAACTCATTAATATTTCACATTATCATTGACACTGCAAACTTATCCCTGCCATTTCATTGACCATTTTCTTGTTTATTTTATTCCTGTTTGTCTTTCTTATTTAATTTTTCTGATATAGTACTTCCTTCATTATTCTTGAATAGCTGGTCTAGTGTTGGTAAATTCTTTCAGATTTTGTTTACCTGAGAATGATTTTATGTATTCTTCCATTTGAAGGATAATCTTGATGAGTGTAGTATTCTTGACTGAAATTGTTTTTGTTTTAGACAGAGAAATGAGGAATCACTTCCAGGGGGAATGACCACACCAAAATCCCTTCTCTTCCATTCTCCTCTTGGGATTTTGTGCATGCACTCATGTGCCTGGCATGGGATTTAAGCTGATTGGTCTAAGACTCGAACAGCACTTAACTATATAAAAGGCCAGAGATGTAACCATTATGCAATCCTTGGTCCCAAACACATTTATTTAATTCAACAATGAGAAAACTCCCTTTCTCTACTTTTGTTTCTAGATCAGCACTATGAATCAACTCATTTTTTTTTTTAATTCAAGGTTTTGTATAAACTGTCACTGGTTTTCTGTTTATGATAACATTGTGTGATATGTGGCCAGTGAGAAAATATTTAAAGGTAACTACTGTGTTTGCTTTTTTTTTTAACATTAAGCATGCCCTTGATTTCTGATATTGTCAGCTTATTATAATATAATTTATATTTTCCAAAAATTATACAACATCAGAATTCATGAAACAGAAAGAAAATTACTATGATGAACCAAAATTCAAACTGTTCTACTAACCTCAGGCAATCATTTTTACAACTTTTGTTGAAAATGCTATTAATATTTTTATCCATGCATAAGATGCATTTTAAATTAATGGGATAATATCAATTTTTTGTATTTTTATTAATTTTTTAAAAGTTTATTTGTTTATTTATTCCTTGAGCATAGACATAGAGACAGGGAGAGAAAGATCATTCCAAGAAGTCTTAACAACATGACCCTACTCAGAACTTCAGCCAGCCCCTGATCATAGAAATGCATATGCCCAGTATACGTATGGCTCCTGCTTTCATTCACATTATTATTTTAAGTGATTACATAGTATTCCACCACTAGACTTTGTCAAAATTTATTTAAAAATGTTTTGTATGGTTTATTTAATTTTGCCCATTTATTCATGATTTTAAGGTTTATTAGTAAATGATTGTAAAAAATATTCCATTATAATTTAAAAAGTCTTCATCTATTTAAAAGCTTTTTCTCATTTATTATAACCTGTGTGCATGTTTATTATTTTGAGTTCACTTGTTTTAGGTACACTTATTATAAATACTCTCTTTTTTTGAGTTCTGGATATTTTGTTATTAAAGTATAATTTACCTATCTTAAAAATTCACCCTTTTTAGTAATATACTTCTGTGAATTTTGACTTACTAATGTAGTCATATAAAAATGCAGTAAAAATGTAGAATTTTTTTAGAATCTTGATATGAATTGACTTTTTTTTACATTTTCTTTATTTCATTTTCTCTTTTACAATCACATTATTAGGTTACAAACTGAATATTTTTTGGAGAGGATTTTTTTTTCGAAGAGGATTTTTGCTATAGGGTGCGTGTGCTCGCCAGACAGACAGAGAGAGACAGAGAGATAGAAAGCGAGAAATCACCCTGCAGGGGGGGATGGCCACGTCCCAATCCCTTCTCCTCCATTCTCCTCTTAGAATCTTGGGCACACATGCACACGTGCCCAGTGTGAGTTTTAAGCCACCGGGTCAGGGATGCGAACTGCAGTCGACTAAATGGGAGTCCAGCGACATAGCCATTACACTAACCATTAGTCCTGAGAGGATTTTGCTACAGGGTGCGTGTACTCACCAGAGAGAGAGATAGAGACAGAGAGGTAGAAAGAGAGAAATCACCCCCAGGAGCAGATGGCCACACTGCAATCCCTTCTCCTCCATTCTACTCTAGGGGTCTTGGGACCACATTCACATGCACTTGGTGTGAGTTTAAGCCACTGGGTCAGGGACGCTAACCGTGGTCAAATACATGGGAGTTCAGCGACATAGACTTTATGCTAACTGCTGGTCCCCAAACTAAATATTTCAGCATGTGAGCATTTCTCCCTAGTCCAGTTGATAAAACTATAAAAGTATCTCAAAAAGATAATACCATATTTCTATGTCTCATTAATGCTTTACCTCTCTATTTTTCTTTTAAATGTCCTTCCTCAGACTCTACTCTTTCAGACACACTATATCTGGTATTTACGTCCATTTACTGTGTTTCTATAATCTTGGGTCAATCAGTTTCAGTCATAGAGTGCAGACACCTGGTATATATTAAGTGGGGACATACAATGTCTCTCCTTCATAGCCTGGTTTGCTTCACTCAGCAGTAAATCTTCCATATTCTTCCACTTTTTTTCAAAAGCCAGGGGTTTCTTTTTTATGGCTGAACAGTATTCCATAGAGTATATGTGCAACAGTTTTCAATCCATTCATCTGTTCATGGGCATTTGGGTTGGTGTCACATCTTAACAATTGTGAATAGTGCCGAATAAACACTGATATGTAAACACTTTTCCACTTAAGAATTCTTCTGTCCTTTGGGTAGATACCAAGGAGTGGGACTGCTGGATCATATTGTAGTTCTATTTGTAGATTTTTGAGGAATCTCAAAAATGTTCTCCACAAGGGCTGGTAAAATTTACATTCCCAACAGCAGTGTAAGAGAGTTTCCCTTTCACCACACCCCCACCAACATTTGCCATTTTTTTTTTTAATCTTAGTCATTCTGACTGAGGATAGATGGTATCTCATTGTTATTTTGATCTGCATTTCTCTTATGATGAAGTATGTTGAGTATTTTTTTGTATGCCTTTTGGCTATTCTTATGTCATCTTTAGAGAGTGTTTTTGTTTCAACTCCTCTTTTAATAGGGTTGATCATATTTTTCAGAACAGCTTATTGAGTTCCTTGTGTATTCTGGTTATTCCCTTATTTGATGAATAATTTACAAAAATAATTTCCCATTCTGAGGGCTGTCAATTCACAATAAATACTATGTCTTTTGCCATACAGAAACTTCTTACTCTGATGTAATCCCACTGGTCTAATTTGGGGATTATCAACTGTGCTTTGGGGGTCTTATTTAAGAAAAATTGCCTACCCCAATGTCTCCCAGAGATTCCCCAGGGTTATTCAGGAGCCGTTTTATAGTTTGAGGTCTTAAATTTAGATCTTTGATCAACTTTGACTTGATGTTTGTCAAAGGTGAGAGATAGGGGTTCAGATTCATCTTTCTGCAGGTGGAAATCTAGTTTATACAGCACCATCTGCTGAAGAAGTCTTTCTTTTCCCACTGGACTGACAGCTACCCCTTGTAAAAATCAGTTGACTCTATGTTTGTGAATTTATTTCTGGGGACTCTGTTCTATCCCATTGGTCCACATGTCTGTTTCTGTGCCAGTACCATTCTGTTTTGATTACCACAGCTTTGCAGTATATTTTTGGGTCAGGGAGTTAGATGCCATCCACTCCACTCTTCTTGTGCAGAATTGCTTTGGTAATATGTGGTCTTTCATATTTCCAGGCAAATTTTATGATTATCTTTTCTAGATCTGTGAAGAATGTGGCTGGTATTTTGATTAGAATCACATTACATATGTAGATTAATTTGGGTAGAATTGCCATTTTGATTATATTAATTCTTCCAATCCAGGAACATGGGATGTCCTTCCACTTTTTCTGTCATTTTTAATTTTGTTTATTATCTTCTCATAGTTTTCCTTGTGGAGGCTTTTAACTTCTTTGTTTAGATTTATTACTAAGTATCTTATACCTTTTGTGGCTATGGTATATGGAATAAGTTTTTCAGTTCTTTTTTTTTTTTGGAGAGTTTTTTTTTGCTATAGGGTACATGCACTCGCCAGACAGACAGAGAGAGACAGAGAGACAGAAAGCGAGAAATCACCCCCCCAGGGGGGATGGCCACGCCGCAATCCCTTCTCCTCCATTCTCCTCTCGGGATCTTGGGCACACACACACATGTGCCCGGCATGAGTTTTACGCCACTGGGTCCAGGACGCGAACCACACTCAACTACATGGGAGTTCAGCGACATAGCCATTACGCTAACTACTGGTCCCAACTTTTTTCAGTTCTCTCTGAGTCTGCCAGTTGTTCTTACATAGAAATGCTACAAATTTCGGTACATTGATTTTGTATCCTGCAACTTTACTGTATTCATGTACTAATTCTAGAATTTTTTTTTTCATGGAAACCATTTGGTCTTCTGTGTATACAATCATATCATCTGCAAATAGAGAGAGTTTCACCTCTCCTTTTTCTATTTCAATGCTTTTTTTCCCCTCTCTTCTGATTGCATTGGCAAGGACTTCCAGTACTATATTGAAAAGGAGTGGAGAAGTGGGCATCCATGTCTTGTACCCGTTTTTAGTGGAAAAGCTTTCAGCTTTTCTCCATTGAGGATGACGTTCACTATGAGTTTTTCATAGATAGCTTTTATTGTACTGAAAAATGACCCTTCTATGCTGATTTTGATGAGAGTCTTGATCATGTAGGGATGTTGTATCTTATCAAATGTTTTTTCTGCATCAATTGATATGGTCATATGTTTTTTTATCTTTCTTCCTGTTAATATGGTGTATTACATTTATGGTTTGGGTATGTTGAACCAACATTGCATTTGTGGAATAAAGCCTACATGATCATGTTGTACAATCTTTTTATAAGTTGTTGGATATGGTTTGCTAGTATCTTGTTGAGAATGTTTGCATCTATATTCATCAAAGATATTGGTCTACCATTTTCCTTCCTTGTCTTATCCCTAACTATCTTAAGGATAAGGGCTATAAAGGCTTCCTAGAAGGAATTAGGGAGGGATTCACCCTTTTGTATCTTTATAAATAACTTGAGCAGAATGGGGGTTAACTCTTCTTTGACAGTTTTGTAGAATTCAGAAATGAAGCCATCAAGACCAGCATTTTTCTTTGTTGGGAGGTTATTTATTACGGATTCAATCTTCTGGCTTGTTATAGGGCCTATTCAGACTTTCTATATCGTCCTGGCTCAATCTTGGTAGATAATATGTGTTCAGGAATTTGTCCATCTCATCCAGATTTTCTTGTTTTTTGGCATTTAATTGTTCATAGTATCGTTTAATAATGTTTTGTATTTCTACTTTGTCTGTTGTTATATTGCCTGCTTCATTGCAGGTTTGATTCACCTGGTTCCTTTCTCTCTTCTTCTTAATAAGTCTCACTAGTGGTGTATCGATTTTGTTTATCTTTTCAAATAACCAGCTTTTACTTTCATTTATTTTCTGTATGGTTTGTTCATTTTCTATTTCATTTACTTCTGCTAGTATCTTTATTATTTCCTTTCTCCTGGAGTTTTTTTTTTTTTCCTGTTGCTTTTCCAATTCTCTGAAGCATGATTTTAGGTGATCCATTTGCCTTCTTTCCAAGTTCTTCTTATATGTACTAATTGCTATGAACTTCCCTCTTATGACTGCTTTAGTAGTGTCCCAAAGATTATGGAAACTCATTTCATCATTGCCATTGGCTTCCATGAATCTTTTGATTTCAGTCTTTATTTCTTCAGTAGTTGAAGAGTCACTCGGGTAGATTATTTAGTTTCTATGTATTTGATTATTTTTGAGGATTAATTCCATCATGGTCAGAGAAGATGCTGGATATAGTTTCTATGATTTTGAATCCGTCGAGGCTTGCTTTGTGACCTATGATATGATCAATCTTCGAAAAGGTTCCATGTGGGGGTGAGAAAAAAGTGTATCTCGTGGTTTTTGGATGGAAAATTCTATAGATGTCTGTTAATTCCTTTTGATTTATGGTATCATATAGATCCTTTATCTCTTTACCTTTTTTTGTCTAGATGATCTTTCCAGAGGGGATAGTGCAGTGTTGAGGTCTCCAACAATTAGTGTTTTGCAGTATATCTCCCCTTTTAGATCTAGCAGTTTATCCTTCACATATTTGGGTGATCCTGTGTTAGGCGCGTAGATGTTTATAAGCATTATATCTTCTTGATCGATTGCCCCTTTTACTAAAATATAGTGCCCTTCTTTGTCTCTTTGAACAATTTTTGTTTTAAAGCCTATTTTGTCAGAAATTAGTATCGCAACTCCAGTTCTTTTTTTGTTCCATTTGCATATAAAATCTTTTTCCAACCTTTCACTTTCAGTGTATGTCTTTATGCATGAGGTGGGTTTCCTGTAGGCTCCAGATAGAAATAGAAGGTTTATGTTTTGTTTGTTTGTTTGTTTTCCATTTAGTCAGTCTGTGTTTCTTGATTGGAAAATTTAATCAATTAACATTCAATGTTATTATCGATGTTACCGTACCTGTCCCGACTTTTAAGTTGGCCATTGTCTTGGTTGCCTTTTAATTTTTGTTTCTGGCTTTATATCTTTAGTTTTCCTAGAACTGTACTCTCTTTAGGGTTTCTTGAAGAGCTGGTCTGGTGTTGGCAAATTCTTTAAGGTTTTGTTTGAGAAGATTTTAATCTTTTTTTTCCACATGAAGGATAATCTTGCAGGATATAATAACTTTGGTTGAAATTGTTTCTCTCTTAACACTTTCAATACATTTTTCTGTTCTTTCCTTGCTTGCATTGTTTCCTTTGAAAAGTCTGGTGGTTTTCTGATGGGATGACCTTTGTAAATCACTTGTCATTTCTCTCTTGGCAGTTTTAGTATCTTTTCTTTATTTGTGGTCTTTATCAGTCTGGCTAAGATGTGACTTTGGGAAGATCTTCTTGGTTTGATTCTATTTGGGTTCCCTTTTATTTCTTGGAGAGGTTTTTTTTTTTTTTTTTTTTTTTTTTTTTTTTTTTTTTTTCTCGCTATAGGGCGCGTGTGCTCGCCAGACAGACAGAGAGAGACATAGAGACAGAAAGCAAGAAATCACTCCCCAAGGGGGGATGGTCACGCTGCAATCCCTTCTCCTCCATTCTCCTCTCGGGATCTTGGGCACGCACGCACACGCACCCGGCGTGAGTTGTAAGCCACCGGGTCCGAGATGCGAACCGCGGTCGACTACGTGGGAGTCCAGCGACATAGCCATTACTCTAACTGCTGGTTCCCCCTTTTATTTCTTGATCCTCGATGTTTGAGTGCCTCTCTGGACTTGGAAAATTTATTCCAGGATTTTATGGAATAGATTTTCCATACCATTATTACTTTCTTCACCTTCTGGGTTACCAATTATTCAGATTTTAGGGCATCTAATGGAATCTAGTATTTTTCATATATTATCCTCGTTTGTTGTTGTTGTTGTAGTTGTTGTTACTTTCTCTTCTTTTTTGGGTAGTTTTCTCTAGGTCAGAGGTTTTATCTTCTATGTCACAGATTAGATCTTCAGCATGGTCTAATCAACTTTTAATACTTTCGAGAGAGTTCTTGTGTTACAGAATTCATCTCTAATAGTTCCATTTGATTTTTTCTTAGCGTGTCTATTCCTTCTTTCATATCGTGGAAGGACTGCCTAATCTCTTGTAGTTCATTGACTCTTTTCTGTTCCAACTCATAGAATTTGGTAACTGTGACAGTTCTAAATTCTTTCTCTTACATTTTGGTAACTTGCTCTGTTTTTTTTTTTTTTTTTCTTTCTTTTTTTTTTTTTTTTTTAATGGAGGGGTGTCACTGTGTTCTTTTGATGGCGATATATTTCCTGATTTATTCAGACCTGAAGCTCTTTTTCTATTTCTAGCCATTGGGAGATGTACTCACTTTGGAATACCTTTTAGAAGAATGTTTCTTCGACTAAATGCAAGTGTGTTTCCCTTTTGCTGTGGACTCATGAATGCTGATGTCTCTCTTTTGCTGTGTTTATCAATGTGGTCTAAGTAGTAGGATTCTATTCAGTTTTCTGAAGAGTGTTATCTCCTTTTTTGCAGGGATGGGGGTCTCTGGACTTGGGGCTACTGGGGTTCCCTGACCCAGAGTCCCTTAGGCCAGTGTTCTGGAGATGGAACTGGAAAATGTAGAATATTTTTATTACTCCCCAAAGCTTCCTCCTATTCCCTTATTGTAAGTCCCCTCAGCCCTTAGTAATCACTGATTTGATTTCTCTATATACAGCTATAAATTTTCCCAGATGTCACACATACTGTATCCTTTTGAGTTCAGCTTCTTTCACTCAGAATAATTTTTGATATTTATTCACATTGCTGCATTATTTTTTGTTCTTTTTTTTTAACTGAGTAATGTTCTATTGTATGGATGTACTGCAGTTTTCCCTTTTTCAATTTTCAAAATTTGGCTTATTTTATGCTAAATGGTATTATGAATAAAATGTGTTGGGAGTATTCCAATACACATCTTTGATGAAAGATGTTGAGTATTTTTTCATATACATTTTGGCCATTTATATGCTTTCCTTGGAAAGCTGTCTGCTCAGCTCCTTTGCCAATCTTTTCCTTCCCCCTATATTTTTGCCATAGCATGCTTTCACTCTTTGGAAAGACAGAGATAAAGAAACAGGGAGAGGGAAAGTGTGAAATTACCCCCCAGGAGGATGGCCACAACCACTATCCCTTCTCCTCCTTTCTTCTTTCAGGATTTTGGGCCTGCACATATACACACCTGGTATGAGTTTCAAGCCACCAGGTCCAGGATTTGAACCATGGTTGACCATTCCAGACCAACCACCATGCAGCCTACTGGTCCAAATTTTAAACACTTTTTTTTTACTAGGAAAAAATCCTATATCATTAGCAATTATTCTCCATTGACCTTCTTCCACCAGCAATAGGAAACTACTACTTTTGTTTCTGTTTTTTTTTTTTTTTTAATTTGCCTCTTCCAGATATTTAAAATGAATGGAATTAAACAATATGTGGTATTTTGTTACTTGTCTCTTACACTTAGCACAATTTTCAGGGTTTGTTCATTTGCAGTGTGCAACAATTCTTCATTATCTTTTTGTCGTCAGATGTCATAGTCATCTTGGGCTGCTATAATAACATACCATAGATTAGATGGTTTAAACAACAGACATTCATTGATCAATTTCTGGAATCTGGGAAGTCTAAGATCAAGGTGCTGGCACATTTGGTTTTTGAAAGTAGCTCTTTTCCTACATTGAAGCTGGCTACTTCATTTCAATCTCTCTTCCACTTGTCATAAGGACATTAACCCCATCATGGGAGGTCCACCCTCATGATCTCATCTACATCTAATCACCTTCTAAAGTTCCCAACATAAAATAAACAACTATATATATGTGTGTGTGTGTGTGTGTGTGTGTGTGTGTGTATCATACTTTTTTTATCTAGTCATCATTTGATATGCATTAGATAGTTTTTGCTTTTGGGATATCATAAATTCTATCTCTATGAACATTCATATACACTTTTGTGTACAGATATGTAGTTAAATTTCTAAAATTTATCTTATGTAAAATAGCATATTAGCTGGATCATATGGTAAGTTTATATTTAACATTACTTATAAACTGTTTTCAAAAATGGCTGTACTATTTCACATTACCACCAGCAATTTACAATTTTTACAATGTTTCTACATCCTTGCTAATATTTATTTTTGTCCATATTTTAGATTAAAGCAACTCTAACAGGTATTAAATGGTATCTTGTGATTTTTATTTTCATTTTCTTGATGGCAAATACTATTACTCACCTTTCATGCACTTATTAACCATTTTTACATCTACTTTAAAAAAATTTCATTCAGACGGCAGAGACCAGTAGTTCAACTCTACTCTTACTCATCTCTGGACTTCAGGTTGGTTTCTTGGGACTTTAAGATGAACTTGCACCCCTCCCTACCCCATCTGGGGAATGGCTCAAGCCACCAACAGTTGCAGACACCAGGCTGCCTGTGGCTGCAGGCCCTGACAGCCAAGACCCATCACTCATCCCCACCTCTACTCGTCTCTGGATTTCAGGTTGGTTTCTTGGGTCTTTAAGATGAACTTGCTATGGAAAGTAGTTAGATTATTTTAAAAATTGTGTGATCAATAAAATGTGAGGGGAAAAGGAATGGAAGACAACTGTAGACACCAGAGATAGTGTGATAAAAGGGTGGGAAAAGGCAGAGGGTCAGACATAGGGGTAAATATATATATATATATATATATATATATATATATATATATAATACACACACACACACACACACACATATATATATATATGAAACTAAAAATGGAAAATTATTGATGATAATATACATGATTAAGCCACTATGCAGTATATTCTGGATAGGAAACTACACTTTGTATACTGTGACAAAGATTGGGAAGATGAATGTAAATTAATTAATTAAAAAAATATTTTAGGAGAAAAAAACACACAAAGACTCTTTTTCTTGAAAATAAAAAAAATGCATATTTGATGACCGCAGTAAGCTATATAGCCCCAACTAGGTGCTACTTTATAGTATGTTCATTCTACTCACTAAGGTTTATGCCTAAACTCAGGCTTGTGTTCATGGATATGTATACATCATTTGTGCTTGCAACCATGGATACCAGAGACAGTGTGGGGGGAGGGTGGGACACAGCAGAGGGTGAGATATAGGGAATCAAGGGTAACAAAATAAAGCAAAATATGCAGAAAACAAGAAATGGAAAATTATTTGTTTACAATAACACGTATGTTGATGTGCTTGATTGAGCCAATATACTGTGTATTCTGGATGGTAAATCTCGTTTTGTATGCTGTAATGATGTATAGTAAATGAATGTAAATAAATAAATTTAAATTTAAAAAAAAAAGATGAACTTGCACCCCTCCCCACATCATCTGGAGACTAGTTCAAGCCAGCAGCAGATCCAGACAACAGACTGCATGGCTACAGGACGTAACAGCTGCGACCCATCGCTCATCCTCCACCCCTTCCCCACTAACATGTGGGCTCTCTAAATTTCAGTGTTTTGAATAGCGCCACATGATTTATTTCTTTTCACTTGAGGTGTAGCTTATTAGGTCAGTTGGAGACTCACAACTTCTAAAAAACAGGGAGGACTTTGGATCACTCAGGACAAGTGAAAACAGTGCGTGGTACTGGTGAGCAACAGGTAGGCAGACCAGAAGAGAAATCACCAAATTACTAAACCTGCACACCTTTTAGCACTCAGAGATACCTTGAATAAGTTAGGAAGAAAAATATAGATCACCTGATGACTAGGAACAATTGCAGAAGCTCAAGAATTATGCACAACCAACAAAACGCCTCTCCCCAAACAAAAATCATCAAGCCTACATTACCCACAATCAATACAATGGATGTTGTGGCCATGTTGAATAAGGAATTCAGAATATCTGTAGTGACCGAACTAACTGAGGTGGAAGAGAAAAGAGACAATGAGCTGAAGGAGATGAGGAAGTCCCTTCATGATTTGAAAGACTAAATAGATACCTCAAACAAGAACCAGATGGAATTTCTAGGGTTGAGGAATGTAATACAAGAAATCAAAACTTCCCTTAAAGTATTAAAAGTAGTTTAGATCAGGCAGAAGACCAAATCTCGAATGTAGAAGACAAAACATCTTACCTAGAAAAAGGTATCAAGAAGACTGAGAAAACAAACAAGAAAAACAAGGATAATATATGAGGAATACTGGATACCATCAAGTGCCCCAACATTCAGATAATTGGTATCCCAGGAGAGGAAGAAAATAATACGGGTATTAATAATTTATTCCATGAAATTCTGGAAAAAATCTTTCCAAACCTGAAAAGGCATTCAAATATCCAGATCCAAGAACTACATCAGACGCCGAGTAGAATCAACCCAAAAAGATCTTCTCCAAGGCACATCATGGCCTGAATGGCAAAGACAACAGATGAAGACAAGATACTAACGTTGGCAAGAGGGAAATGTGAAGTTACTTACAAAGGTCACCCCATTAGGCTAACCTCAGACCTCTCAGCAGAATCAATGCAGGCAAGGAAAGAATGGGGAAATATAGTCAAAGTATTGAATGAAAAAAAATTACAACCAAGAATACTATACCCTGCAAGATTATCTTTATTATGGGGAAAAAAAAGATAAAAAAACATTCTCAGATAAACAAAATCTGAAGGAATTTACCAACTACAGAAAAGCTCTTCAAGAGGTTCTGAAGGGAATGCTATACCAGGAAAACTAAAAAGTCAGGCAGACAGTTATACGAGAACAAAAAGCAACCAAGAAAATGTCTCACTTAATGATAGGAACAGGTCCAGAAATATCAATAATAACATTGAATGTCAATGGATTAAATTCTCCGATTAAGAGACACAGACTGGCCGAATGGATAAAAGAAGAGAAACCCTCTATCTGTTGCCTATAAGAAACTCACCTTATGGATAAAGACATACATATACTTAAAGTGAAGGGCTGGCAAAAGATATTCCATGCAAGTAGAAATCAAAAAAGGGCTGTAGTAGCGATATTGATTTCAGACAAAATAGACTTCAAGTCAAAGACTGTAAGAAGAGACAAAGAAGAGCATTATATAATAGTAAATGGGGTAATCCAGCAAGAAGACATAATGCTTATAAATATCTATGCACCCAAATTAGGCGCACCTAAATATGTGAAGGAAATACTGCTGGAGCCAAAAGGAGAGATAGGGAGAAACACTATAATTGTTGGAGATCTCAACATCCCATTATCTCCTTTAAACAGATCTTCTAAGGAGAAAATAAATAGTGAGATACAGGACCTAAATGATACTATAAATCGAATGGGCTTAAGAGATGTGTATAGAACTTTCACCCTAAGTATCCAAATTTATATATTTTTCTTACCCTGGCATGGAACCTTTTAAAAGATTGACCATATGTTAGGACACAAATCAAGCCTTAACAGATTCAAAGGCATAGACACTATATCTGGCATCTTCTCCGACCATGATGGAATTAAACTCAACATTAATGTGAAGAAATACCCTCAAAAATACACAAATACATGGAAACTGAACAACCTACTTCTGAATGACTTCTTAACTACTAAAGAAATTAAGTATGACATCAAAAAATTTATGGAAATAAATGATAATGAGTACACAAGTTTCTATAATCTATGGGACATGGCAAAAGCAGTCATAAGAGAGAAATTCATAGCAATTAGGAAATTCATAGCAATTCATAGCAACATAAGAAAGGGATGGAAAGATAGCAAATATATAACCTAGCATCATGCCTTAGGGAATTGGAAATACAATAACAACCAAACCCACAAAATGCCAGGCAAAAAGAATGTATAAAGGTTCAAGCAGAAATAAATGAAATAGAAAATAATCAGACCATATAGAAAATAAATGAAAGCAAAAGCTGGCTCTTTGAAAAGACTAGCAAGATCGACAAACAATTGGCTAGACTGATAAAGAAGAAAGAAAGAAAGCAGATAAATCACATATGTGATGAAACAGGCAATATTACAACAGACATAGTAGAAATATAAAACATTATTAGAGAATACTACGAGCGACTAAATGCCAACAAAGGAGATAACTTGGAAGAGATGGACAAATCCCTAGATGCATATAATCTACCAATATTGAATCAGGAGGACACAGAAAACCTGAATAGACTCATAACAAGCCAGGAGATTTAATCAGTAATAAATAATCTCCCGACAAAGAAAAGCCCAGGTCCAGATGGCTTCACTTCTGAATTCTACAAAACCATTAAGGAAGAGTTAATCCCTATCCTCCTAAAATTATTTCTAAACATTCAAAAAAAAGGAAACCTTCCAAATTCATCTTATGAAGCCTCCATTGTCCTCTTTCCCAAAACAGATAAGGACATGACAAAAAAGGAAAACTATAGACTAATATCGTTTATAAATATAGACGTAAAAAGTCTCAACAAGATACTCACAAATGTTATCCAACAACATGTAACAAACATTATTCACCACAACCAGGTAGACTTTATCCCAGGATGCAAGGGTGGTTCAACATACACAAGACTATAAATGTAATACATCATACTAACAGAATGAAAGATAAAAATCATATGATCATTCCAATTGATGCAGAGAAAGCATTTGATAAAATACAACATCCTTTCATGTTTAAGACTCTCAGTAAGATTGGTATAAAAGAGTCATTTCTCAACAGAATAAAAGCCATCTGTGAAAAATCTACAGCTCAACACTGTATTGAATGGGGATAAGCTGAAAGCTTTTCCACTAAAAACTAGAGCTAGGCAAGGCTGCCCTCTTTCTCCACTGCTTTTTAATATACTGCAGGAAGTCTTGGCTAATGCAATCAGAAAAAAAGAACAATATAAAAATCATTCAAATAGGCAAAGAAGAGTTGAAAATATTTTTATTCACAAGCGACATGATGGCATACTTAGAAGACTCAAAAGTCTTCATGTAAAAATTACCCAAAGTAATAAGTGAATACAGAAAAATGGCAGGATACAAAATCAACATCCAAATATCTATAGCATTTCTATATATGAATAGCAAGTTTAATGATGTAGAACTTAAGAAAGGAATCCCTTTCACCGTCCCCACAAAATGTATATGATACATAAGGGTAAGCCAAACTAAGGAAGTCAAAGACCTTTACAAAGAAGACTATGAAAATCTTAAAAAAGATATTAAAAGCAACATAAAAAAGTGGAAAGATATCCCATGTTACTGGATTGGAAGAATTAACATAATCAAAATGGCAATTCTACCCAAATTAATCTACATATTTAATGAAATTCCAATAAAAATATCAGAGATATTCTTCAAAGATCTAGAAAAGACAATCATAGAATTTGTCTGGAATCAGAGAAGACCTTGTATTGACAAAGCAATCCTATGCAAGAAGAATGAAGTGGGAGGCATACCACTCCCTGATTCCAAGATATACTATAAATCTGTGATTACCAAAACAGTCAAAACAGCATGGTATTGTCACAAAAAACAGACATATGGACCAAGGGAAAAGAATAGAGACCCCAGAAATACCCCTCAAAGCTTACAGTCAACTGATTTTTGACAAAGTATACCAGTCAGTCCATTGGGAAAAGGAACACTTCTTTAGTAGATGGTGCTGGAAAACCTGGACCATATCCACCTGTAGAAAGATAATCTGAACCCCTACCTCTCACCATGGGCAAAAATCAACTCAGAGTGGATTAAAGATCTAAACCTCAAAGTATAAAACTACTGCTGGGAAACACTGGGGAAACTCTGGGAGACATTGGGGTAGGCAAAGACTTATTAAATAAGACTCCCAAAGTACAGTCAGTAATCTCTAAAATAGAAAAGTGGGATTATATCAGACTAAGAAGTTTTTCCACAACAAAGGACACAGTAACAAGTATAAATTGACAACCCTCAGAATGGGAGAATATTTTTGTAAAATATGCCACAGACAAGAGAATGATAACAAGAATACACAGAGAACTCAAGCGCCTTACATGAAAAAAAAATGATTAATCCAATTTAAAGATGGGAAAATAAGCTGAACAAAAATCAATCTAAAGAAAACATACGAACAGTCAAAAAAGCATATGAGGAAATGCTCAACATCCCGCATCATAAGGGAGATGCACATTAAAACCACAATAAGATACCTCCTAACCTCATTCAGAATGGCAAATATTAAAAATGTAAAAAGTGATAAGTGTTTGCAGGGATGTATTGAAAAGGGAACTCTCCTACACTGTTGATGGAGAGGTGTGAGAAGTATTTCATGTTGGGTAAAGTATTTTTACAAGCAAAATAATAAATAGTGCTTGAATGCTTAAAAACTAATTGGAATAATAATAATAATAATCTGGAAAAGTTAATACCCTCCTCTTCCTTTCCCAACAAACTGTCCTTTTCTCTGCAGCAGCCTCCAGATCCATCTCCAGGCCTCTGGGCAGTAAGGAACATTGAAGTAGGGGCACCACTGCTCCCCGCCTCAACTCCAGGCTCCCCAGCCCAAGACCCACTCAGTCCCCTAGACAAACTGTCCTTTTCTCTGCAGCAGCTGCCAGTTCCATCTCCAGGACTCTGAAATATTCCTTTGCCAATAATATTTTCTCCTCCTCATTGTACACCTTGCCAGAGGGACTAGAGAGATCTAGAATCAGAGACCTGAAATTCCCTAGTAATATAAGGTTCTCTGGAATCCTCCCCTATACTGAAACACCTGTGAAAAAGGAGACACTGCTCTTCAGACACATGAATAGAGTATCTTTCTTGAGACTACATATGGAAGAGAGACTCCAGCACACGTCAATTCGCAGCAAAAGGGAAACACACTCCTAGTCAGAGAAACATTCTTCTAAGAGGTATTCAAAAGTGAATACATCTTCCAACGACTAGAAGTGGAAGAAGAGCCTCAGGTCTGAATAAACAAGGAAATATGACTCCGTCAAAAGAATAGAGTAAATCCCCTCCATCTTTCGTGAAAATGGACGATGTTACCAAAATATCAGAGAAAGAAATTTAAACATTCATGGTGAACAAATTCTATGAGTTGGAATGTAAAAGAGACAATGAACTGCAGGAGATTAGGAAGTCCTTCCATGATATATATATAAAAACAGGACACTCTGAGAAAGAATCAGGTGGAACTATTAGAGATGAAGTCTTTAATACAGAAAATCAAAAACTCTCCTAAAAAAATTAAAAGTCGATTAGACCATGAAGAAAATCGAATCTCTGATGTAGAAGATAAAACTTCTGACCTTGAAAAAAAACACCGAAAAGATAGAGAAAATAAAAAATAATAATAATAAACGAGGACAATATATGAAAAATACTAGATTCCATAAGACGCCTGAACATAAGAGTAATTGGCATTCCAGAAAGTGAAGAATCTAATAACAGCATGGAAAATCTATTCCATGAAATCCTGGAAGAAAAGTTCCCAAATCTAGAGAGGCACTCAAGCATCCAGATCCAATAAGTACAAAGGACCCCAAATCGAATCATCCCCAGAAGATCTTCCCCAAGGCACATCTTAGCCATACCATCCAGTACCACAGATAAAGACATAATACGAAAACTGGCAAGAGAAAAATGAGAAGTGACTTACAAAGGTTATCCCATCAGGCTAATTCTAGACCTCTCAAAGGAAACAATGCAAGCAAGAAAAGAATGGGAAGATGTATTAAAAGTGTTAAGGGAGAAATAATTTCAACCAAGAATATTATATCCTGCAACATTTTCCTTTATATGTGAAAAAAAGAATAAAATCTTGTCAGACACACAAAACTTGAAAGAATTTGCCAACACCAGACCAGCTCTCTAAGAAACACTGAAGTACTGTTCCAGGAAAACTAAAGAATTAACAGACAGAAACAAAGGAATAAAAGGCAACCAAGACAATGGTCAACTTAAACGTCAGGACAGGTACGATAACATTGATAAAAACATTGAATGTGAATGGATTAAATACTCCAATCAAGAGACATAGACTGGCTGAATGGATAAAAAATAGAAACCGTCTATCTGTTGCCTACAGAAAACCCACTTCATGGTTAAAGACATACATAGACTGAAAGTGAAGGGTTAGAAAAACGTTTTCCATGCAAATGAGAACCAAAAAAGAGCTGCAGTCAAGATACTAATTTCTGACAAAATAGGCTTTAAAACAAAAACTGTTCAAAGAGACAAAAAGAGAACTATATTTTAGTAAGAGGGTCAATCGATCAAGAAGATATAATGCTCATTAATATCTCTGTGCCTAACACAGGAGCACCCAAATATGTGAAGGAAAGACTGTTAGATCTAAAAGGAGAGATAGACTACAGTACACTAATTGTTGGAGGCCTCAACACTACACTATCCCCTCTGGACAGATCATCTAGACAAAAAATAGGTAAAGAGAAAAATGATCTAAAAGATAAGACAAATCATATGGACTTAACATATAACTATAGAAATTTTGACCCAAAAAACATGAGATACACTTTTATCTCACCTCCACATGGAACCTTTTTGAAGATTGACCACATTATAGGGCACAAAGCAAGCCTCTACAGATTCAAAGTCATAAAAACTTTATCCAGCATCTTCTCCAACCATGATGGAATTAAACTTCAGTTTAATTTCAAGAGAAATGCTCAAAAATACTCAAATACATGGAAACTAAATAACCTACTCCTCAATGACTCCACAACTACTGAAGAAATAAAGACTGAAATCAAAAGATTCATGGAAGCCAATAACAATGAGAACACAAGTTTCCGTAATCTTTGGGACACTGCTAAAGCAGTGATAAAAGGGAAGTTCATAGCAATTAGTGCACATAAGAGGAATACCAAAGCAGGTGAATGAAATTTGCAATGAAGCAGGCAATATAACAAGAGACAAAGTAGAAATACAAAATATCATTCATTAGAGGATATTATGAACAACTATATGCCAAGAAACAAGACAATCTGAATGAGATGGACAAATTCTTGGACATATATAATCTACCAAGATTGATCCAGGAGCATATAGAAAGTTGAGTAGGCCTATAACAAGCCAGGAGATTGAAGCGGTAACAAATGACGTCTCAACACAGAAAAGCACTGTCTCTTATGGTTTCATGTGTGAATTCTACAAAACGTTCAAAGAAGAGTTAACGCCCATTCTGCTCAAGTTATTTCTAAAGATCCAAAAGTGTGAATTTCTCCCTAATTTATTCAATGAAGCCTCTATCACTCTTATCCTTAAAACAGAGAAGGACAGGACCAGGAAGGAAAAGTATAGACCAATTGAATATAGACACAAAGATTCTCAACAAGATGATAGGAAATCACATCCAACAACTTATAAAAAAGATTATACAACATGATCAGATAGGCTTTATTCCATGAATGCAAGACTGGTTCAACATATGCAAAACAATAAATATAATATACCATATTACAGGAATAAATATAAAAACCATAGGATCATATCAATTGATGCAGGAAAAGCATTTGGGAAGATACAACATCCCTACATGATCAAGACTCTCAGAAAAATTGGCATAGAAGGGTTATTTCTCAATACAATAAAAGCTATCTATGAAAAACCCATAGTAAACATCATGCTGAATGGAGAAAAGCTGAATGCTTTTACACTAAAAACGGATACAAGACAAGGATGCCCACTTTCTCCACTCTTTTTCAATATAGTACTGGAAGTCCTTGCCAACACAATCAGAAAAAAGGAAAAAGTAAAAGCATTCAAATAGGAAAGAAGAGGTGAAACTCTATTCGCAGATGACATGTTTTTATACATAGAAACCTAATGGTTGCAATGGAAAAGCTTCTGGAAGTAATACACAAATACAGTAAAGTTACAGGATACAAAATCAATGTAAAGAAATCTATAGCATTTGTATATATTAATAACAGGCACTCTGTAATAAAACTGAAAAAAGTTATTTTATTTATCATAGTCACAAAAAGTATAAGATACTTAGGTATAAATCTAACCAAAGAAGTTAAATACCTCCACAAGGAAAACTAGAGAAGTTAAAAAAAGAAATTGAAAATGACACAGAAAAGTGGAAGGACATCTCATGTTTCTGGATTGGAAGAATTAATATAATCAAAATGTCAATTCTACTCAAATTAATCTACACATTTAATGTAATGTCAATCAAAGTACCAGACACATTCTTCACAGATCTAGAAGATACTATCCTAAAATTCGTCTGGAATTATGAAATACCCCTATTGCCAAAGCAATTCTGCAGAAGAACAATGGAGTGGGTGGTATCTCACTCTCTGACCCAAAAATATACTACAAAGCTGTGGTAAACAAAACAGCATGGTATTGGCACAGAAACAGACAGGTGGACCAATGAAACAGAATAGAGTCCCCAGAAATAAATTCCAAACATACAGTCAACTGATTTTTGACAAGGGCTACCAGTCAATCCAGTGGGAACAGGGAAATCTCTTCAGCAAATGTTGCTGGAAAAACTGGATTTCCACTTGCAGAAAGATTAATCTGAACCCCTAACCCTGACTTTTGACAAAAATCAAGTCATGGTCGATCAGAATCTAAATCTAAAGCCTCAAACTATAAAACTACTCCTGGAAAACATTGAGAAACCTCTGGGAGACTTTGGAGTAGGAAAAGACTTCTTAAATACTACTGGCAAAGTACAGTCGATAATCTCCAAAATAGACAATGGGATTACATCAGACTAAGAAGTTTCTACATGGCAAAGGACACAGTAATTAATGTTAATCGACAGCCCTCAGAATGGGAAAATATTTTTGTAAACCATGCAACAGATAAGGGACTTATAGCCAGAATTCACGAGGAACCCAATCAGCTGTTCTGAAAATAGATGATCAACTGTATTAAAAGATGGGAGAAGGAACTGAAAAAACTACTCTTTAAAAATGACATATGAATAGTCAAAAGACATATGAAAAATGCTCAACATCCCTCATTGTAAGCAAAATGCAGATCAAAACAACAATGAGATACCACCTAACTCCAGTCAGAATGACTAAGATTAAAAAAACAAAAATGATAAGTGCTGGCGGGGGTGTGATGAAAGGGGAACGCTCTTACACTGCTGGTGGGAATGTAAATTGGTCTAGCCACTGTGGAGAACAATTTGAATATTCCTCAGAAATCTACAAATCGAACTACCATATGATCCAGCAATCCCACTCCTTGGTGTCTACCCAAAGGACAGAAAAATTCTTCATCAGAAAAGTACTTGCATATCTGCGTTTATTGCGGCACTATTCACAATTGCTAAGTCATGGAACCATCCCAGCTGCCCAAGAATAGATGAATGGATGGGGAAACTGTGACACACATAATCTATGGAATGCTGTTCAACTGTGTAAAACAATGGAACCCTGGCTTTTGACTGGTAGTGGATGAATTTGGAAGATTTACTGCAGAGTGAAGGAAGCTAGGCTTTGAAAGAGAGGCATTGTATGGCCCCACTTAATATATACTGAGTGTCCACACTCTATGACTGAAACCAATTGACTAAAGGAGTTAGAAACACAGTATATAGATGTAAATACCAGATATAGTGTGTGTGAAAGAGGATGGTCGGAGGAAGAACATTTAGAAGAATTATAGGGAGGCAATGCTTTAATGGGACAAAGAAATGTGGTATTGTCTTTTGGAGATATTTTATAGTTTTATCAACTGCACTAGGGAGAAATGTTCAACTGTTGAAATATTCATTTTGTTAGCTAAATAATGTGATGGAATGTATAAAAGAAAATGAAATAAAAAATGTAAAAAAACCTTCCATATTCATCTATTTTCTGTTGAGTCCCAGGGTCTCGCTGTTTGTTTTGTGTGTGTGTGTGTGTGTGTGTGTGTGTGTGTGTGGCTGATTGGTGTTTTATATATGTGCAATAATTTTTTTTTTGGAGAGGTTTTTTTTTGTTTTGTTTTGTTTTTTTGTTTGTTTTTGTTTTTGCTATAGGGCGAGTTTGCTCGCCAGACAGACAGACAGAGAGAGACATAGAGACAGAAAGCAAGAAATCAACCCCCAGAGGGGATGGTCATGCCGCAATTCCTTCTCCTCCATTCTCCTCTTGGGATCTTGAGCATGCACGCACATGTGCCCGGCGTGAGTTTTAAGCCACCAGGTCCGGGACGCGAACCGCGGTCGACTACGTGGGAGTCCAGCGACATAGCCATTACGCTAACTGCTGGTTCCCTATGTGCAATAATTTTTTTTTCTTTTTTTTTTTTTGAGAGGTTTTTTTCGCTATAGGGTGCGTGCGCTCGCCAGACAGACAGAGAGAGACATAGAGACAGAAAGCAAGAAATCACCCCCCAGGGGGGATGGTCACGCCGCAATCCCTTCTCCTCCATTCTCCTCTCAGGATCTTGGGCACGCACGCACACGCGCCCGGCGTGAGTTGTAAGCCACCGGGTCTGAGACGTGAACCGCGGTCGACTACGTGGGAGTCCAGCGACATAGCCATTACGCTAACTGCTGGTTCCCTGCAATAATTTTTTGATCATTAATCTCTTCTTGGACATTTTGTTAAATTCTATGTTTTGGCAGTTGTGAATAATGCCATTGTCAATGATGCCACAATGAACATAGATGTGCAAGTCTTTTTTTTTTTTTTTTTTTTTGAGAGTTTTTTGCTATAGGGCGAGTGCACTCGCCAGACAGACAGAGAGAGACAGAGAGATAGAAAGTGAGAAATCACCCCCCAGAGGGGATGGTCACGCCGCAATCCCTTCTCCTCCATTCTCCTCTCGGGATCTTGGGCACGCATGCACACGTGCCTGGCGTGAGTTTAAGCCACCGGGTCCAGGACTCAAACCACAGTCGACTATGTGGGAGTCCAGCGACATAGCCATTACACTAACTGCTGGTCCCGATGTGCAAGTCTTTAGAAAATAATAATAATCTGGAAAAATGAAAAGCTATTGGATTTTTGGATGATGAAGAGGAGAATTTTATTGTCTTTGTATTGACTGATATAAATAGGATTCCTTCTGGAAAAAGAAATATAATACACTGTAATGTTATATTTGATTCAATGTAATATAAACAAGATAATGGTAATAATAAAAAACTTAAAACAAAAATAATCCTCATTATAAGGGAGATGTAGATCAAAACCACAGTGAGATACAACCTAATCCTTATCAAAATGACTAAGATTAAAAAATAAAAGATAAGTGATGACAGGTCTATGGTGAAAGCAGAACTCACTTACACCAATCCTGGGAATGTAAATTGGTCCAGTCACTATGAAGAACAATATGGAAAATCCTCAAAGATCTACAAATAGAACTACCATATGATCCAGCAATCCCGCTCCTTGGTATCTACCTAAAGGACAAAAGAATCCTTAGTCAGAAAAGCGCTTGCACATCAATGTTTATTGAGACATTATTCACAATTCCTAAGAATTGGAACCAATCCAAATGCCCACAAAGAGATGAATGGATTGAAAAATTGTGGCACATATATGCTATGGAATACTACTCAGCCATAAAAAAAGATCCTGACTTTTGACTGAAAGTGGATGAAGATGAAGAATTTATTGCTGAGTGAATCAAGTCAGGTTGTGTAGGAGAGACCTTGTATGTCTCTACTAAATGTTTAACAACTGTCTGCACACTATAGCCAAACCTGAATGTTAGAAACATAGAAAATAGTTCTAAATACCAGATACAGTGTGGTAAGGGGGTGGGTGAAGGAGGAGAGTCTAAGGAAGAACATTAAGGAAAAAAATAAAGAGGCAAGGTATTTATGAGACAAAGAAATGGGTAATTATTTGTTGAAGATAATGTGTGTAGTATTCTCTACTGGATTGGTGAGAAATGTATACAAGTTGGAATATTCACTTTTCAAGCTAAGTGACATATGTAATTAAATGTATAAAAGAAACTGAAATAAAGTTAATAAATATGCTCCATCTCCAGCCCTATGGCCAACAAGGGACTCTGAGGCAGTCTCTCAACTGGCCCCAGCCCAAGCTACAGCTAGCTCTTCCCATGTCATAGCACTCTCCTTCAGAAAGACTGGCCTCTGCTCTTCAGCAGACCCCCAGTTCCATCTCCAGTCTCATGGCCAGCAAGGGACTCTGAGGCAGGGCACCACTGGCTCCAGGCACAGCTCCAGCTAGCTCTCCCCATCACATAGCACTCTCCTTAAGAAAGGTAGGCAGTTTTTTTTGTGTTTTTTTGTTTGTTTGTTTTTTTGCTGTTCCTCTTTCTTTTGTTAATTTCCTAATTCTCCTTGCCCCACAGTCTGGCCTCCACTCCTTAGCAGAGCCCCAGGTTCATCTCCAGCCCCATGGCACATGTCTTTTTCTTTATTCTCTTTTATACTTTCTTCCATCTTATATTGTCCACTTGTTCTCATTCTGCAACCTTCAAGGGAGACTAGACAGGTCTAGAATAATAGTTCTGAAATACCCTAGCAGTGTAAGGTTCCCTGGGATCCTTTCTTTTACTGAATCACCTGTGGAAAAGAAGATACTGCTCTTCAGATACCTAAATAGAATACTCCTTCTGAGACCACATTGGTAAACACAACAGAAGAGAGACTTTTGCACACCTAAGTCCACAGCAAAAGGGAAAAAACTTGCTTCTAGTCAAAGAAACATTCTTCTAAAAGGTGTTCAAAAGTGAATACATCTCCAAATGGCTAGAAGTAGAGGAAGAGCCTCAGGTCTGAATAAACTAGGAATAATGTTAGCATCTAAAGAACAAAGTAACTCTCCTCTATCTCTCAAAGAAAAAAATAGGAAGTTATTGAAATGTCAGAGAAAAAAAAATGGAACATTCATGGTGACAAAATTATATGAGTTGGAACAGAAAAGAGAAAGAATTACAGGAAATTAGGAAGTCCTTCCACAATATGAAAGAATAAATGGACACTCTAAGAGAGAATCAGATGGAACACTTAGAGATGAAGTCTGTAATACAGGAAATGAAAAACTCTCTCGAAAGTATTAAAAGTTGATTAGACCATGCTGAAGATTGAATCTCCAACATAGAAGATAAAAGCTGTGACTGAAGGAAAAAAAACACACACACACACACACACACAAAGATAGAGAAAATAACAAACAAACAAACAAACAAAAACACCAGAAACCCTCTATCTGTTGCTTGGAAGAAAACCACCACATGAATAAAGACATGCATAGACTAAAAGTGAAGGGATAGAAAAAAGTTTTCCATACAAATGGGAACCAAAAAAGAACTGGAGTCACAATACTAATTTCTGACAAAATAACCTTTAAAACTAAAACTGTTTGATGAGACAAAGAAGAGCACTACTATTTTGTAGTAGAAGTGTCAATTGAAGAAGAAGATATAATGCTTATAAATATCTATGCACCTAACACAAGAACTCCCAAATATGTGAAGGAAAGACTGTTAGATCTAAAAGGAGAGATAGACCTCAACAAACTAATTGTTGAAGACTTCAACACCCAACTATCCCCTCTGGACAGATTATATAGACAAAAACTAGATAAAGAGAAAGGATCTAAATGATACAATAAATCAAATGGACTTAACAGACATCTATAGAATTATTCACCCAAAAACCATGTGATAAACTTTTTTTATCACCACCATATGGAACCTTTTCAAAGATTGACCACATGAGAGAGCAAAAGGCGAGCCTCTACAGATTCAAATGCATAGAAATTATACACAGAACCTTCTCCGACCATGATGAAATTAAATTAAATTTTGATTTCAAGAGAAATCCTCAAAAATACTCAAATACATGGAAACTAAATAACCTACTCCCAAATAATTTCACAACTACTGAAGAAATAAAGACTGAAATAAAAAGATTCATGGAAGTTAATAGCAGTGAGAGCACGAGTTTACATAATCTTTGGGACACTGTTAAAGCAGTTATAGCTGAAATGTTCAGAGCAATTAGTACACCTAAGAAGTCAGAAAGAAGGTAAAGGAATCAACTAACAACGTGCCTCAGAGAACTGGTAAAAAAAGAAAAAGAAAACATTCCAGGAGAAAGGAAATAATAAAGATATGAGTGGAAATAAATGAAATAGAAAATACGCAATCTATACAGAAAATAAAGTAAAAGCTGGTTCCTTGAAAAGATAAACAAAATCAATACACCACTAGCGAGACTAATTAAGAAGAGACACAGGAACCAAGTAAATCAAATCTGCAATGAAGCAGGAAATAAAATAATAAACGTAGCAGAAATACAAAACATCATTACAGGATACCATGATCAACTATATGTCAAGAAACAGTGCAATATGGATGAGTTCGGCAAATTTCTGGACACATATAATCTACCAAGGTTGAGCCAGGAGGATATAGAAAGTCTGAATAGGCCCATAATATGCCAGAAGGTTGAATCAGATAAATAACCTTCTAACAAAGTAAAGCCCTGGATCTGATGGCTTCACCTCTGAATTCTACAAAACTTTCAAAGAAGAGTTAACCCCTTTCTACTTAAGTTGTTTCTAAAGATCCAAAAAGGTGAATCTCTCCCTAATTTATTCTACGAAGCTTCCATCACCCTTATACTTAAAACAGTTTAGGACAGGACAAGGAAGGAAAACTATAGACCAGTATCTCTGATGAATATATATGCAAAGATTCTAAATGAGATACTAGCAAATCACATCCAACAACTTATGAAAAAGTTTATACATCACAATCAGGTAAAGCAAAGTTGATTTGACATATGCAAAACTAGAAATGTAATACACAATATTAACAGGAAGAAATATAAAAACAATATGACCATATCTATTGATGGAGAAAAACATTTGATAAGATACAACATCCATTCATGATCAAAACTCTCAGCAATATCGGCATAGGAGGGTCATTTCTCAACACAATAAAAAGCTATCTATAAAAAACTCATGGAGAAAATCATCCTGAATGGAGAAAAGCTGAAAGCTTTGCCACTAAAATCTGGTATAAAACAAGGATGCCCTCTTTGTTCCTTTTCAATACAGTACTGAAAGTCCTCATCAACACAATCAGAAAAGAGGAAAAAATAAAAGACATTCAAATAGGAAAAGGAGATGAAACTCTATTTGCAAATGACATGATTGTATACATAGACAACCCAATGGTATCAATAAAAAAATTCTGGAAATTATTATATAAATATAGTAAAATTTCTGGATACAAAATCAGCATACACAAATCTATAACATATCTATATACAAACAGCATGCAGACTGAAATAGAACTGAAAAAAAAAGTAATTCCATTTACCAGAGCCACAAAAATTATATCTATGAATAAATCTAACCAAAGTAGTTAAAGACTTACACAAAAAATGTAATTGAAAATGACACAAAAATGTAGAAGGATGTCCCATTTTGCTTGATTCAAAGAATTCATATAATCAAAATGGCAATTCTACCCATATTAATCTACATGTTTCATGCGATGCCAAGCAAAGTACCAGACACATTCTTCACAGATCTAGAATACACAATCATAAAATTTGTCATAAAAGACTTCGTATCACCAAAGCATTACTGTACAAGAAGAGTGGAATGGGCCACATCTCACTCTCAAATCCATATATATACTACAAAACTGCGGTAATCAAAACAGCATGGTACTGGCACAGAAACAGACAGGCGGACCAATGAAACAGAATAGATTAGCCAGAAATAAACTCCCAAACATAAAGTCAACTGATTTTTGACACACGCTATCATTCAATCCAGTAGGAAAAAGGAAAATCTCTTCAGCAAATGGTGCTGGAAAAACTGGATATCCACCTGCAGAAAAATGAATCTGAGCCCCTACCTCTCACCATTGACAAAAATCAAGTCAAAGTGGATCAAAGACCTGTATCTAAGACCTCAAACTATAAAACTGCTACTGGAAAACCCTGGGGAAATTCTTGGAGACATTGGGGTAGGCAAAGACTTCTTAAGTAAGACCCTAAAACACAGTCAATCCCCCAAACAGACATGTGGAATTACATCAGACTAAGAAGTTTTTGCAGGTCAAAAGACACAGTAATTAGTGTGAGTCAACAGCACTCAGAATGGGAAAATATTAATATTTTTGTAAACTATGCATATAATATTTTTGTAAACTATGCATCAGATAAGTGACTGATAACCAGAATACACAAGGAACTCAAGCAGCTGTTCCAAAAAAAAGATGATCAATCCTATCAAAAGATGAGAGAATGAATTGTAAAAAACCACTCCACAACAAAATCCTGGCTTTTGAGAGAAAGGGGATGAATATGGAAAATTTACTGCTGAGTGAAGCAAGCCAGGCTATGAAAGAGAGACATTGTATGTTCCCACTTAATGTATGCTGAGTGTCTGCACTCTATGACTGAAAATGAATGACTAAAGGATATAGAAACACAGTAAATGGTTGTGAATACCAGATATAGTGTGGGAAGAGAGTCAGTGAAGGAGTAGAGTCTGAGAAAGGACATTTAGAAGAAAAACAGAGTGACAAAGCATAAATGGGACAAAGAAATGGGATATTAACTGCTGAAGATGACTTTATAGTATCATCAACTGGACTAGGGAAAAATGTACACATGTTGGAATATTCACTTTGCAAGCTATATAACGTCATTGAAAGTATAAAAGATTTTGAAAAGATAAATTAATAAATAAAATATAACCAATAAAACAAACAAGAAACCCAATTTCAACCAAGAATACCTAAACTAGCAAGATAATCCTTCAAATGGAAGAAGACCTAAAGACCTTCAAAAATAAGCAAAATATGAAATAATTTACCAACATTATGGGCGCTCTTCAAGAAGTAATGAAGGGAGTTTTGGACACCAGGTGACCTGAGCCTGCAGGCCCGACCACTCCAGCACTTCACCCTTCCTCCTCTTTGGACCCCAGGTTGGTTGTATGGGACTTTAAGATGAACTCAAACCCCACCCCACCCACAAACCGATCAAGCCGGCCAGCAGTTTCGGACACCAGGCAGCCAGACCTGTCACTCATCCTCTGGCCCTTCCCCACTTGCCTTTGGACTATCTGAATTTTAGTGATTTAAACAGTGCGTGGCATGCATTGCGTGCCACATGATTTCCTTTTTTGTTTTGTTTTTCTTTGCTCTTGAGGTATTGCTTATTAGGTCAGTTGGAGGCTCACCACTCCTTAGAAACAGAGAAGACTTTGGACCATCCAGGACTAGTGGCAACAGTTAATGGTAATTGTGATCAACAGGTACGACAACCATAAGAGAAATCATCAATTTTCTAATCCTGTACAAATTTTAACACTCAGAGATACCTTAAATAAATTAGGAAGCAACATATAGATTACCTGATGACTAGGAACAATCACAGAGGCTCAAGAAATATGAGCAACCAACAAAAGGCCTCTCCCTCACGGGAAATCCTCAACCCCACATCACCAACAGTCAGTACAATGGATGTCTTGGGCATGTCTGATAAGGAATTCAGAATATTTGTAGTGACCAAACTGACTTAGATGGAAGAGAAATGATACAAGGAGCTCCAGGAGATGAGGACGTCCTTTCATGACTTGAAAGAAGAAATGGATACCTTAAACAAGAACCAGATGGAACTTCTAGAGTTGAAGAATGCAATGCAGGAAATCAAAACCTCCCTTGACGGGCCGGCAAGTAGCATGGTGGTTAAAGGCGCTGGACTTCCACATGGCTGACCATGGTTCAAGTCTCAGACCTGGTGGCTTCCTTTCTCATTTCCTCTCTCTCTGTCTCTCTCTCTCTCTGTGTGTGTGTGTCTCTCTGATCAAACTGGAAAATAATAATGATAATAATAATAAATAAATAAAGTTAAATAAAATAATTATTAAAAAAAAAAAAACTCCCTTGAAAGTATTAAATGTAGGTTAGACCAGGCAGAAGATTGAATCTCTAACGTAGAAGACAAAACATCTGACCTAGAAAAAAGTATCAACAAGATTGAGAAAACAACCATGAAAAATGAGGATAATATAAGAGGAATATTGGATACCATCAAGCGACCCAACATCTGGATAATTGGTATTCCAGAAGAGGAAGAAAATAATAATAAGGATCTAGATAATTTATTCCATAAAATCCTGGAAGAAAACTTTCCAAACCTAGAAAGGCATTCAACTATCCAGACCCAAGAAATACATAAGACCCCAAGAAGAATCAACCCAAGAAGATCCTCTCCAAGGCACATCATAGCCAGACTGGAAAAAAACAACAGAAAAAGACAAGATACAAAGTTGGCAAGAGTGAAATGTAAAGTTACTTACAAAGGTCACCACAACAGACTAACATCGGATCTCTCAGTGGAATCAAAGCAGGCAAGGAAAGAATGGGGAAGCATAGTCAAAATGTTGAGTGAAAAACAATTACAACCAAGAATACTATACCCAGCAAAATTATCTTTCATATGGGAAAAAAAATTAAAACATTTTTGAATAAACAAAATTTGAAGGAATTTACCAATTCCAGACCAGCTCTTCAAGAAGTTCTGAAGGGAGTACTATACCAGGAAAACTAAAAAATAAGACAGACAGTTATACGAGGAAAAAAAGCAACCAAGAAAATGGCTCACATAACGATAGGATCAAGTACGGAAATATCAATAATTACATTGAATGTCAAGGGATTAAATTCTTCAATTAAGAGACATAGACTGGCTGAATGGATTAAAAAAAAAAAAAAAAAAAAAAAAAAAAAAAAAAAAAAAAAACAGAAACCCTCTATCTGTTGCCTATAAGAAACTCACCTCATGGATAAAGACATACATAGACTAAAAGTAAAGGGCTGGAAAATATATTTCATGCAAATGGAAATCAAAAAAGGCCTGGAGTAGCGATAGTGATTTCAGACAAAATAGATTTGAAGACAAAGACTGTAAGAAGAGACACAGAAGGACATTATATAATAATAAATGGGGTAATCCAGAAAGAAGACATAACCCTTATAAATATCTATGCACCCAATAGGTGCACCTAAATATGTGAAGGAAAGACTGCTAGAGCTAAAAGGAGAGATAGAGAGAAATAATATAATTGTTGAAAATCTCAACACCCCATTATCTACTTTAGACAGATCTTCTAGACAGAAAATAAATAGAGAGATACAGGACTTAAATGATACTATAAATCAAATGGGCTTGACAGATATCTATAGAACTTTCCATCCTACATCCACAACATATACATTTTTCTCGCCCCAGGATGGAACCTGTTCAGAGATTGATCTTATGTTAGTACGCAAATCAAGCCTTGAGAGATTCAAAGGCATAGAAACTGTATCCAGCATCTTCTCTGACCGTGATGGAATTAAACTCAAGATTAATTTCAAGAAACAACTCCGAAAATACACAAACACATGGAAATTGAACAATCCAATTTTGAATGACTTCACTACTGAAGAAATTAAGGCTGAAATAAAAAAAAAATTTATGGAAACAAATGATAATGAGTACACAAGTGTCCATATTCTATGGGACACAGCAAAAGCTGCCATAAGAGGGAAATTCATAGCAATTAGTGTGCATAAGAAAAGGATGGAAAGATGGCAAATAGATAACTTATCATCAAGCCTCAGGAAATTGGAAAAACAACAACAAACAAACCCCAAAAATGCCAGGCAAAAAGACACAATAAAGGTTCGAGCAGAAATAAGTGAAATAGAAAATAAACGAACCATACAGAAAATAAATGAAAGCAAAAGTTGCTTCTTTGGAAAGATTAACAAGATCGACACACCATTGGATAGAATGATCAAGAAGAAGAAAGAAAGAAACCAGATTAACCAAATATGTGATTAAAGAGGCATTATTACAACAGAAATAGCAGAAATACAAGATAGCTTTAGAGGATACTATGAGCAATTATATGCTAACAAACAAGATAACTTGGAGGAGATGTACAATTTCCTGGATGCATATATTCTACCAAGATTGAATCAGGAGGACATAGAGAACCTGAATAGACCCATAACAAGCCAGGAGATTGAATCAGTAGTAAATAACCTCCCAACAAAGAAAAGCCCAGGTCCAGATGGCTTCACTTCTGAATTCTACAAAACTTTTAAGGAAGAGTTAACCCCTCTCCTACTAATATTGTTTCTAAAGATTCAAAAGGAAGGAAACCTTCCAAATTCATTTTATGAAGCCTCCATCATCCTCATCCCCAAAACAGATAAGGACATGACAAAAAAGGAAAACTCCAGACCAATATCATTGATGAATACAGATGCAAAAATTCTCAACAAGATACTCACAAATAGTATCCAACAACATATAACAAAGATTATTCATCACGACCAGGTAGGCTTTATACCAAGGATGCAAGGATGGTTCAATATACGCAAGACCATAAATGTAATATACCACATTAACAGAAAGAAAGATAAAAACTATATGATTATTTCAACTGATGCGGAGAAAGCATTTGATAAAATACAACATCCTTTTTTGATTAAGACCCTCAGTAAGATTGGTATAGAAGAGTCATTTCTCAGCACAATAAAAGCCATCTATGAAAAACCTACAGCTAACATTATACTGAATGGGAAAAAGCTGAAAGCTTTTCCGCTAAAAACAGGTACTAGGCAAGGCTGCCCACTTTCTCCACTGCTCTTTAATATAGTACTGGAAGTTTTAGCAATTGCAATCAGAGAAGATAACAATATAAAAGGTTTTCAAATAGGCAAAGACAAGTTGAAAATATCTTTATTTGCAGATGACATGATGGTATACTTTGAAGACCCAAAGGCCTCCATGAAAAAACTTCTTGAAGTAATAAGTGAATACAGTAAAGTGGAAGGATACAAAATCAATATCCAAAAATCTATAGCATTTCTGTATATGAACAACAAGTTGAACGAAGTAGAGCTGAAGAAAGGAATCCCTTTCACCGTAGCCACAAGATGTATAAGATACCTAGGGATAAACCTAACTACGAAAGTCAAAGGCCTTTATAAAGAAAACTGTGAAAATCTTTAGTTCCTTATGGGGCCTGGGGAAGAACATTTGGAGTAGGAATATGAAGACTGCATTGTTGAGACAGGGAGGTAGTGTTGTTATATTTTTACCAACTTGACTGGGGAGAAATGTTCTTATATTGAAACGATCACCTTGTAAGCTAAATAATGTGATTGAATGTATTAAAAGAAAAAAAAGAAAACTACAAAAATCTTAAAAAATATATTGAAAGTGACATAAATAAGTGGAAGGACATCTCATGCTCCTGGATTGGAAGAATTAACATAATCAAAATGGCAATTCTACCCAAATTAATCTACATGTTTAATGCAATTCAATCAAAATACCAGATATATTCTTCACAGATCTAGAAAAGACAATCATAGCATTTGTCTGGAATCATAAAAGACCTCATATTGCAAAAGCAATCCTGCACAAGAAGAACAGAGTAGGAGGCATATCACTCCCTGTTCCCAAGATATACTATAAAGCTGTGGTCATCAAAGCAGCATGGTATTGGCATAAAACAGACATGTGGACCAATTGAATAGAATAGAGACCCCAGAAATAACCCCCAAAGCTTACAGCCAACTGATCTTTGACAAAGGATATCAGTCAATCCATTGGGAGAAGGAAAACCTCTTTAGTAAATGGTGCTGGAAAAACTGGGTATCCACCTGCAGAAAGATGAAACTGAACCCCCATCTTTCACCATTAACAATAATCAACTCAAAATGGATCAAAGATCCAAACCTAAGACCTCAAATATGGAGGATCTATTGCTGAGTAAAGTAAGCCAGGCTATTAAAATAAGATACTGTATATATCCACTTAATATATACCGACTATCCGCACTCTATGGTAGAGAGTGAAATATTGGAGGACATAAAAGCCATGAAAGTACTAAACGAGAATAAGACAGTTGGGAATGGGGGAGGGGTAAAGAGAAGAGGATAGAGAAAGATAGCAAGACAACAAATAGAGAGGCAGGATATTAGTGGGAAACAGATGTGGCTTATTACCTGTTGATGATGACATGTATAGTATTCTCAACTGGATTGGTCTGAGAAGTAATTCATGATGGGTAAAGTCTTTTTACAAGCAAAATGAAAAATAGTGATTGTTTAAAAAAATAATTAGAATAATAATAAAAATAATGATTGGGAAAAACATTGAAAAGATACTGAATGATGAAGTGGGGAGATTAATGTCTCTGTATTGACTGACATGCATGACATTCCCTTTTGAGAAAGCAATGTAATATACTGTAAAGTTATATGTAATCCAAAGTAATATAAAGAAGATTATGATGATAATAAAAATAAATAAATAAATGTATAAAGAAAAAGGAAAAAAAGAAGTAATGAAGGGAGTGTAATTCCAAGAAAACTAAAGAGACATATACAGAAATATAAAACAACAACAGCAAAAAAAAATAACCAAGAAAATGACAAACAAACTGGCAGAATAAATTCCAGAAACATGAATAACAACATGGAATATTAATGGATCAATATCTCCATTCAAGAGACACAGACTGGGGACAATCAAATGGTGTAATGGCTATGTCATTGGACTCATACAAGGGCAACTGTGGTTGGAGTCTCAGAACTGGTGACTGAAAACTCATGCTTGGGATGTGTACATGCTTTTCCAAGATCCCAGGTGGAGAGAGAAGGGGAAGGGATTGCAGTGTGGGCATCCCCACTGGGGGGAGTGATATCTCACTGGCTCTCTGTCTCTCTGGCAAGTGTACATGCCCTATCGTAAAAAAATCTCTCTCTAAAAAAAAAAAAAAAAAAAGAAACAGAAAAGTGGAGAGGTAAAGACTGGCTGAGTGGGTAACAAAACAGAAACCCTCTAACTATTGTCCACAAAAATTACACCTCATGAGACTTTCCTGGACTGCCAGCAGGCAATAGCATGTCCTGCAAGCCTCTGGCCAGCAAGGGATACTGAGGGAGGGTCACCTCTGACCCCCACCCCACTTCCAGACCCCCAGGCCCCAGACTCCACCTTCTAGACTTTCCTGGACTGCCAGCAGGCAATAGCGTGTCCTGCAAGCCTCTGGCCAGCAAGGGATACTGAGGGAGGGTCACCTCTGACCCCCACCCCACTTCCAGACCCCCAGGCCCCAGACTCCACCTTCTAGACTTCCTGGACTGCCAGCAGGCAATAGCGTGTCCTGCAAGCCTCTGGCCAGCAAGGGATACTGAGGGAGGGTCACCTCTGACCCCCACCCCACTTCCAGACCCCCAGGCCCCAGACTCCACCTTCTAGGTAGGTAGCCAGGATCTCCATGAGGCGGGGTTTTTTTTTTTTTCTTTCTTTTCTCTTGACCCTCCTGCATTCCCCTGTTAACACCTAGCCCTCCTTCTCCCCCCAGACTTTCCTGGACTGCCAGCAGGCAATAGCGTGTCCTGCAAGCCTCTGGCGAAATCGCGCTCCGCGCTAATGCGCGGCGCGCGACTTTTTCTTTACTTTTCTGTGTTGTCTTCCCTTTCGCTGCATATTGTCCTCTCCTCCTTATTTTTTACCATGCCAGACAGACTAGACAGGTCTAGAATCATATATCTGAGATTTCCTAGGAAGGTAAGTGTCTTTGGGATCCTCCCTAGTACTGATACCCTTTGAAAAAGGAGATTCTGCTTGTTAGACACTTCTGTAGAGTTCCCTGCCTGAAAACTCATTGGTAAAAACAACAGAAGAGAGACTTCAACAAACAGCTATTCCCATCAAAAAGGAAAGACTCTTACTTCTCGTGGGACAAAAGTTCTCCCAAGAAGTCTTTAAAAGGGAAGTAATCCTCCAATGGCTAAAGGTAGAAAAAGAGCCTCAGGTCTGAATAAACAAGAAAATATGTCTCCAACAAAGGAAAATGCCCCTCCATGTCTCGTAAATATGGAGGACGTTACCAAAATGACAGACACAGAATTCCGAACATTCATGGTGACCAAATTCTGTGAATTGGAAAAAAAAAAAGAGACAACGAACTACAGGAAATTAGGAAGTCCTTCCAGGATATGAAAGAAGAAATGGATACTCTGAGAAAGAATCAGGTGGAACTATTAGAGATAAAGTCAATAATACAAGAAATCAAAAACTCTCTGGAAAGTATTAAGAGCCGATTAGACCATGCTGAAGATCGAATCTCTGATGTAGAAGATAAAACCTCTGATCTAGAAAAAAACTACAAAAAGATCGAGAAAATAACTAAAAAACATGAGGATAATATACGAGAAATACTAGACTCTATTAGACGCCCAAACATCAGAATAATCGGCATCCCAGAAGGTGAAGAAACTAATAGCAGAATGGAAAATCTATTCCATGACATCTTGGAAGAAAATTTCCCAAGCCTAGAGAGGCACTGAACCATCCGGACCCAAGAAATACAAAGGACCCCAAATAGAATCAACCCCAGAAGATCTTCCCCAAGGCACATCTTAGCCAGGCTGTCTAACGTCACAGAAAAAGACATGATACTAAAACTGGCAAGAGAGAAACGAGAAATAACTTACAAAGGCCATCCCATAAGACTAACACCAGACCTCTCATCAGAAACAATGCAAGCAAGAAAAGAATGGGAAGACATACTGAAAGTGTTAAGAGAGAAACAATTTCAGCCAAGACTATTATACCCTGCAAGATTATCCTTCATTTGGGAAAAAAAGATTAAAATCTTCTCAGACAAACAAAACCTGAAAGAATTTGCCAACACCAGACCAGCTCTTCAAGAAATCCTGAAGAAAGTACTGTTCCAGGAAAACTAAAGACGCAACAGCCAGAAACAAAGAAATAACAGGCAACTAAGACAATGGCTAACTTAAATGTCAGTACAGACCCTATAATATCGATAATAACATTGAATGTTAATGGGTTAAATTCTCCAATCAAGAGACACAGACTGGCTGAATGGATAAAAAAACAGAAACCCTCTATCTGGTGCCTACAAGAAACCCACCTCATGGAAAAAGACATACATAGACTGAAAGTGAAGGGTTGGAAAAAGGTTTTCCATGCAGTTGGGAACCAAAAAAGAGCTGGAGTTGCGATACTAATTTCTGACAAAATAGGCTTTAAAACAAAAAGTGTCCGAAGAGACAAAGAAGGGCACTATATCATAGTAAAAGGCTCTATAGATCGAGAAGATATAACGCTTATTAATATCTATGCTCCTAACACAGGAGCACCCAAATATGTGAAGGAAAGATTGTTAGATCTGAAAGGGGAGATAGACTGCAACACACTAATTGTTGGAGATCTCAACACCGCATTATCCCCTCTGGACAGATCATCTAGGCAAAAAATAGGTAGAGAGATCAAGGACCTAAATGATACCATAAATCAATTGGACTTAACAGACATCTATAGAACTTTCCACCCAAAAACCACAAGATATAGTTTTTTCTCACCCCGACATGGAACTTTCTCGAAGATTGACCACATCATAGGACACAAAGCAAGCCTCTGCAGATTCAGAAGCATAGAAACTATTTCCAGCATCTTCTCTGACCATGATGGAATTAAACTCGAGTTTAATTTCAAGAGAAATCCTCAAAATACCTAAAAACATGGAAACTAAATAACCTATTCCTGAATGACTCCACTATTACCGAAGAAATAAAGTCCGAAATCAAAAGATTCATGGATGCCAATGACAATGAAGATACAAGTTTCCATAATCTTTGGGACACTGCCAAAGCAGTCATAAGAGGGAAGTTCATAGCAATTAGTGCACATAAGAGGAAGACAGAGAAAAGGCTAATGGATCACCTAACATCAAGCCTTAGAGAATTGGAAAAGCAACAGCAAAAAAATCCAAAAAATTACAGGAGAAAGGAAATAATAAAGATCCGAGCAGAAATAAATGAAATAGAAAATAAATGTACTATACAGAAAGTAAGTGAAAGCAAAAGCTGGTTCTTTGAAAGGATAAACAAAATTGATACCCCACTAGCTAGACTTATTAAGAAGAAGAGAGAAAGGAACCAGGTGAATCAAATCTGCAATGAGGCTGGTAACATAACAACAGACATAGTAGAAATTCAAAACATCATTAGAGGATACTTTGAACAGCTATACGCTAAGAAACAAGTTAATCTGGATGAGATGGACAAATTCCTGGACAAATATAATCTACCAAGAATGAGCCAGGAAGAAATAGAAAGTCTGAATAGGCCCATAACAAGCCAGGAAATTGAATCAGTAATAAGTAACCTCCCAACAAAGAAAAGCCCTGGCCCCGATGGATTCACCTCTGAATTCTACAAAACTTTCAAAGAAGAGTTAACTCCCATTCTGCTCAAATTATTTCTAAAGATCCAAAAGGGTGAATCTCTCCCTAATTCATTCTATGAAGCCTCTGTCACCCTCATCCTCAAAACAGATAAGGACAGGACAAGGAAGGAAAACTATAGACCAATATCTCTGATGAACATAGACTCAAAGATTCTCAACAAGATACTAGCAAATCGTATTCAACAACTTATACAGAAGATCATACACCATGATCAGGTAGGCTTTATTCCAGGAATGCAAGGTTGGTTCAACATACGCAAAACCATAAATGTAATACACCATATTAATAGGAAGAAAGACAAAAACCATATGGTCATATCGATTGACGCAGAAAAAGCATTTGATAAGATACAACATCCCTTCATGATCAAGACTCTTAGCAAAATCGGCATAGAAGGGCCATTTCTCAATACAATAAAAGCCATCTATGAAAAACCCATAGCGAACATCATCCTGAATGGAGAAAAGCTGAAAGCTTTCCCACTAAACACAGGAACAAGACAAGGATGCCCACTTTCTCCTCTCCTTTTCAATATAGTACTGGAAGTCCTCGCCAACGCAATCAGAAAAGAGGAAAAAATAAAGGGCATTCGAATAGGAAAAGAAGAGGTGAAACTCTCTCTATTTGCAGATGACATGATTGTATACATAGAAGACCCAATGGTCTCCATGGAAAAACTACTGGAAGTAATACATGAATTCAGTAAAGTTGCAGGATATAAAATCAATATACAGAAATCGATAGCATTTCTATATACGAATAACAGGCAGACTGAGATAGAACTGAAAAAACTTATTCCGTTTACCATAGCCACTAAAAGTATAAGATATTTAGGAATAAATCTAACCAAAGAAGTTAAAGACCTCCACAAGGAAAACTATGAGAAGGTAAAAAAAGAAATTGAAAATGACACAAAAAAATGGAAGGACATCCCATGTTCATGGATTGGAAGAGTTAATATAATCAAAATGGCAATTCTACCCAAATTAATCTACCTATTTAATGCAATGCCAATCAAAGTACCAGACACATTCTTCACAGATCTAGAAAAGACAATCTTAAAATTTGTCTGGAATCATAAAAGACCCCGTATTGCCAAAGCACTTCTACACAAGAAGAATGGAGTGGGTGGCATCTCAATCCCCGATCCAAAAATATATTACAAAGCTGTGGTAATAAAGACAGCATGGTATTGGCACAGAAACAGACATGTGGACCAATGGAACAGAATAGAGTCCCCAGAAATAAGTGCCCAAACATACAGTCAACTGATCTTTGACAAGGGGTACCAGTCAATCCAGTGGGAAAATGAAAGCCTCTTCAGCAAGTGGTGCTGGAGAAACTGGACTTTCACTTGCAGAAAGATGAATCTGAACCCCTACCTCTCTCCTTTGACAAGAATCAAGTCAAGGTGGATCAAGGATCTAAATCTAAGACCTCAAACTATAAAGCTGCTCCTGGAGAATGCTGGGGAAACTCTGGGAGACATTGGTGTAGGGAGAGACTTCCTAAAGAAGACCCTTAAAGCAGAGTCCATCGTCCACAAAATAGACAAGTGGGGTTACATCAGACTAAGAAGTTTCTGCATGGCCAAAGATACAGTGGTTAGTGTGAATCGACAGCCCTCAGAATGGGAAAATATTTTTGTAAATGTTGCATCAGATAAGGGACTGATAACCAGAATACACAAGGAACTAAAAAAGGTGTTTGGAAAAAAGATGAGCAACCCTATTAAAAGATGGGAGAAGGAGATGAAGAAAACACTCTCTAAAGATGACATACGAATGGCCAAAAGGCATATGAAAAAATGTTCAACCTCCCTCATCGTAAGGGAAATGCAGATAAAAACAACAATGAGGTACCACCTAACCCCAGTCAGATTGTCTAATATTAAAAAAACAAAAAATGATAAGTGTTGGCGGGGGTGTGGTGAAAGGGGAACTCTTTTACACTGCTGGTGGGAATGTAGATTGGTCCAACCACTGTGGAGAATAATTTGGAGATTCCTCAAAAATCTACAGATAGATCTGCCATATGATCCAGAGATCCCACTCCTCGGTATCTACCCAAAGGACAGAAGAATCCTTCATTGGAAAAGTGCTTGCACATCGATGTTTATTGCGGCACTATTCACAATTGCTAAGTCATGGAACCAACCCAGATGCCCCCGTATGGAGGAATGGATTGAAAAACTGTGGCACATATACTCTATGGAATACTACTCAGCCATAAAAACCAACAGAGCCCTGGCTTTTGACAGAAAGTGGAAGAATATGGAAGATGTACTGCTGAGTGAGGCAAGCCAGGCTATGAAGGAGAGACATTGTATGTCCCCACTTAACATATACCGTTTGTCTGCATTCTATGTCTGAAACTGATTGACTAACAGTTGAACAAACACAAGAGATAGGTGTGAATGTCAGATGAGGTGTATGTGGAGGAGTGGGTCCCAACGAAAGACATTTGGAGAAGGGATACAGAGGTAGAGCATTGACGGGATGGGGAGGTGTGGTGTTATCTGTTGAAGATATTTCGATCAACGGGTCTGGGGAGAAATGTTCACATATCGAAATGGTCTCATTGTAAGCCAAACAATATGATTGAAAGTATATACAAAAATAAATAAAGTAATTAATAAAAAAAAAATTACACCTCACTAGGACCAATAGAGTGCATAATGGTTATGTCACTGGACTTCCAGCTAGTCAACTGCAGTTTGATTCCCAGACCAAATGGTTTTAAACTCACGCCTGTTGTGTGTATGTGCATGCCTAATATCCCAAGTAGAGAATGGAGAATAAGGTACTGCAGTGTGGCCATCCTCTCATGGGATGATTTCTTACTTTCTCTTTTCTGCTTTTCTCTGTCTTCCCAGCAGGTGCACTCACCCTATAGCAAAAATCTCTCTTAAATAAAAGAAGATGGAAAAAAGGAAATACACCTCATAGGTAAAGAAATATATAGACTAAAATTGAATGGCTTGGAAAAGATATTCCATGGAAATGAAAACCAAACAAGGGCTGGAGTCATGATCCTTATTTCAGACGAAACAGGCTTTAAGAAAAAAAAAAAAAAAAAAAAAAAAAAAAAAAAACTATAATAGTCAAAGAAGGGCATTATATAAAGTTCTAATTCATCAAGAAGGTACAATACTTACATATATCTATGCACCCAATTCAAAAGCACTCAAATACATGAAGGAAATATTGTTAGATACAAAAGAATAAGTAGACTTAAGCATACTAATCATTGGGGATCTCAACACCACACTATGTCCTTTTTACAGATAATGAAGACAAAAAAAAATAATAAGAAATACAAGACCTAAACAATACCACAAATTGACTTGACAGATATCTCTAGAACCTTCCATTCAACAACCACAATATAGAAATCTTTCTCACTCCTCCATGGAACCTTTTCAAAGATTGACAACATGATGGGGAACACACACACACAGACACACACACACACACAGACACACAGCCTGTACAGATTCAAAGGCATTTAAACTATATCCAGTATCTTCTCCAACCGTGATGGAAATAAACTAGATATTCATCTCAGAAAGAACTCTTGAAAATCACAATCATACGAAAACTAAACAACCTACTCCTGAATGACTTTACAACCACTTAAGAAATTAAGATATAAATTTTAAAAAATCATTGAAATCAATTATAATAAGCCCATGAGTATCCATTACATGTGGGCAAAGCAAAAGCAGTCAGAAGAGGGAAGTTCATTGAAATTAGGGTGCATGGAAAAAAAGATGGAAAGGTAGCAAACAGATGACTTAACAACACACCTCAGGGAACTGGACAAATAACAACAACAAAAATTACAAGATAAAGAAAATAATAAATATCCAAGCAGAAATAAAACAGAGAGTATATGAGCTATTCAGAAAATAAATAAAACCCAAATCTACTTTAAGAGGATAAACGAAATTGAGAGAAGAGACACAGGAACCAAGTAAGTCAAATTTAAAATGAAGCAGGCAATATCACGACAGACCTAACTTCAATACAATACATCACTAGAGAATATGATGAGCAATCACATGCCAAAAAAATGACAACCTGGATGAGATAAACAATGTCCTGGACACATATAATCTAACAAACTTGAGTCAGAAAGACAAAGAAAGCCTGAAAAAAAAAACATAACAAGTAATAGGATTGAATCTGTAAAAAATAATCTCTCAACAGCAGTTAGTGTAATGGCTATGTCACTGGCCTCCCACGTAGTCGACTGAGATTCACATCCCGGACCCGGTGGCTTAAAACTCAGGCCGGGTACATATGCATGAGTGCCCAAGATCCCAAGAGGAGAATGGAGGAGAAGGGATTGTGGCATGGCCATCTCCCCTGGGGGGTGATTTCTCACTTTCTGTCTCTCTGTCTCTCTCTGTCTGTCTGGCGAGCTCACGCGCCCTATAGCAAAAATTTCTCAGACAAAAAAAAAAAAAAAAGAAAAGAAAAGCTAACCCCCATTCTATTCAAACTATTTCTAGAGGTCCAAAAGTAAAGAATACTTCCAAATTCATTTTATGAAGACTCCATTGCCCTCATCTCCAAAACAGACAAGGGCATAACTAAAATGGAAAATTACAGACCAATATTTCTGATCAATATAGATGCAAAAATTTTCAACAAGATACTATCAAATCACATCCAATGACATATAAAATGGATTATACACCATCATCAGGTAGGCTTTATTCCAGGGATGGAAGGGTGATTCAACATTTGGAAAACCATAAACATAATACAGAATATTAATGGAATAAAAGATAAAAACCATAAGATGGTATCAATCAATGCAGGAAAATCATTTGATAAAATGTAAAATCCCCTCATAATTAAAAAACCTAAATCTAGAAAGTGGTAGAGCCTCTGTTTCCTTCTCTCTGTCTCTCTGTCTCTGTCTCTCTCTCTCTTTTTTTTAATTTTTAAAGATATTTTTGGTTTATTTTTTCCAGTAAAATATTTTATTGGCTCTCAGCCTCTCCTTTACGTTGCTAATTCTTGCATTACTCACCTGCCATTTAGGAGATGTAGAAACACAGATTTTCTGAGATGCTTACTGAACTTGAGCTGTAAAATAATATTTTCATAAAAAGTGCTTATGCACCATGCAGTTTTAGTTCTTTCCTCTTTTCTTAAAATATATATATATATATATATATATATATATATATATATACACACACACACACACATATGTATACACACACACACACACACACACATACATATATATACACACACATTTATTTATTTATTTATTTATTTATTTATTTATGCTCTTCCTCTGTTTTCTTTACCTTTTCCTTTTATATTCATCATTTTTCTGCTCAGCCTCAACACACTGAGTGTCTAGGCAGGTTTAAGTGAACAATAGTCAAACATATGAATACTATTAGGATCAGAATATTCTTTAATTCCTACTGAACCTGAAACACAAAGGGAGAAAAATGGAACGGCAAAGAGATTGCAGATCACCTTATGCACACCTCTGAATGCTCAGATTGAACTTCAAGAAATTAGGAGGAAATGTATAACCCATCAAATGACCAGAAATCACTGCAAGGGCATAAGAAATATGAGAAACTGGGAGAACATGTCTTCTCCAAAGGAGAAGAATAGCTCCTCTTCATCCACAGACAATGGAACTCACAGAAATGTCTGACAAAGAATTTAGAATATTCATAGTTACAAAGCTAACAGAGATGCCAGAGAAGAGAGACAATAAATGCCAGAAGATACAGGGGAAAAGTGACGATGAGTTCCAGGAGGTGAGGAAGTTTACACTATCTGAAAAAAGAAATACATATTAAAAAATAGAATCACATGGAACTGTTAAAGATGAAGGCTGTAATACAGGAAATCAAAATCTCCTTTGAAAGTATTAAAAACAGAATAGATCATACAGAACATCCAATTTAAGATGTAGAAAACAGAATCACTGGCATAGAAAAATATATGTATATATATATATATACATATATGTGTTTGTGTGTGTGTGTGTATATGTGTGTGTGTGTGTGTGTGTGTGTGTGTGTGTATATATATATATATATATATATATATATATATATATATCCAAAATAAGACCACAGTAAGGTATATATCCTTAGCTAGGTCCTACTTTATTTATTGTATGTTCATTCTACTGATGGAGTTTCATGCTTAAAATCAGACATGGATTCTTAGATGTATATATATCAACTAAACTTTTGATTGAAAGCTTTTAGATTAAGATATTTTGTGAATTGGGATCAGCAGTTAGCGTAATGCCTATGTCACTCGACTCCCACGTAGTCAACTGCGGTTCGAGTCCCGGACCTGGTGGCTTAAACTCACGCCAGGTGCATGTGCGTGCATGCCCAAGATCCTGAGAGGAGAATGGAGGAGAAGGGACTGTGGCATGGCCATCCCCCCTGGGGGGTGATTTCTCGCTTTCTGTCTCTCTGTCTGTCTTTCTGGCAAGCGCATGCACCCTATAGCAAAAACCTCTCAAAAAAAAAAAAAAAGATATTTTGTGAATCAACAAAACGTGAGGATGAAAAGGAATGAAAAGCAACTGTAAATACCTGAGACAATGTTTGAGGAGGGTTTGAGGAGGGTAAGAAATGGCAGAGGGTGATAATAAATAAGGAATACATTTATGAAACAAGACATGGAAAATTCTTTGTTGATGATAGCTTCAATGATTAAGCTACTATACAATGTGTTCTAGATGGAAAATCACATTTTGTATGCTGAGATGATGTTCAGTGAATAAATGTAAAATAAATACAAGGGTTTTTTTTAGCAAACTCAATAAAATTGGCATAGACAGGACATTTCTCAACAAAATAGTAGCCATATATAAAAAATCTATAACAAACATCATGCTGAACGGGAAAAAGCTGAAAGCTTTTCCACTAAAATCTAACAGTGCAAGGCTACACAATTTTCCCATGCATTTTTAAAATTTTTAAAATTTATTTAATATATTCAACCACTATACATCATACAGTTTGTTAAGTGAATTTATTCACCATGACTACACTTCACACAAGTACATTTGGAGAAAGTATATACCCTATCAACAACAGATAATCAACAGATAATCATATAATTCTGTTTCCCATAAATACCTTGACTTAATATTTTTTTCTTGATTCCTTACTCACACACTCCCCCTTCTTTTATCCTCTTTTCACAATCTCTCCAGTATCTATAACCATTTTCCATGCTTCTATATCCTCTCATCTTTCGGTTTCCACCATAGAGTGCAGACATTCAGTATATATTAAGTGGAGATATATAATGTCTCTTCTTCATAGCCTGGCTTGCTTTACTCAGCAGTAAATCTTCCATATTTGTTCATTTTCTATCAAAAACCAGGGTCTTGTTTTTTTTTTGTTTGTTTGTTTGTTTTTTGTCTTTTGTTTTTTTTTTCTTTTTTTTTTTATGGCTGAGTAGAATTCCATAGAGTATATGTGTCACACTTTTTCAATCCATTTATCTGTTTGTAGACATTTGGGTGGGTTCCACGTCTTAGAAATTGTGGATTATGCTGCAATAAACAGAGATGTGCAAGAACTTTTCTGACTGAGTATTCTCCTATCCTTTGGGATACCCAGGAGTGGAGTTGCTGGATCACATGTACTTCTATTTGCAGATCTTTTAGGAATCTCCATGTTGTTCTCCACAGTGGCTGAGCTGATTTATATTTCCAACTAGAGTGTAGGAGAGTTTTCCTTTCACCATAGCCATACTGGTACTTATCACATTTTGTTTTTTTAATTATTAATCATTCTGACTGGGGTTAGGTGATATCTAATTGTGTTTTTTATCTGTATCTTACTTGTGATGAGGGATGTTGAGCATTTTTTCATATGCTTTTTTGTTGTTAGTATGTCTTCCTTAGAGAGTTGTTTGTTCAGTTTATTTTCCAATCTTTTAATTGGGTTGATCATTTTTTCTTGTATAGGCCTCTTGGGCTTCCTGTGTATTCTGGTTATGAGCCCTTATCTGAGGTATAGTTTAAAAAAGTATTCTTCCATTCTGAAGGTGGTTGATTCACACTAATTACTGTCTTTTGCTGTGCAGAAACTTCTTGATCTGATGGAATCCCACTTGTCTATTTTGGGGATTATTGCTTGTGTTTCAGGGGTCTTTTTATTTTTTTAAGAGGTTTATGATATAGGATGCATGTGCTCATCGGAAAGACAGACAGAGACAGAGAGACAGAAAGCGAGAAATTACCCCCCAGGGGTGATGACCACACTGCAATCCCTTCTCCTCCATTCTCCTTTCGGGATCTTGGGCACACACGCACACGTGCCAAGCATGAGTTTAAGCCAACGGGTCTGGGACTTGAACCACGTTCAGCTACATAGGAGTCCAGCAACATAGCCATTACTTCAACTGCTGGTCCCTCGAGGGCATTATTTAAGATGACTTTGCCTAAACTGATATCTCTTATTCCACTCTTCTTATGCAGCATGTCTTTGGCAATACAGAATCTTTTATAATCCCAGACAAAATTTATGACAGTCTTTCTAAATCTTTGAAAAAATCTCTGATAATTTAATTAGTATTTCATTAATATGTAGATTAATCTGGGTAGAATTGCCAATGATTTATAATTTTTTTATATGTTGTTGGATAGAATTTGCATTTCTTCTTGAGAATTTTTATGTCTATATTCATCAGAGGTATTGGTCTCTAGTTTTCCTTCCTTGTCATGTCCTTGACTGTTTTAGGGATAAGAGTGGTGGAGGCTTAATAGAATTAATTTTAGAAAATTTTATCCTTTTGGATCTTCATTTTTTTTGGAGAAGATTTTGCTATAGGGCGTGTGTGCTCACCAGACAGAGAGAGACATAGAGACATAGAAACAGAAAGTGAGAAATCACCCCCCAGGGGGGATGGACACACCACAATCCCTTCTCCTCCATTCTCCTCTCGGGATCTTGGGCATGCACACACATGCACTTGGCATGAGTTTAAGCCACCGGGTCCAGGACTCGAACCGCGGTTGACTACGTGGGAGTTCAGCAACATAGCCATTACGCTAACTGCTGGTCCCTCCTTTTGGATCTTTAGAAATGACTTGAGTAGGGGACCAGCAGTTGACATAATGACTATGTCGCTGGACTCCCATGTAGTTGACTGTGGTTCGAGTCTCGGACCCGGTAGCTTAAACTTACACTGGGAGCATGAGTGTGTTTGTCTGTGTGTGTGCCCAAGATCCCGAGAGGGAAATGGAGGAGGTGAAGGGATTGTGGCGTGGCCATCCCCCCCGGGCAGTGATTTCTTGCTTTCTGTTTCTCTGTCTTTCTTGTGAGTGCACGTACCCTATAGCAAAAATCCCTATAAATAAATGAATGAATGAATGAATGAATGAATGAATGACTTGAGTAGAATTGGGGTTAATTCTTCCTTAAAAGTTTTGTAAAATTCAGCGGTGAGTCCATCAGGACCTGGACTTTTTTTGTTGGAAAGCTATTTATTACTGATTCAATCTTATTGAGTATTATGGGTCTTTTCCGGCTTTCTGTGTCCTTCTGACACAGTCTTGGTAAATTATATGTGTCCAGGAGTTTGAACCTCTCAGGTTTTCTTGCTTGTTGGCATATAGTCGCTCATAGTATCCTCTAATGAAGTTTGTATTTCTATTATTTCTGTTGTTATATTGCCTGCTTCATTGTAAATTTGATTTATCTAGTTCCTACCTCTCTGTTTTTTGAAGGGTACAGTAAAAATAGTATTTTATTCGACCTCCTCCTGCCTTCCCTCCCCCACAACCCCCAGTACACTTTTCCCCTTTGGTTCCACATTACAATCAGAAAAAAAATAAGTTTGGGGGAGGGGCAGGATTGGGGGGGGTGGGAGAGGAAACGGGTAAAAACGGTCAAATCACAATAGGAATTTTTCAAAATAGGTTATTCCGCTTAGTCATCTTCTTCTCCCTCATCTTTAGGTTCTCGTTTTCCCTTCTGACCCCTTTCTTCTTCAGCAAGATCTTCATCTTCTTCATCATCTACTTCCCCAGCGTTGTAACCTCCTTCATCCTCTTCCTACTCTCCACTCACGTCCTCCTCTTCACCTTCCTCCTCATCCTCTGCTACCTGAGCATCTTCATCATACTTGTCCTCGTCATCGTACAGGCCCTCTATGTAGCCCTCATCCGAGTCGGGGGCCTCCTTGTCAAAGCAGTCGATATATGTGAGCTGGGGAAGCAGCTTGAACACGTTTTCTCTGTAGTAGTTCAGGTTGGTCACCTCGCAGTTGAAAAGATCTAAGCTCGAGGTTTTCTAACTTTTTCAGGGACTTTATTGTGCTGAGGTTTCAAATATTGTTGCCACTTAAATTTAGATGCATGAGGTTTGGACACTTTTCTGCCAATACTTCCAGGTCCCCTGAGATTCTGTTATCGCTTAGTTCAAGCTTCTCAAGTTTGTTTAACTTTGGTAAGTTTGCGACTGAGGTGAGGCCTACGTTGATTGTACTTAACCATTCCGATTGTACTTAACCATTCCAGCTCTTCAAATTCATCTGTGAGGCCGTCGATTTTGCCTTCATTTGACCGACAGTTGTCCAGGACAAGCTTTTTCACGTCAGAAGGCATCCTGTTCCGCAGCTCTAAATGAATCCGTTTGTCCATGTCCATCTCTCACACTCTCTCGCTGCGGAGGCTCCCGCTCTGGCAGAATTCAATCAATAAACCCCGAACCCCAGCCGGGCTTTTAGGACTTTGAAGGCTCAACCAGCTCCGCTCAATCTTCGAGTCCCCAGAACCCGCAGCGCACACTAAGATGATCCCTATCTCTCTTCTTAATTAGTATAGCTAATGTTGTGTTGAATTTATCTTTTCAAAGAACTACGTTTTTTAAATTTATTTACTATATAGTTTGCTTTTTGTTTCATTTATTTTCTGCTTCAATCTTTATTATTTCTTTTCTCCTGATATATATATATATTTTTTTTTGCTGTTGCTTTTCCAGTTCTCTAAGGCATGATCTTTAGTTGTTCATTTGCCAACTTTCCATCTTTTTCTTACATGCACCAAGGTGTCTCATAGAGTATGGAAACTCGTACACATTATCATTGACTTCCATGAATCTTTTGATTTTGGTCTTAATTTCTTCAATAGTTGTGAAATCATTCAGGAGTGGGTTATTTAGATTCCATATTATTGTGTATTTTTATGTTTTTTTAAATTAATATCATGTTTAATTCCACCATGGTCATAAAAGATGCTGGATATTGTTTCTATGTCTCTGAATCTATAAAGCTTGTTTTGTGTCCTATCATGTGGTCAATCTTTGTAAAGATTTTATGTGGGAATAGGAGAACAGTATATTTCACGATTTTTGGGTGGAAGGTTCTATAGACATCTGTTAAGTCCATTTGATTTATGATATTGCTTAAATCCAGTATTTTTTTGCTTATCTTTTGTCTAGACTATCTGTCCAATGGAGATAGGGGTTTGTGGAGATCCTCAATTAGTGTGTTGCAGTCTATCTCTCCTTTTAGATCTAACAGACTTTCCTTCACATATTTGAGTGCTCCTGAGTTGGGTGCATAGATACTTAGAAGCATTATATCTTCTTGTTGAATTAGACCTTCTTCTACTATATTATGCCGTTTTTTTCTCTTCTTACAGTTTTTGTTTTAAAGACTATTTTGTCTAAAATTAAAATCCTGACTCCAGATCTTTTATGATTCCCATTTGCATGGAATGCCTTATTCTAGCCCTTCACTTTAGTCTATGTATGTCTTTATCCATGAGATATGTTTCTTGTGGGCAACAGATAGAAGGTTTATGTTTTTAAATCAATTAAGCCACCTATCCCTTGATTGGAGAATTTGTTCCATTAATATTCAACATTATTATTTATACTTCTGGATATGCCCCAACCATTAAGTTGGCCATTTTCTTGGTTGTTTTTTATTCTCTTAGCTCTTTTTGTCTCTTTTTTTAGTTTTCCTAGTATAACACTCTCTTCAGAATTTCTTGAAGAGCTGGTCTGATGTTGGTAAATTCTTTCAGGTTTTGTTTGTAAATATTTTTATTTTTGCCATATGTCAGATAATTTTGCTGGGTAATCTTGATTGAAATTATTTCTCTCTTAACATTTTCAGTATATCTTCGTATCTTTCCTTGATTGCATTGTTTTCATTGAAAGGTCCGATGTCAGCCTGATGGGATAACCTCTGTAAGTCACTTAACATTTCTCTCCTGCCAATTTTAGCATCTTGTCTTTAACTGTGGTTTTTGGCAGTCTGATGTTGTGCCATGGAGAGGATCTTCTTAGATTGATTTTATTTGGGGTCTTTTGTATTTCCTGGGCCTGGATGTTTGAGTACTTCTCTAGACTTGGGAAGTTTTACTCCAGGATTTCATGGAATAAAATTTCAATGCCCTTATTAGTTTCTTTATCTTCCAGGATACCAATTATTCAGATATTTAGATGTTAAATTGACTCTAGTATTTCTATTATCCACATTTGTTGGTGTTATTTTCTCTATCTTTTTGGTGTTTTTTTTTTTTTTTTTTTTTTTCTCGTTTAGAGGTTTTGTCTTCTACATCTAAGATTAGAACTTCTATAAGGTCTAATTGACTTTTTTTGGGGGGAGAGGTTTTTGCTATAGGGCGCATGCACTCGCCAGAAAGACAGAGATAGAAAGCAAGAAATCACCCTCCAGGGGAGATGGCATGTCACAATCCCTTCTCCTCCATTCTCCTCTCAGGATCTTGGGCATGTACACACATGTGCCCAGCATGAGTTTAAACCATGAGGTCCATGACTTTGAACCACAGTTGAATATATGGGAGTTCAGTGACATACCCATTATGCCAACTACTGGTCCTTCTAATTGATTTTTTTTTTTTGAAGAGGTTTTTGCTATAGGGCACATGCGCTCGCCAGAAACACAGAGAGAGAAAGAGAGACAGAACGTGAGAAATCACCCCCCAGGGCGGATGGCCATGCCGCAATCCCTTCTCCTCCATTGTCCTCTCAGGATCTTGGGCACGCACACACACATGCCCGGCATGAGTTTAAGCCACTGGGTCCGGGATGCGAACCGCAGGTGACTACATGGGAGTCCAGCGATATAGCCATTATGCTAAATGCTGGTCCCCTTCTAATTGACTTTTAATACTTCCAAAAGAGGTTTTGATTTCCTGTATTACATTCTTCATCTATAACAGTTCTGTTTGATTTTTTTTTTATCTAGTACATTTTTTTCTTTCAAATAATGGAAGGACTTCCTCATCTTCAGGAATTCGTTGTTTCTTTTCTGTTCTATCTTACAGAGTTTTATCACCATAAGTGTTCTTAATTCTCTTTCTGACATTTCAGTAACTTTGTCTTTTTTTGTTCAAGAGATGGAGGCTAGTTACTGTGTTTTTTGGTGGAGACGTATTTCCTGGTTTTCTCATACTTGATGCTCTTGTGTGACTTTTAGTCATTTGGTGATGTATTCACTATTGATAAATCTTTGTAGAATATTTCTGCATCTGTGAATAGTTACTTACCTTTTGCTGCAAATTTCTTCTGTGCCAATTTGGTCCCCAGAGGAGGAGCTTTTTCATTATTATTATTTATTATGTTTATACATTCAGTCTTTATACAACATTTAGTTTGTAAAGAGATTTTACCCAACATGATATATGCCACACAGCACACAAGTTGAGACAACTGTACATGACATCACCAACAGGCAAAAACTGTATCTGTGTAAAACAGATACAAAAAATTGTCCTTTCCATATTTTCCCAAATTTCCCTTCACTCTTCCCCTCTCCCACTCTCCTACTACTTTGTCCCCTGTGTCCATAACAATTTTTAATGCTTTTATTTCTCCCAGCCTTTCAGTCTCTACTGTAGAGTGTAGACACTTGGTATATTTTAAGTGGAGACATACAATGTCTCTCCTTCATAGCCTAATTTATTCACTCAACAATAGATCTTCCATGTTCATCCACTTTCTATTAAATGCCAGGGTCTTGTTGTTTTTTTATGGCTGAACAGTATTCCATGGAGTATATGTGCCACACTTTTTTTTTTCTCTTTTGTTCTTTTTTTTTTTCAATTTATTTATTTGCATTCATTCACTGAACATCATTACAGCATACAAAATGAGATTTTCCATCCAAAATACACTATATATTGTCTCAATCAAGCACATCAACAAACATGTTATTGTCAGTAAATGATCTTCCATTTCTTGTCTTCTGTATGTTTTGCTTTTTTTCCCCCCATCCTTGATTCTCTATCTCTTACCCTCTGCCATCTCCCACTCTCCTTCCACAGTCTCTGGTATCTATGTTTGCTTTCTATACTGTTTTCTCCTCACATTTTATTGTATCGCCAAAGACCCTAATCAATCCAAATACCCTCATAGCAAACACAGGTGATACCCACATTTCCATGAACACAAGTCTTACTTTACGCATCCTATAAAGTAGCACCTAGCTGTGGCTACATATCCTACTGCAGTCATTGAATATATATATATATATATATCTTTTTCTGAAACTTTTTTTTGTAACTCAATTTACATTCCTTCCCTAAGCTTCATCACAGCATACAAAATGCAATCTCCCATCCAGTACACCCTGCATAGTGATACAATCATGCACATTACAAAAAATTTTCCATTACTAGTTCCTAGAATTACTTCCACCCCTCTTTCTGACCCTCTGTCTCTTCCCACCCTCCTCTCACACCACCTCCGGTGTCTACAATTGTCCTTCATTCCCTTCCCACCCACATTGCATTGATCACACAATTTCCTACACAATCTAACTACTTTCAGTGGTGAGTTCACTCATTACTACTAAGAAACCAGTTTTAACTTAACTCAAAGAAATGCCAAGGAATTTTGCTTAAAGCCAGGAAACAAGTTAGGATTCTGTTCAAATGGTAAGTGCATGAACCTATCAGTTCCATGTACTTTTATCTTCTGTTCTGGTTCAATTTTCCTGATTAAATTCTGGGATATAATATTCAACTCCATACTTGTCCCTTTGATTAAGTTGGCCAATTTCATAGTTTTTGGACTCTTATTTCCATGTGTCTGTGTTTAATTTTCTTGATACAGCACACCCTTGAGAACTTCTTGGAGATCTGGTCTGGTGCTGGTAAATTCTTTCAGGTTTTGTTTATCTGAGAATGTTCTTGTCTTTTCTTCCCACCTGAAAGATAATCTTGCCGGGTACAGTATTCTTGGCTGAAATTGCTTCTCTCGTAACACTTTGAATATATTTTCCCATTCTCTCCTCGCTCGCATTGTTTCCGATGAGAGATCTGCTGTTAGCCTGATGGGATGTCCTTTGTAGGTAACTTGATGTTTTTCTCTTGCCAATCTTAGTATCTTGTCTTTGTCTGCGGTTTTGGTCAACCTGGCTATAATGTGTCTTGGAGAAGATCTTCTTGGGTTGATTCTATTTGGGGTCCTTTGTATTTCCTGGGACTGGATCTTCGAATGCCTCTCTAGGTTTGGAAAGTTTTCTTGCAGGATTTCATGGAGTAGATTATCAATGCCCTTATGGGTCTCTTCACCTTCTGGAATGCCAATTATCCAGATATTTGGACGTTTGATGGTATCCAGTACTTCTCGCATATCATTCTCAAATTTTTGAGCCATTTTCTCAGTCTTCATGGTGGATTTTTCTAAGCCAGCCATTTTCTCTTCTACATCTGAGATTCTATTTTCTGAATGATCTAGTCTGCTTTTAATACTTTCAAGGGAGATTTTGACTTCTTGTATTATAGACTTCATCTCTAGCAGTTCCATTTGAGTCTTTTGTAAAGTGTGTAATTCCACTTTTAGATCTTGCAAGAATTTCCTCATCTCCTGGAACTCGGCAACTTCTTTCTCCTTTCTCTTTAGCAGTTCATTATCTCTCTTTTCTTCCATCTCTGTTAGCTTCGACATTACGAATGCTCTAAATTCCTTATCAGACATTTCCATGACTTTCACCGAACTGCTTGTGGATGAAGGAGGGTTACTCTTTTCCCGTGGAGGAGAGGTATTTTCTCGTTTTCCCATATTTCTCGTAATCCGGCGGTGATTTCTTGTCATCTGATGAATGGTGTGTTTCTTTCAAATTCTTGAAGTTAAGCCTCAATGTTCAGGAGCAAGCAGACAGAGGTGTTCAAGAATCTGTTTGCAGTTCTGTTGTGATCGCTGGTGCACAAGAGTCAGTATATATTGGGTGGAGAGACAAGAAAAAGGAAAATGAAAAAGAGAGAGAGAAACAAAAACAAAAAGAGAGAACAAAAGACAAAAAAATAAAAAATTATAATTACTTTTCTTTTTTTTTTTTTTAAAGAAAAAAATCACAAAACAGAAAACCGCGCGGCGCGCTTGTGCGCCGCGCGAAAAATCTAGTTCCCAGTAGCCATGAGTAGTCTTGTCAGAGAAGAGCTCAACTCTCCTGCCACACTAGCTCTGCTCGCTGGAGGCTGAATTATGAGTAGAAAATCTTCATTTCTTCTGTTCCCTGAAAAATCTAGTTCCCTGTAGCCATGAGTAGTCTTGTCAGAGAAGAGCTCAACTCTCCTGCCTGGGAGAAAGGAGCAGAAGGGATTATTAACAAAACAATAGGAGGAGCTGAGAGCCAGAGAAAAACTTTACCTTTAAAAAAATCGTAAAAAGGAAAAATTACCAAAAAAAAAAAATGAGGAGACAGGAGCAGAGAGAGACAGAGACCTCAGAGACACAGAGACAGAGATAGAAGGCCAGAGGGGCTCCCTACCACACTAGCTCTGCTCGCTGGAGGCTGAATTATGAGTAGAAAATCTTCATTTCTCCTGTTCCCTGAAAAATCTAGTTCCCAGTAGCCATGAGTAGTCTTGTCAGAGAAGAGCTCAACTCTCCTGCCACACTAGCTCTGCTCGCTGGAGGCTGAATTATGAGTAGAAAATCTTCATTTCTCCTGTTCCCTGAAAAATCTAGTTCCCTGTAGCCATGAGTAGACTTGTCAGAGAAGAGCTCAACTCTCCTGCCTGGGAGAAAGGAGCAGAAGGGATTATTAACAAAACAATAGGAGGAGCTGAGAGCCAGAGAAAAACTTTACCTTTAAAAAAATCGTAAAAAGGAAAAATTACCAAAAAAAAAAAATGAGGAGACAGGAGCAGAGAGAGACAGAGACCTCAGAGACACAGAGACAGAGATAGAAGGCCAGAGGGGCTCCCTACCACACTAGCTCTGCTCGCTGGAGGCTGAATTATGAGTAGAAAATCTTCATTTCTCCTGTTCCCTGAAAAATCTAGTTCCCAGTAGCCATGAGTAGTCTTGTCAGAGAAGAGCTCAACTCTCCTGCCTGGGAGAAAGGAGCAGAAGGGATTATTAACAAAACAATAGGAGGAGCTGAGAGCCAGAGAAAAACTTTACCTTTAAAAAAATCGTAAAAAGGAAAAATTACCAAAAAAAAAAATGAGGAGACAGGAGCAGAGAGAGACAGAGACCTCAGAGACACAGAGACAGAGATAGAAGGCCAGAGGGGCTCCCTACCACACTAGCTCTGCTCGCTGGAGGCTGAATTATGAGTAGAAAATCTTCATTTCTCCTGTTCCCTGAAAAATCTAGTTCCCAGTAGCCATGAGTAGTCTTGTCAGAGAAGAGCTCAACTCTCCTGCCACACTAGCTCTGCTCGCTGGAGGCTGAATTATGAGTAGAAAATCTTCATTTCTCCTGTTCCCTGAAAAATCTAGTTCCCAGTAGCCATGAGTAGTCTTGTCAGAGAAGAGCTCAACTTTCCTGCCTGGGAGAAAGGAGCAGTAGGGATTATTATCAAAACAATAGGAGGAGCTGAGAGCCAGAGAAAAACTTTACCTTTAAAAAAATCGTAAAAAGGAAAAATTACCAAAAAAAAAAAATGAGGAGACAGGAGCAGAGAGAGACAGAGACCTCAGAGACACAGAGACAGAGATAGAAGGCCAGAGGGGCTCCCTACCACACTAGCTCTGCTCGCTGGAGGCTGAATTATGAGTAGAAAATCTTCATTTCTCCTGTTCCCTGAAAAATCTAGTTCCCAGTAGCCATGAGTAGTCTTGTCAGAGAAGAGCTCAACTCTCCTGCCACACTAGCTCTGCTCGCTGGAGGCTGAATTATGAGTAGAAAATCTTCATTTCTCCTGTTCCCTGAAAAATCTAGTTCCCAGTAGCCATGAGTAGTCTTGTCAGAGAAGAGCTCAACTCTCCTGCCACACTAGCTCTGCTCGCTGGAGGCTGAATTATGAGTAGAAAATCTTCATTTCTCCTGTTCCCTGAAAAATCTAGTTCCCAGTAGCCATGAGTAGTCTTGTCAGAGAAGAGCTCAACTCTCCTGCCACACTAGCTCTGCTCGCTGGAGGCTGAATTATGAGTAGAAAATCTTCATTTCTCCTGTTCCCTGAAAAATCTAGTTCCCAGTAGCCATGAGTAGTCTTGTCAGAGAAGAGCTCAACTCTCCTGCCTGGGAGAAAGGAGCAGAAGGGATTATTAACAAAACAATAGGAGGAGCTGAGAGCCAGAGAAAAACTTTACCTTTAAAAAAATCGTGAAAAGGAAAAATTACCAAAAAAAAAAAAATGAGGAGACAGGAGCAGAGAGAGACAGAGACCTCAGAGACACAGAGACAGAGATAGAAGGCCAGAGGGGCTCCCTACCACACTAGTTCTGCTCGCTGGAGGCTGAATTATGAGTAGAAAATCTTCATTTCTCCTGTTCCCTGAAAAATCTAGTTCCCAGTAGCCATGAGTAGTCTTGTCAGAGAAGAGCTCAACTCTCCTGCCACACTAGCTCTGCTCGCTGGAGGCTGAATTATGAGTAGAAAATCTTCATTTCTCCTGTTCCCTGAAAAATCTAGTTCCCTGTAGCTATGAGTAGTCTTGTCAGAGAAGAGCTCAACTCTCCTGCCTGGGAGAAAGGAGCAGAAGGGATTATTAACAAAACAATAGGAGGAGCTGAGAGCCAGAGAAAAACTTTACCTTTAAAAAAATCGTAAAAAGGAAAAATTACCAAAAAAAAAAAAATGAGGAGACAGGAGCAGAGAGAGACAGAGACCTCAGAGACACAGAGACAGAGATAGAAGGCCAGAGGGGCTCCCTACCACACTAGCTCTGCTCGCTGGAGGCTGAATTATGAGTAGAAAATCTTCATTTCTCCTGTTCCCTGAAAAATCTAGTTCCCAGTAGCCATGAGTAGTCTTGTCAGAGAAGAGCTCAACTCTCCTGCCTGGGAGAAAGGAGCAGAAGGGATTATTAACAAAACAATAGGAGGAGCTGAGAGCCAGAGAAAAACTTTACCTTTAAAAAAATCGTAAAAAGGAAAAATTACCAAAAAAAAAAAATGAGGAGACAGGAGCAGAGAGAGACAGAGACCTCAGAGACACAGAGACAGAGATAGAAGGCCAGAGGGGCTCCCTACCACACTAGCTCTGCTCGCTGGAGGCTGAATTTTGAGTAGAAAATCTTCATTTCTCCTGTTCCCTGAAAAATCTAGTTCCCAGTAGCCATGAGTAGTCTTGTCAGAGAAGAGCTCAACTCTCAAGCCACACTAGCTCTGCTCGCTGGAGGCTGAATTATGAGTAGAAAATCTTCATTTCTCCTGTTCCCTGAAAAATCTAGTTCCCAGTAGCCATGAGTAGTCTTGTCAGAGAAGAGCTCAACTTTCCTGCCTGGGAGAAAGGAGCAGTAGGGATTATTATCAAAACAATAGGAGGAGCTGAGAGCCAGAGAAAAACTTTACCTTTAAAAAAATCGTAAAAAGGAAAAATTACCAAAAAAAAAAAATGAGGAGACAGGAGCAGAGAGAGACAGAGACCTCAGAGACACAGAGACAGAGATAGAAGGCCAGAGGGGCTCCCTACCACACTAGCTCTGCTCGCTGGAGGCTGAATTATGAGTAGAAAATCTTCATTTCTCCTGTTCCCTGAAAAATCTAGTTCCCAGTAGCCATGAGTAGTCTTGTCAGAGAAGAGCTCAACTCTCCTGCCACACTAGCTCTGCTCGCTGGAGGCTGAATTATGAGTAGAAAATCTTCATTTCTCCTGTTCCCTGAAAAATCTAGTTCCCAGTAGCCATGAGTAGTCTTGTCAGAGAAGAGCTCAACTCTCCTGATACACTAGCTCTGCTCGCTGGAGGCTGAATTATGAGTAGAAAATCTTCATTTCTCCTGTTCCCTGAAAAATCTAGTTCCCAGTAGCCATGAGTAGTCTTGTCAGAGAAGAGCTCAACTCTCCTGCCACACTAGCTCTGCTCGCTGGAGGCTGAATTATGAGTAGAAAATCTTCATTTCTCCTGTTCCCTGAAAAATCTAGTTCCCAGTAGCCATGAGTAGTCTTGTCAGAGAAGAGCTCAACTCTCCTGCCTGGGAGAAAGGAGCAGAAGGGATTATTAACAAAACAATAGGAGGAGCTGAGAGCCAGAGAAAAACTTTACCTTTAAAAAAATCGTGAAAAGGAAAAATTACCAAAAAAAAAAAAATGAGGAGACAGGAGCAGAGAGAGACAGAGACCTCAGAGACACAGAGACAGAGATAGAAGGCCAGAGGGGCTCCCTACCACACTAGCTCTGCTCGCTGGAGTCTGAATTATGAGTAGAAAATCTTCATTTCTCCTGTTCCCTGAAAAATCTAGTTCCCAGTAGCCATGAGTAGTCTTGTCAGAGAAGAGCTCAACTCTCCTGCCACACTAGCTCTGCTCGCTGGAGGCTGAATTATGAGTAGAAAATCTTCATTTCTCCTGTTCCCTGAAAAATCTAGTTCCCTGTAGCTATGAGTAGTCTTGTCAGAGAAGAGCTCAACTCTCCTGCCTGGGAGAAAGGAGCAGAAGGGATTATTAACAAAACAATAGGAGGAGCTGAGAGCCAGAGAAAAACTTTACCTTTAAAAAAATCGTAAAAAGGAAAAATTACCAAAAAAAAAAAAAAATGAGGAGACAGGAGCAGAGAGAGACAGAGACCTCAGAGACAAAGAGACAAAGATAGAAGGCCAGAGGGGGTCCCTACCACACTAGCTCTGCTCGCTGGAGGCTGAATTATGAGTAGAAAATCTTCATTTCTCCTGTTCCCTGAAAAATCTAGTTCCCAGTAGCCATGAGTAGTCTTGTCAGAGAAGAGCTCAACTCTCCTGCCACACTAGCTCTGCTCGCTGGAGGCTGAATTATGAGTAGAAAATCTTCATTTCTTCTGTTCCCTGAAAAATCTAGTTCCCTGTAGCCATGAGTAGTCTTGTCAGAGAAGAGCTCAACTCTCCTGCCTGGGAGAAAGGAGCAGAAGGGATTATTAACAAAACAATAGGAGGAGCTGAGAGCCAGAGAAAAACTTTACCTTTAAAAAATCGTAAAAAGGAAAAATTACCAAAAAAAAAAAAAAAATGAGGAGACAGGAGCAGAGAGAGACAGAGACCTCAGAGACACAGAGACAGAGATAGAAGTCCAGAGGGGCTCCCTACCACACTAGCTCTGCTCGCTGGAGGCTGAATTATGAGTAGAAAATCTTCATTTCTCCTGTTCCCTGAAAAATCTAGTTCCCAGTAGCCATGAGTAGTCTTGTCAGAGAAGAGCTCAACTCTCCTGCCTGGGAGAAAGGAGCAGAAGGGATTATTAACAAAACAATAGGAGGAGCTGAGAGCCAGAGAAAAACTTTACCTTTAAAAAAATCGTAAAAAAGAAAAATTACCAAAAAAAAAAAAATGAGGAGACAGGAGCAGAGAGAGACAGAGACCTCAGAGACACAGAGACAGAGATAGAAGGCCAGAGGGGCTCCCTACCACACTAGCTCTGCTCGCTGGAGGCTTAATTATGAGTAGAAAATCTTCATTTCTCCTGTTCCCTGAAAAATCTAGTTCCCAGTAGCCATGAGTAGTCTTGTCAGAGAAGAGCTCAACTCTCCTGCCACACTAGCTATGCTCGCTGGAGGCTGAATTATGAGTAGAAAATCTTCATTTCTCCTGTTCCCTGAAAAATCTAGTTCCCAGTAGCCATGAGTAGTCTTGTCAGAGAAGAGCTCAACTCTCCTGCCACACTAGCTCTGCTCGCTGGAGGCTGAATTATGAGTAGAAAATCTTCATTTCTCCTGTTCCCTGAAAAATCTAGTTCCCAGTAGCCATGAGTAGTCTTGTCAGAGAAGAGCTCAACTCTCCTGCCACACTAGCTCTGCTCGCTGGAGGCTGAATTATGAGTAGAAAATCTTCATTTCTTCTGTTCCCTGAAAAATCTAGTTCCCTGTAGCCATGAGTAGTCTTGTCAGAGAAGAGCTCAACTCTCCTGCCTGGGAGAAAGGAGCAGAAGGGATTATTAACAAAACAATAGGAGGAGCTGAGAGCCAGAGAAAAACTTTACCTTTAAAAAAATCGTAAAAAGGAAAAATTACCAAAAAAAAAAAAATGAGGAGACAGGAGCAGAGAGAGACAGAGACCTCAGAGACACAGAGACAGAGATAGAAGGCCAGAGGGGCTCCCTACCACACTAGCTCTGCTCGCTGGAGGCTGAATTATGAGTAGAAAATCTTCATTTCTCCTGTTCCCTGAAAAATCTAGTTCCCAGTAGCCATGAGTAGTCTTGTCAGAGAAGAGCTCAACTCTCCTGCCACACTAGCTCTGCTCGCTGGAGGCTGAATTATGAGTAGAAAATCTTCATTTCTCCTGTTCCCTGAAAAATCTAGTTCCCAGTAGCCATGAGTAGTCTTGTCAGAGAAGAGCTCAACTCTCCTGCCACACTAGCTCTGCTCGCTGGAGGCTGAATTATGAGTAGAAAATCTTCATTTCTTCTGTTCCCTGAAAAATCTAGTTCCCTGTAGCCATGAGTAGTCTTGTCAGAGAAGAGCTCAACTCTCCTGCCTGGGAGAAAGGAGCAGAAGGGATTATTAACAAAACAATAGGAGGAGCTGAGAGCCAGAGAAAAACTTTACCTTTAAAAAAATCGTAAAAAGGAAAAATTACCAAAAAAAAAAAATGAGGAGACAGGAGCAGAGAGAGACAGAGACCTCAGAGACACAGAGACAGAGATAGAAGGCCAGAGGGGCTCCCTACCACACTAGCTCTGCTCGCTGGAGGCTGAATTATGAGTAGAAAATCTTCATTTCTCCTGTTCCCTGAAAAATCTAGTTCCCAGTAGCCATGAGTAGTCTTGTCAGAGAAGAGCTCAACTCTCCTGCCACACTAGCTCTGCTCGCTGGAGGCTGAATTATGAGTAGAAAATCTTCATTTCTCCTGTTCCCTGAAAAATCTAGTTCCCAGTAGCCATGAGTAGTCTTGTCAGAGAAGAGCTCAACTCTCCTGCCACACTAGCTCTGCTCGCTGGAGGCTGAATTATGAGTAGAAAATCTTCATTTCTCCCGTTCCCTGAAAAATCTAGTTCCCAGTAGCCATGAGTAGTCTTGTCAGAGAAGAGCTCAACTCTCCTGCCACACTAGCTCTGCTCGCTGGAGGCTGAATTATGAGTAGAAAATCTTCATTTCTCCTGTTCCCTGAAAAATCTAGTTCCCAGTAGCCATGAGTAGTCTTGTCAGAGAAGAGCTCAACTCTCCTGCCACACTAGCTCTGCTCGCTGGAGGCTGAATTATGAGTAGAAAATTTTCATTTCTCCTTCTCCCTGAAAAATCTAGTTCCCAGTAGCCATGAGTAGTCTTGTCAGAGAAGAGCTCAACTCTCCTGCCACACTAGCTCTGCTCGCTGGAGGCTGAATTATGAGTAGAAAATCTTCATTTCTCCTGTTCCCTGAAAAATCTAGTTCCCAGTAGCCATGAGTAGTCTTGTCAGAGAAGAGCTCAACTCTCCTGCCTGGGAGAAAGGAGCAGAAGGGATTATTAACAAAACAATAGGAGGAGCTGAGAGCCAGAGAAAAACTTTACCTTTAAAAAAATCGTGAAAAGGAAAAATTACCAAAAAAATAAAATGAGGAGACAGGAGCAGAGAGAGACAGAGACCTCAGAGACACAGAGACAGAGATAGAAGGCCAGAGGGGCTCCCTACCACACTAGCTCTGCTCGCTGGAGGCTAAATTATGAGTAGAAAATCTTCATTTCTCCTGTTCCCTGAAAAATCTAGTTCCCAGTAGCCATGAGTAGTCTTGTCAGAGAAGAGCTCAACTCTCCTGCCACACTAGCTCTGCTCGCTGGAGGCTGAATTATGAGTAGAAAATCTTCATTTCTCCTGTTCCCTGAAAAATCTAGTTCCCAGTAGCCATGAGTAGTCTTGTCAGAGAAGAGCTCAACTCTCCTGCCTGGGAGAAAGGAGCAGAAGGGAATATTAACAAAACAATAGGAGGAGCTGAGAGCCAGAGAAAAACTTTACCTTTAAAAAAATCGTAAAAAGGAAAAATTACCAAAAAAAAAAAAAATGAGGAGACAGGAGCAGAGAGAGACAGAGTACTCAGAGACACAGAGACAGAGATAGAAGGCCAGAGGGGCTCCCTACCACACTAGCTCTGCTCGCTGGAGGCTGAATTATGAGTAGAAAATCTTCATTTCTCCTGTTCCCTGAAAAATCTAGTTCCCTGTAGCCATGAGTAGTCTTGTCAGAGAAGAGCTCAACTCTCCTGCCTGGGAGAAAGGAGCAGAAGGGATTATTAACAAAACAATTGGAGGAGCTGAGAGCCAGAGAAAAACTTTACCTTTAAAAAAATCGTAAAAAGGAAAAATTAACAAAAAAAAAAAATGAGGAGACAGGAGCCCAGAGAGACAGAGACTTCAGAGACACAGAGACAGAGATAGAAGGCCAGAGGGGCTCCCTACCACACTAGCTCTGCTCGCTGGAGGCTGAATTATGAGTAGAAAATCTTCATTTCTCCTGTTCCCTGAAAAATCTAGTTCCCAGTAGCCATGAGTAGTCTTGTCAGAGAAGAGCTCAACTCTCCTGCCACACTAGCTCTGCTCGCTGGAGGCTGAATTATGAGTAGAAAATCTTCATTTCTCCTGTTCCCTGAAAAATCTAGTTCCCAGTAGCCATGAGTAGTCTTGTCAGAGAAGAGCTCAACTCTCCTGCCACACTAGCTCTGCTCGCTGGAGGCTGAATTATGAGTAGAAAATCTTCATTTCTCCTGTTCCCTGAAAAATCTAGTTCCCAGTAGCCATGAGTAGTCTTGTCAGAGAAGAGCTCAACTCTCCTGCCACACTAGCTCTGCTCGCTGGAGGCTGAATTATGAGTAGAAAATCTTCATTTCTCCTGTTCCCTGAAAAATCTAGTTCCCAGTAGCCATGAGTAGTCTTGTCAGAGAAGAGCTCAACTCTCCTGCCACACTAGCTCTGCTCGCTGGAGGCTGAATTATGAGTAGAAAATCTTCATTTCTCCTGTTCCCTGAAAAATCTAGTTCCCTGTAGCTATGACTAGTCTTGTCAGAGAAGAGCTCAACTCTCCTGCCTGGGAGAAAGGAGCAGAAGGGATTATTAACAAAACAATAGGAGGAGCTGAGAGCCAGAGAAAAACTTTACCTTTAAAAAAATCGTAAAAAGGAAAAATTACCAAAAAAAAAAAAAATGAGGATACAGGAGCAGAGAGAGACAGAGACCTCAGAGACAAAGAGACAAAGATAGAAGGCCAGAGGGGGTCCCTACCACACTAGCTCTGCTCGCTGGAGGCTGAATTATGAGTAGAAAATCTTCATTTCTCCTGTTCCCTGAAAAATCTAGTTCCCAGTAGCCATGAGTAGTCTTGTCAGAGAAGAGCTCAACTCTCCTGCCACACTAGCTCTGCTCGCTGGAGGCTGAATTATGAGTAGAAAATCTTCATTTCTCCTGTTCCCTGAAAAATCTAGTTCCCAGTAGCCATGAGTAGTCTTGTCAGAGAAGAGCTCAACTCTCCTGCCACACTAGCTCTGCTCGCTGGAGGCTGAATTATGAGTAGAAAATCTTCATTTCTTCTGTTCCCTGAAAAATCTAGTTCCCTGTAGCCATGAGTAGTCTTGTCAGAGAAGAGCTCAACTCTCCTGCCTGGGAGAAAGGAGCAGAAGGGATTATTAACAAAACAATAGGAGGAGCTGAGAGCCAGAGAAAAACTTTACCTTTAAAAAAATCGTAAAAAGGAAAAATTACCAAAAAAAAAAATGAGGAGACAGGAGCAGAGAGAGACAGAGACCTCAGAGACACAGAGACAGAGATAGAAGGCCAGAGGGGCTCCCTACCACACTAGCTCTGCTCGCTGGAGGCTGAATTATGAGTAGAAAATCTTCATTTCTCCTGTTCCCTGAAAAATCTAGTTCCCAGTAGCCATGAGTAGTCTTGTCAGAGAAGAGCTCAACTCTCCTGCCACACTAGCTCTGCTCGCTGGAGGCTGAATTATGAGTAGAAAATCTTCATTTCTCCTGTTCCCTGAAAAATCTAGTTCCCTGTAGCCATGAGTAGACTTGTCAGAGAAGAGCTCAACTCTCCTGCCTGGGAGAAAGGAGCAGAAGGGATTATTAACAAAACAATAGGAGGAGCTGAGAGCCAGAGAAAAACTTTACCTTTAAAAAAATCGTAAAAAGGAAAAATTACCAAAAAAAAAAAAAATGAGGAGACAGGAGCAGAGAGAGACAGAGACCTCAGAGACACAGAGACAGAGATAGAAGGCCAGAGGGGCTCCCTACCACACTAGCTCTGCTCGCTGGAGGCTGAATTATGAGTAGAAAATCTTTATTTCTCCTGTTCCCTGAAAAATCTAGTTCCCAGTAGCCATGAGTAGTCTTGTCAGAGAAGAGCTCAACTCTCCTGCCTGGGAGAAAGGAGCAGAAGAGATTATTAACAAAACAATAGGAGGAGCTGAGAGCCAGAGAAAAACTTTACCTTTAAAAAAATCGTAAAAAGGAAAAATTACCAAAAAAAAAAATGAGGAGACAGGAGCAGAGAGAGACAGAGACCTCAGAGACACAGAGACAGAGATAGAAGGCCAGAGGGGCTCCCTACCACACTAGCTCTGCTCGCTGGAGGCTGAATTATGAGTAGAAAATCTTCATTTCTCCTGTTCCCTGAAAAATCTAGTTCCCAGTAGCCATGAGTAGTCTTGTCAGAGAAGAGCTCAACTCTCAAGCCACACTAGCTCTGCTCGCTGGAGGCTGAATTATGAGTAGAAAATCTTCATTCCTCCTGTTCCCTGAAAAATCTAGTTCCCAGTAGCCATGAGTAGTCTTGTCAGAGAAGAGCTCAACTCTCCTGCCACACTAGCTCTGCTCGCTGGAGGCTGAATTATGAGTAGAAAATCTTCATTTCTCCTGTTCCCTGAAAAATCTAGTTCCCAGTAGCCATGAGTAGTCTTGTCAGAGAAGAGCTCAACTCTCCTGCCACACTAGCTCTGCTCGCTGGAGGCTGAATTATGAGTAGAAAATCTTCATTTCTCCTCTTCCCTGAAAAATCTAGTTCCCAGTAGCCATGAGTAGTCTTGTCAGAGAAGAGCTCAACTCTCCTGCCTGGGAGAAAGGAGCAGAAGGGATTATTAACAAAACAATAGGAGGAGCTGAGAGCCAGAGAAAAACTTTACCTTTAAAAAAATCGTAAAAAGGAAAAATTACCAAAAAAAAAAAAATGAGGAGACAGGAGCCCAGAGAGACAGAAACCTCAGAGACACAGAGACAGAGATAGAAGGCCAGAGGGGGTCCCTACCACACTAGCTCTGCTCGCTGGAGGCTGAATTATGAGTAGAAAATCTTCATTTCTCCTGTCCCCGGAAAAATCTAGTTCCCAGTAGCCATGAGTAGTCTTGTCAGAGAAGAGCTCAACTCTCCTGCCACACTAGCTCTGCTCGCTGGAGGCTGAATTATGAGTAGAAAATCTTCATTTCTCCTGTTCCCTGAAAAATCTAGTTCCCAGTAGCCATGAGTAGTCTTGTCAGAGAAGAGCTCAACTCTCCTGCCACACTAGCTCTGCTCGCTGGAGGCTGAATTATGAGTAGAAAATCTTCATTTCTCCCGTTCCCTGAAAAATCTAGTTCCCAGTAGCCATGAGTAGTCTTGTCAGAGAAGAGCTCAACTCTCCTGCCACACTAGCTCTGCTCGCTGGAGGCTGAATTATGAGTAGAAAATCTTCATTTCTCCTGTTCCCTGAAAAATCTAGTTCCCAGTAGCCATGAGTAGTCTTGTCAGAGAAGAGCTCAACTCTCCTGCCACACTAGCTCTGCTCGCTGGAGGCTGAATTATGAGTAGAAAATTTTCATTTCTCCTTCTCCCTGAAAAATCTAGTTCCCAGTAGCCATGAGTAGTCTTGTCAGAGAAGAGCTCAACTCTCCTGCCACACTAGCTCTGCTCGCTGGAGGCTGAATTATGAGTAGAAAATCTTCATTTCTCCTGTTCCCTGAAAAATCTAGTTCCCAGTAGCCATGAGTAGTCTTGTCAGAGAAGAGCTCAACTCTCCTGCCTGGGAGAAAGGAGCAGAAGGGATTATTAACAAAACAATAGGAGGAGCTGAGAGCCAGAGAAAAACTTTACCTTTAAAAAAATCGTGAAAAGGAAAAATTACCAAAAAAATAAAATGAGGAGACAGGAGCAGAGAGAGACAGAGACCTCAGAGACACAGAGACAGAGATAGAAGGCCAGAGGGGCTCCCTACCACACTAGCTCTGCTCGCTGGAGGCTAAATTATGAGTAGAAAATCTTCATTTCTCCTGTTCCCTGAAAAATCTAGTTCCCAGTAGCCATGAGTAGTCTTGTCAGAGAAGAGCTCAACTCTCCTGCCACACTAGCTCTGCTCGCTGGAGGCTGAATTATGAGTAGAAAATCTTCATTTCTCCTGTTCCCTGAAAAATCTAGTTCCCAGTAGCCATGAGTAGTCTTGTCAGAGAAGAGCTCAACTCTCCTGCCTGGGAGAAAGGAGCAGAAGGGAATATTAACAAAACAATAGGAGGAGCTGAGAGCCAGAGAAAAACTTTACCTTTAAAAAAATCGTAAAAAGGAAAAATTACCAAAAAAAAAAAAAAATGAGGAGACAGGAGCAGAGAGAGACAGAGTACTCAGAGACACAGAGACAGAGATAGAAGGCCAGAGGGGCTCCCTACCACACTAGCTCTGCTCGCTGGAGGCTGAATTATGAGTAGAAAATCTTCATTTCTCCTGTTCCCTGAAAAATCTAGTTCCCTGTAGCCATGAGTAGTCTTGTCAGAGAAGAGCTCAACTCTCCTGCCTGGGAGAAAGGAGCAGAAGGGATTATTAACAAAACAATTGGAGGAGCTGAGAGCCAGAGAAAAACTTTACCTTTAAAAAAATCGTAAAAAGGAAAAATTAACAAAAAAAAAAATGAGGAGACAGGAGCCCAGAGAGACAGAGACTTCAGAGAAACAGAGACAGAGATAGAAGGCCAGAGGGGCTCCCTACCACACTAGCTCTGCTCGCTGGAGGCTGAATTATGAGTAGAAAATCTTCATTTCTCCTGTTCCCTGAAAAATCTAGTTCCCAGTAGCCATGAGTAGTCTTGTCAGAGAAGAGCTCAACTCTCCTGCCACACTAGCTCTGCTCGCTGGAGGCTGAATTATGAGTAGAAAATCTTCATTTCTCCTGTTCCCTGAAAAATCTAGTTCCCTGTAGCCATGAGTAGTCTTGTCAGAGAAGAGCTCAACTCTCCTGCCACACTAGCTCTGCTCGCTGGAGGCTGAATTATGAGTAGAAAATCTTCATTTCTCCTGTTCCCTGAAAAATCTAGTTCCCAGTAGCCATGAGTAGTCTTGTCAGAGAAGAGCTCAACTCTCCTGCCACACTAGCTCTGCTCGCTGGACGCTGAATTATGAGTAGAAAATCTTCATTTCTCCTGTTCCCTGAAAAATCTAGTTCCCAGTAGCCATGAGTAGTCTTGTCAGAGAAGAGCTCAACTCTCCTGCCACACTAGCTCTGCTCGCTGGAGGCTGAATTATGAGTAGAAAATCTTCATTTCTCCTGTTCCCTGAAAAATCTAGTTCCCTGTAGCTATGACTAGTCTTGTCAGAGAAGAGCTCAACTCTCCTGCCTGGGAGAAAGGAGCAGAAGGGATTATTAACAAAACAATAGGAGGAGCTGAGAGCCAGAGAAAAACTTTACCTTTAAAAAAATCGTAAAAAGGAAAAATTACCAAAAAAAAAAAAATGAGGATACAGGAGCAGAGAGAGACAGAGACCTCAGAGACAAAGAGACAAAGATAGAAGGCCAGAGGGGGTCCCTACCACACTAGCTCTGCTCGCTGGAGGCTGAATTATGAGTAGAAAATCTTCATTTCTCCTGTTCCCTGAAAAATCTAGTTCCCAGTAGCCATGAGTAGTCTTGTCAGAGAAGAGCTCAACTCTCCTGCCACACTAGCTCTGCTCGCTGGAGGCTGAATTATGAGTAGAAAATCTTCATTTCTTCTGTTCCCTGAAAAATCTAGTTCCTGTAGCCATGAGTAGTCTTGTCAGAGAAGAGCTCAACTCTCCTGCCTGGGAGAAAGGAGCAGAAGGAATTATTAACAAAACAATAGGAGGAGCTGAGAGCCAGAGAAAAACTTTACCTTTAAAAAAATCGTAAAAAGGAAAAATTACCAAAAAAAAAAAAAATGAGGAGACAGGAGCAGAGAGAGACAGAGACCTCAGAGACACAGAGACAGAGATAGAAGGCCAGAGGGGCTCCCTACCACACTAGCTCTGCTCGCTGGAGGCTGAATTATGAGTAGAAAATCTTCATTTCTCCTGTTCCCTGAAAAATCTAGTTCCCAGTAGCCATGAGTAGTCTTGTCAGAGAAGAGCTCAACTCTCCTGCCACACTAGCTCTGCTCGCTGGAGGCTGAATTATGAGTAGAAAATCTTCATTTCTCCTGTTCCCTGAAAAATCTAGTTCCCTGTAGCCATGAGTAGACTTGTCAGAGAAGAGCTCAACTCTCCTGCCTGGGAGAAAGGAGCAGAAGGGATTATTAACAAAACAATAGGAGGAGCTGAGAGCCAGAGAAAAACTTTACCTTTAAAAAAATCGTAAAAAGGAAAAATTACCAAAAAAAAAAAATGAGGAGACAGGAGCAGAGAGAGACAGAGACCTCAGAGACACAGAGACAGAGATAGAAGGCCAGAGGGGCTCCCTACCACACTAGCTCTGCTCGCTGGAGGCTGAATTATGAGTAGAAAATCTTCATTTCTCCTGTTCCCTGAAAAATCTAGTTCCCAGTAGCCATGAGTAGTCTTGTCAGAGAAGAGCTCAACTCTCCTGCCACACTAGCTCTGCTCGCTGGAGGCTGAATTATGAGTAGAAAATCTTCATTTCTCCTGTTCCCTGAAAAATCTAGTTCCCAGTAGCCATGAGTAGTCTTGTCAGAGAAGAGCTCAACTCTCCTGCCACACTAGCTCTGCTCGCTGGAGGCTGAATTATGAGTAGAAAATCTTCATTTCTCCTGTTCCCTGAAAAATCTAGTTCCCAGTAGCCATGAGTAGTCTTGTCAGAGAAGAGCTCAACTCTCCTGCCACACTAGCTCTGCTCGCTGGAGGCTGAATTATGAGTAGAAAATCTTCATTTCTCCTGTTCCCTGAAAAATCTAGTTCCCAGTAGCCATGAGTAGTCTTGTCAGAGAAGAGCTCAACTCTCCTGCCTGGGAGAAAGGAGCAGAAGGGATTATTAACAAAACAATAGGAGGAGCTGAGAGCCAGAGAAAAACTTTACCTTTAAAAAAATCGTGAAAAGGAAAAATTACCAAAAAAAAAAAAATGAGGAGACAGGAGCAGAGAGAGACAGAGACCTCAGAGACACAGAGACAGAGATAGAAGGCCAGAGGGGCTCCCTACCACACTAGCTCTGCTCGCTGGAGGCTGAATTATGAGTAGAAAATCTTCATTTCTCCTGTTCCCTGAAAAATCTAGTTCCCAGTAGCCATGAGTAGTCTTGTCAGAGAAGAGCTCAACTCTCCTGCCACACTAGCTCTGCTCGCTGGAGGCTGAATTATGAGTAGAAAATCTTCATTTCTCCTGTTCCCTGAAAAATCTAGTTCCCTGTAGCTATGAGTAGTCTTGTCAGAGAAGAGCTCAACTCTCCTGCCTGGGAGAAAGGAGCAGAAGGGATTATTAACAAAACAATAGGAGGAGCTGAGAGCCAGAGAAAAACTTTACCTTTAAAAAAATCGTAAAAAGGAAAAATTACCAAAAAAAAAAAAAAAAATGAGGAGACAGGAGCAGAGAGAGACAGAGACCTCAGAGACAAAGAGACAAAGATAGAAGGCCCAGAGGGGGGTCCCTACCACACTAGCTCTGCTCGCTGGAGGCTGAATTATGAGTAGAAAATCTTCATTTCTCCTGTTCCCTGAAAAATCTAGTTCCCAGTAGCCATGAGTAGTCTTGTCAGAGAAGAGCTCAACTCTCCTGCCACACTAGCTCTGCTCGCTGGAGGCTGAATTATGAGTAGAAAATCTTCATTTCTCCTGTTCCCTGAAAAATCTAGTTCCCAGTAGCCATGAGTAGTCTTGTCAGAGAAGAGCTCAAATCTCCTGCCACACTAGCTCTGCTCGCTGGAGGCTGAATTATGAGTAGAAAATCTTCATTTCTCCTGTTCCCTGAAAAATCTAGTTCCCAGTAGCCATGAGTAGTCTTGTCAGAGAAGAGCTCAACTCTCCTGCCTGGGAGAAAGGAGCAGAAGGGATTATTAACAAAACAATAGGAGGAGCTGAGAGCCAGAGAAAAACTTTACCTTTAAAAAAATCGTGAAAAGGAAAAATTACCAAAAAAAAAAAAAATGAGGAGACAGGAGCAGAGAGAGACAGAGACCTCAGAGACACAGAGACAGAGATAGAAGGCCAGAGGGGCTCCCTACCACACTAGCTCTGCTCGCTGGAGGCTGAATTATGAGTAGAAAATCTTCATTTCTCCTGTTCCCTGAAAAATCTAGTTCCCAGTAGCCATGAGTAGTCTTGTCAGAGAAGAGCTCAACTCTCCTGCCACACTAGCTCTGCTCGCTGGAGGCTGAATTATGAGTAGAAAATCTTCATTTCTCCTGTTCCCTGAAAAATCTAGTTCCCAGTAGCCATGAGTAGTCTTGTCAGAGAAGAGCTCAACTCTCCTGCCTGGGAGAAAGGAGCAGAAGGGAATATTAACAAAACAATAGGAGGAGCTGAGAGCCAGAGAAAAACTTTACCTTTAAAAAAATCGTAAAAAGGAAAAATTACCAAAAAAAAAAAAAAATGAGGAGACAGGAGCAGAGAGAGACAGAGTACTCAGAGACACAGAGACAGAGATAGAAGGCCAGAGGGGCTCCCTACCACACTAGCTCTGCTCGCTGGAGGCTGAATTATGAGTAGAAAATCTTCATTTCTCCTGTTCCCTGAAAAATCTAGTTCCCTGTAGCCATGAGTAGTCTTGTCAGAGAAGAGCTCAACTCTCCTGCCTGGGAGAAAGGAGCAGAAGGGATTATTAACAAAAACAATTGGAGGAGCTGAGAGCCAGAGAAAAACTTTACCTTTAAAAAAATCGTATAAAAGGAAAAATTAACAAAAAAAAAAAAATGAGGAGACAGGAGCCCAGAGAGACAGAGACCTCAGAGACACAGAGACAGAGATAGAAGGCCAGAGGGGCTCCCTACCACACTAGCTCTGCTCGCTGGAGGCTGAATTATGAGTAGAAAATCTTCATTTCTCCTGTTCCCTGAAAAATCTAGTTCCCAGTAGCCATGAGTAGTCTTGTCAGAGAAGAGCTCAACTCTCCTGCCACACTAGCTCTGCTCGCTGGAGGCTGAATTATGAGTAGAAAAATCTTCATTTCTCCTGTTCCCTGAAAAATCTAGTTCCCAGTAGCCATGAGTAGTCTTGTCAGAGAAGAGCTCAACTCTCCTGCCACACTAGCTCTGCTCGCTGGAGGCTGAATTATGAGTAGAAAATCTTCATTTCTCCTGTTCCCTGAAAAATCTAGTTCCCAGTAGCCATGAGTAGTCTTGTCAGAGAAGAGCTCAACTCTCCTGCCACACTAGCTCTGCTCGCTGGAGGCTGAATTATGAGTAGAAAATCTTCATTTCTCCTGTTCCCTGAAAAATCTAGTTCCCAGTAGCCATGAGTAGTCTTGTCAGAGAAGAGCTCAACTCTCCTGCCACACTAGCTCTGCTCGCTGGAGGCTGAATTATGAGTAGAAAATCTTCATTTCTCCTCTTCCCTGAAAAATCTAGTTCCCTGTAGCCATGAGTAGACTTGTCAGAGAAGAGCTCAACTCTCCTGCCTGGGAGAAAGGAGCAGAAGGGATTATTAACAAAACAATAGGAGGAGCTGAGAGCCAGAGAAAAACTTTACCTTTAAAAAAATCGTAAAAAGGAAAAATTACCAAAAAAAAAATGAGGAGACAGGAGCAGAGAGAGACAGAGACCTCAGAGACACAGAGACAGAGATAGAAGGCCAGAGGGGCTCCCTACCACACTAGCTCTGCTCGCTGGAGGCTGAATTATGAGTAGAAAATCTTCATTTCTCCTGTTCCCTGAAAAATCTAGTTCCCATTAGCCATGAGTAGTCTTGTCAGAGAAGAGCTCAACTCTCCTGCCTGGGAGAAAGGAGCAGAAGGGATTATTAACAAAACAATAGGAGGAGCTGAGAGCCAGAGAAAAACTTTACCTTTAAAAAAATCGTAAAAAGGAAAAATTACCAAAAAAAAAAAAATGAGGAGACAGGAGCAGAGAGAGACAGAGACCTCAGAGACACAGAGACAGAGATAGAAGGCCAGAGGGGCTCCGTACCACACTAGCTCTGCTCGCTGGAGGCTGAATTATGTGTAGAAAATCTTCATTTCTCCTCTTCCCTGAAAAATCTAGTTCCCAGTAGCCATGAGTAGTCTTGTCAGAGAAGAGCTCAACTCTCATGCCACACTAGCTCTGCTCGCTGGAGGCTGAATTATGAGTAGAAAATCTTCATTTCTCCTGTTCCCTGAAAAATCTAGTTCCCAGTAGCCATGAGTAGTCTTGTCAGAGAAGAGCTCAACTCTCCTGCCACACTAGCTCTGCTCGCTGGAGGCTGAATTATGAGTAGAAAATCTTCATTTCTCCTGTTCCCTGAAAAATCTAGTTCCCAGTAGCCATGAGTAGTCTTGTCAGAGAAGAGCTCAACTCTCCTGCCACACTAGCTCTGCTCGCTGGAGGCTGAATTATGAGTAGAAAATCTTCATTTCTTCTGTTCCCTGAAAAATCTAGTTCCCTGTAGCCATGAGTAGTCTTGTCAGAGAAGAGCTCAACTCTCCTGCCTGGGAGAAAGGAGCAGAAGGGATTATTAACAAAACAATAGGAGGAGCTGAGAGCCAGAGAAAAACTTTACCTTTAAAAAAATCGTAAAAAGGAAAAATTACCAAAAAAAAAAAAATGAGGAGACAGGAGCAGAGAGAGACAGAGACCTCAGAGACACAGAGACAGAGATAGAAGGCCAGAGGGGCTCCCTACCACACTAGCTCTGCTCGCTGGAGGCTGAATTATGAGTAGAAAATCTTCATTTCTCCTGTTCCCTGAAAAATCTAGTTCCCAGTAGCCATGAGTAGTCTTGTCAGAGAAGAGCTCAACTCTCCTGCCACACTAGCTCTGCTCGCTGGAGGCTGAATTATGAGTAGAAAATCTTCATTTCTCCTGTTCCCTGAAAAATCTAGTTCCCAGTAGCATGAGTAGTCTTGTCAGAGAAGAGCTCAACTCTCCTGCCACACTAGCTCTGCTCGCTGGAGGCTGAATTATGAGTAGAAAATCTTCATTTCTTCTGTTCCCTGAAAAATCTAGTTCCCTGTAGCCATGAGTAGTCTTGTCAGAGAAGAGCTCAACTCTCCTGCCTCGGAGAAAGGAGCAGAAGGGATTATTAACAAAACAATAGGAGGAGCTGAGAGCCAGAGAAAAACTTTACCTTTAAAAAAATCGTAAAAAGGAAAAATTACCAAAAAAAAAAAAATGAGGAGACAGGAGCAGAGAGAGACAGAGACCTCAGAGACACAGAGACAGAGATAGAAGGCCAGAGGGGGCTCCCTACCACACTAGCTCTGCTCGCTGGAGGCTGAATTATGAGTAGAAAATCTTCATTTCTCCTGTTCCCTGAAAAATCTAGTTCCCAGTAGCCATGAGTAGTCTTGTCAGAGAAGAGCTCAACTCTCCTGCCACACTAGCTCTGCTCGCTGGAGGCTGAATTATGAGTAGAAAATCTTCATTTCTCCTGTTCCCTGAAAAATCTAGTTCCCTGTAGCCATGAGTAGACTTGTCAGAGAAGAGCTCAACTCTCCTGCCTGGGAGAAAGGAGCAGAAGGGATTATTAACAAAACAATAGGAGGAGCTGAGAGCCAGAGAAAAACTTTACCTTTAAAAAAATCGTAAAAAAGGAAAAATTACCAAAAAAAAAAAATGAGGAGACAGGAGCAGAGAGAGACAGAGACCTCAGAGACACAGAGACAGAGATAGAAGGCCAGAGGGGCTCCCTACCACACTAGTTCTGCACGCTGGAGGCTGAATTATGAGTAGAAAATCTTCATTTCTCCTGTTCCCTGAAAAATCTAGTTCCCAGTAGCCATGAGTAGTCTTGTCAGAGAAGAGCTCAACTCTCCTGCCTGGGAGAAAGGAGCAGAAGGGATTATTAACAAAACAATAGGAGGAGCTGAGAGCCAGAGAAAAACTTTACCTTTAAAAAAATCGTAAAAAGGAAAAATTACCAAAAAAAAAAAATGAGGAGACAGGAGCAGAGAGAGACAGAGACCTCAGAGACACAGAGACAGAGATAGAAGGCCAGAGGGGGCTCCCTACCACACTAGCTCTGCTCGCTGGAGGCTGAATTATGAGTAGAAAATCTTCATTTCTCCTGTTCCCTGAAAAATCTAGTTCCCAGTAGCCATGAGTAGTCTTGTCAGAGAAGAGCTCAACTCTCAAGCCACACTAGCTCTGCTCGCTGGAGGCTGAATTATGAGTAGAAAATCTTCATTTCTCCTGTTCCCTGAAAAATCTAGTTCCCAGTAGCCATGAGTAGTCTTGTCAGAGAAGAGCTCAACTTTCCTGCCTGGGAGAAAGGAGCAGTAGGGATTATTATCAAAACAATAGGAGGAGCTGAGAGCCAGAGAAAAACTTTACCTTTAAAAAAATCGTAAAAAGGAAAAATTACCAAAAAAAAAAAATGAGGAGACAGGAGCAGAGAGAGACAGAGACCTCAGAGACACAGAGACAGAGATAGAAGGCCAGAGGGGCTCCCTACCACACTAGCTCTGCTCGCTGGAGGCTGAATTATGAGTAGAAAATCTTCATTTCTCCTGTTCCCTGAAAAATCTAGTTCCCAGTAGCCATGAGTAGTCTTGTCAGAGAAGAGCTCAACTCTCCTGCCACACTAGCTCTGCTCGCTGGAGGCTGAATTATGAGTAGAAAATCTTCATTTCTCCTGTTCCCTGAAAAATCTAGTTCCCAGTAGCCATGAGTAGTCTTGTCAGAGAAGAGCTCAACTCTCCTGCCACACTAGCTCTGCTCGCTGGAGGCTGAATTATGAGTAGAAAATCTTCATTTCTCCTGTTCCCTGAAAAATCTAGTTCCCAGTAGCCAATGAGTAGTCTTGTCAGAGAAGAGCTCAACTCTCCTGCCACACTAGCTCTGCTCGCTGGAGGCTGAATTATGAGTAGAAAATCTTCATTTCCCCTGTTCCCTGAAAAATCTAGTTCCCAGTAGCCATGAGTAGTCTTGTCAGAGAAGAGCTCAACTCTCCTGCCACACTAGCTCTGCTCGCTGGAGGCTGAATTATGAGTAGAAAATCTTCATTTCTCCTGTTCCCTGAAAAATCTAGTTCCCAGTAGCCATGAGTAGTCTTGTCAGAGAAGAGCTCAACTCTCCTGCCTGGGAGAAAGGAGCAGAAGGGATTATTAACAAAACAATAGGAGGAGCTGAGAGCCAGAGAAAAACTTTACCTTTAAAAAAATCGTAAAAAGGAAAAAATTACCAAAAAAAAAAAAATGAGGAGACAGGAGCAGAGAGAGACAGAGACCTCAGAGACACAGAGACAGAGATAGAAGGCCAGAGGGGCTCCCTACCACACTAGCTCTGCTCGCTGGAGGCTGAATTATGAGTAGAAAATCTTCATTTCTCCTGTTCCCTGAAAAATCTAGTTCCCAGTAGCCATGAGTAGTCTTGTCAGAGAAGAGCTCAACTCTCCTGCCACACTAGCTCTGCTCGCTGGAGGCTGAATTATGAGTAGAAAATCTTCATTTTCTCCTGTTCCCTGAAAAATCTAGTTCCCTGTAGCCATGAGTAGACTTGTCAGAGAAGAGCTCAACTCTCCTTGCCTGGGAGAAAGGAGCAGAAGGGATTATTAACAAAACAATAGGAGGAGCTGAGAGCCAGAGAAAAACTTTACCTTTAAAAAAATCGTAAAAAGGAAAAATTACCAAAAAAAAAAATGAGGAGACAGGAGCAGAGAGAGACAGAGACCTCAGAGACACAGAGACAGAGATAGAAGGCCAGAGGGGCTCCCTACCACACTAGCTCTGCTCGCTGGAGGCTGAATTATGAGTAGAAAATCTTCATTTCTCCTGTTCCCTGAAAAATCTAGTTCCCAGTAGCCATGAGTAGTCTTGTCAGAGAAGAGCTCAACTCTCCTGCCTGGGAGAAAGGAGCAGAAGGCGATTATTAACAAAACAATAGGAGGAGCTGAGAGCCAGAGAAAAACTTTACCTTTAAAAAATCCTAAAAAGGAAAAATTACCGAAAAAAAAAAAATGAGGAGACAGGAGCAGAGAGAGACAGAGACCTCAGAGACACAGAGACAGAGATAGAAGGCCAGAGGGGCTCCGTACCACACTAGCTCTGTTCGCTGGAGGCTGAATTATAAGTAGAAAAATCTTCATTTCTCCTGTTCCCTGAAAAATCTAGTTCCCAGTAGCCATGAGTAGTCTTGTCAGAGAAGAGCTCAACTCTCAAGCCACACTAGCTCTGCTCGCTGGAGGCTGAATTATGAGTAGAAAATCTTCATTTCTCCTGTTCCCTGAAAAATCTAGTTCCCAGTAGCCATGAGTAGTCTTGTCAGAGAAGAGCTCAACTCTCCTGCCTGGGAGAAAAGAGCAGAAGGGATTATTAACAAAACAATAGGAGGAGCTGAGAGCCAGAGAAAAACTTTACCTTTAAAAACATCGTAAAAAGGAAAAATTACCAAAAAAAAAAAAATGAGGAGACAGGAGCAGAGAGAGACAGAGACCTCAGAGACACAGAGACAGAGATAGAAGGCCAGAGGGGCTCCCTACCACACTAGCTCTGCTCACTGGAGGCTGAATTATGAGTAGAAAATCTTCATTTCTCCTGTTCCCTGAAAAATCTAGTTCCCAGTAGCCATGAGTAGTCTTGTCAGAGAAGAGCTCAACTCTCAAGCCACACTAGCTCTGCTCGCTGGAGGCTGAATTATGAGTAGAAAATCTTCATTTCTCCTGTTCCCTGAAAAATCTAGTTCCCTGTAGCCATGAGTAGACTTGTCAGAGAAGAGCTCAACTCTCCTGCCTGGGAGAAAGGAGCAGAAGGGATTATTAACAAAACAATAGGAGGAGCTGAGAGCCAGAGAAAAACTTTACCTTTAAAAAAATCGTAAAAAGGAAAAATTACCAAAAAAAAAAAATGAGGAGACAGGAGCAGAGAGAGACAGAGACCTCAGAGACACAGAGACAGAGATAGAAGGCCAGAGGGGCTCCCTACCACACTAGCTGTGCTCGCTGGAGGCTGAATTATGAGTAGAAAATCTTCATTTCTCCTGGTTCCCTGAAAAATCTAGTTCCCAGTAGCCATGAGTAGTCTTGTCAGAGAAGAGCTCAACTCTCAAGCCACACTAGCTCTGCTCGCTGGAGGCTGAATTATGAGTAGAAAATCTTCATTTCTCCTGTTCCCTGAAAAATCTAGTTCCCAGTAGCCATGAGTAGTCTTGTCAGAGAAGAGCTCAACTCTCCTGCCTGGGAGAAAGGAGCAGTAGGGATTATTATCAAAACAATAGGAGGAGCTGAGAGCCAGAGAAAAACTTTACCTTTAAAAAAATCGTAAAAAGGAAAAATTACCAAAAAAAAAAAATGAGGAGACAGGAGCAGAGAGAGACAGAGACCTCAGAGACACAGAGACAGAGATAGAAGGCCAGAGGGGCTCCCTACCACACTAGCTCTGCTCGCTGGAGGCTGAATTATGAGTAGAAAATCTTCATTTCTCCTGTTCCCTGAAAAATCTAGTTCCCAGTAGCCATGAGTAGTCTTGTCAGAGAAGAGCTCAACTCTCCTGCCACACTAGCTCTGCTCGCTGGAGGCTGAATTATGAGTAGAAAATCTTCATTTCTCCTGTTCCCTGAAAAATCTAGTTCCCAGTAGCCATGAGTAGTCTTGTCAGAGAAGAGCTCAACTCTCCTGCCACACTAGCTCTGCTCGCTGGAGGCTGAATTATGAGTAGAAAATCTTCATTTCTCCTGTTCCCTGAAAAATCTAGTTCCCAGTAGCCATGAGTAGTCTTGTCAGAGAAGAGCTCAACTCTCCTGCCACACTAGCTCTGCTCGCTGGAGGCTGAATTATGAGTAGAAAATCTTCATTTCTCCTGTTCCCTGAAAAATCTAGTTCCCAGTAGCCATGAGTAGTCTTGTCAGAGAAGAGCTCAACTCTCCTGCCACACTAGCTCTGCTCGCTGGAGGCTGAATTATGAGTAGAAAATCTTCATTTCTCCTGTTCCCTGAAAAATCTAGTTCCCAGTAGCCATGAGTAGTCTTGTCAGAGAAGAGCTCAACTCT